>JAQQBR010000001.1:12503681-12526067 GCA_030347285.1 Microctonus hyperodae
TTTTTTTTTTTTTGAAATATAAACAAAAATTTTGTATATAATCCAAGATTCAGAATCACATTAAATAATCCAACAATTAAACATTGACAAATATTATTTCAACATGAAATAAATATTAATATCAAGTATCATTTCTAGCTAATGAATTTTTTTTTAACAGCATGTGCAATCGATGAAAATGGTTTGAATATAGTATACAAACTCTGCATAATTAATCATTAATCCCCAAATTAAATTGCATAATAACGATTCAAAGCTACCAATATGTTCCATCAAAACTGGCATGAATAAATCACTTCAAAATTCACCCGAAACATAAAAAAAAAAAAATCCCCCAATACATATTCGCTTTATAAATTTAATTCCCGCTACATCCATCCACTCATCTATCCATCATGAAAATCATCCACAAACAAACAATCACACAAACATAAATAAATATACAAACCCAACACGCAAGCTGCATTAACAGATAACATTTGTAATTGTTTGCCAAATAATTGAATACATTGCAGATGGTCTTGTCATCATTCGTCGGATTTAACTTTGGTATTTCAGCGACCATCAAGAGAATAAACGCACACACACACACACACACACCCCAACAAATACATTCATATAAATACATTTTATGTACAGTAGCTTGCACAGTTTCTCCAGAGTGGATTAACGTACAACGACGACGACGACGACGACGATGGTACCAGCGTTTAGAACTTGCGGACCGGGGTTGCAATCTCGCGAATAGGCTGCGCTTCCACTGAATATAACCTTCTAAATACACATACACACAAGTGTATCAGTGTGTGTTTATACATATAGACATATAATGTATATGAATCGTTCTCGCTTGCACTCTCTTGCTGCGTGTATAAACGTGCAGGCATTGTCGGTTGCACACGAATGCCTCACGGTACCCAGTGGTTACGGTAATGAAATTGCTACGCCAGCCTCCACCTGATATTACTCCCGGGTTCACAACCAGGCGAATACCATGGTACACTAGTACTACGCAACGCTTAGTTTAGGGACTGAGCGAATGATATTTCGAGAAGTTTCCCCAGAGCTATTCGTGGAGCTCTATAGCCATTAACCGGTTATATCGTCCGGATGAAAACCACGTCAGTATATCTACATATAGATCTGCAGTATGCATATAGTATGGTATATATAATTTATATGTGTGTATATAAATTTTATGTACATGGGTATAGTTGTGCAAGCATGCGGTCATTCAAGTGAGCTCATTAAAGTGCACACACGTGATCGGGTAAATGATATTATTTTTTTGCTATGTATTTTGTCATGTTATTTTTATATTGAATAAATGTAAATGAAGAAGATGATAAAGAGGAAAAAAGGTTGATATACTTTATCTCGCTTGTGGAGAAATGACGATGGTGATTTTGTTGAGTTTACTTTGGAATTTAATATACTAGAAACAAAATTGTGCACGTGCGTGCATAAGTTTGTGCTTTATAAACATTGGTTAATTGACGATAAATAATTATGTGATTTAAATTTGTTGAGTGGATGGAGAGATCAAAGGAAAAGTTATTTAACAATATTGGTAATTGATTGGGATTGTGTGTAAGAAACTAAAATAAAAGTGTAAGAATTTAAATAAAAAATAATGTGAGACTTTAAGAAATAAGTTTGAACAAATTTAAAGTTTACTACTGGAAAAAATATATTAAAAAAAATTGTACTAGTATTTTTTATTAAATATTTATATCAATGTTGTGATGCAATGAAAAGAGATAATTAAATCATTTCTTTTATATATTAAATATATTTAATCATATCTTGCCAGTAATTTATATTAATCTTTATTTATTTATGTATTTACTCTTTGTATTTGTATTTATATATATTTAGTTTATGTTATCTGTTATTCTATCTGTCGTGTGTTTAAAACAAAGCAAGGTGAATCGCGGTAAACGAGGTGAACACAGCAAAAGCAAAGGTGGTAGGCAAAGCGCGGTAGGCAAAGCAACAAGGGATCGTGGAAAAGCCCACGGCGGGGTTGAGTGAGACGAGAATAAAGTGGTGAGATATGAACGAGCGAGAACGAGCAACTGAGTAAAAGAGAAAATGCGCAGGGTAATAATGCTCAAAGACGTTAAGTCGAGGGGCTAAATGAGAACGGCTAAAGACTGGAAAGTTAGTTCGGCCTGAGGAAGAATTAGAAACCGCCAAGCGGCTTCTCTAGACTTCAGGCAATTCTCATTTCTCTTCACTCCAAGCAAATTCTACGCAAGAAAGTTTTGTGCAAACCACGCGCGTGAATTTATCTCATCTTTCTTCAACATGTACATACATTTCTGTGTGTATAAATATTAATAATAATTTTTTTTTTTATTTTAACAAAGATATAAAATTTATATAAATTATGAATTTAATTATTAAGATATGTATTGTATGTTGCAATTAAAATTTAGAAAGTGATAATATTAAAATAGTTTCACATTGAATTTATGTTATTTATTGATATTTTATATTCTATGAATTTTTTATTGGACATTATTAATTTTTTTTCTTTCCCTCTTTGATATTCTTTTCGCTCTATATCACTCTTTGGTGGTTGTACGATGTTTTCATGCACAGACATTAATTATACAGTCAGTGGGTTAATGGCAACGACCGTGACCTGTGCCCAAGAAGACGACGAGAGTTAACTTGCGCGTCTTTTATTATGCTAACGAATGCTCACTCATGTTGTATATACATTGAGGGGGTTTCTATTATCTTGTCTCGACATGTAATAAAGACTCCTTTTATTCTATATGATAGAAATATGTATGTGTATGTCTGTTCGTAAATAATATAATAAATTAAATAGTGTGTGAGGCAATTATAACTGTGGAAATTAATAGATATCATTTTGTATAATGAGAACAATATGAAGGTAGGTAGAAGATAAATTATGAGAGGTGGAAAAATATTTATAAAACACGACACAAATTTTCTTTGTTTTAATTTGTATCTTTTACAATATTCAATAGGAGGAACGAAGTAATTTGATGGGGTAAAACGTGATGTGCATGGTTGACACACAGAAAAAAAATTAATATTTATATAAAAAAAAAATAGTAATAATAAAAGAGAATGAAAAGAAAAAGAAAAATAGTTGAGCGCATGAAATTGTGCCATTGTACTCGGGTCTTGAACGCGTTATATAGGCATTCACATACCACCATTTACGTATGGCTATTACTATGATAATATCTCGAGCAATGCAGCACAAAATGCCCAATTAGGTGTGAAAAGGTTGGTGAAGAAGGGAGTATAGTGTGTGGTATAGGACGAACACAGAGTGGGAAGAGAAAAAAAATATTCAGTATAAAAAAAGAAAAAAAAGAAAAGGGAGTGTGAATAAAATAGAATGAGGATGAGAAAATGTGAAAAGATGAACAAGAGTAGTTGTAGATATAATGCTCACATCATATATGTATGTAGATACACAGGAAAAAAATTTTTAATTACTATTACTAATAAAAATATAACAATTTTTATATTGAATTTCCAATTTGTGATTTATGTATAACTACAAAAATTCTTATGTTACAATAATTATTTTATAATCCCATTAACAATTGCGTCATAGAAATTTTCTATGATACTATTTAATTAATTAATCACACTGTCACCGAAAATTATACTCGTTAAAAAATATTTAATCATTTATTAATAAAAATTCACATATCAATTTAATTTTCAATAAGAATATTCAATTTTTCTTTCAAAAGAAAGTTTTTCATAAAGTTCTTTGACTCTTCAACAATTGATTATTATAACTATAAGTGAATAATTAAATTGCGCCTTATCGTATTACATATTCAAAATAATAAATTAAAATATCAAACCATAAAAAAAATTAATAATCAATACCAAATTCAAATAGTTATCAAATAATCATCCTCACTATATTTCCTCAAATATTAAAATTCACCAAATGTGTATGGCAGTTTAAAATTATATCAAGAGTGGGTCAGTGAACACCCACACACATATATCTAAATACATATTCACCCAGAGAGGGGGGTGTTAAGAGAGGAACCAATACATACCCCCTCATACATGAAGTAAAATGAGATAACCAAGAGAATATGAGTTAGAGAATTAGAAAGCATTTAAATGGGCATCGCAAACGGTCCATGTACACATACATATATACACCCTTGTGTAAAAACGAGTTTTGAGAATATATATGTACGTGAATCAACTTGTTCAGAGGGAGAAAGAGGGAGTATTAGACAGATAGTGCAGAAGATAAAGCATACAGAGAGATCGAGAGTGTAGTATATCGGAATGATGGTGGCAAAATGGGGTGCAAGAAAAGAGAAAGAGAATAAATTGCGCGAGAGGGTGAGACACGGATGAAAGGGTTGGAGTGTAGAATGAATGAGAGGAAGATAGAGAGAGAGAGAGTGGGCCAAGCAAGGGGGTTTTGCGCAATGCGCCCACCGCTCTGCAGTGGGGTTTTATTCCTCCTGATCTCTGCGTATGTTTCTCTCTGTTTGCGGACCACTGTATGTCACGTGGTTTTACATACACACACATAGCACATAGTTTTGCATGCTTTCATCGTCTCTCTATCTTCCTTTATCATCTGTGTTTATCTATTTTTTTTCCACCATTTTTTTTTTCACTCTACTTGCACAACTTTATATGGATAGAAATATTTATATTAAGATGTCTCTACTTTAGAACTAGTTTATCCATTCTTCAACTTCAACGCTACACATTATTTTCTTTGTCACTTTATTCTTATATTCATATAAATACATCCAAACATCCATCTGAATTTTTGTTTTATATTATAAATAATTTTAAAAGAGAAAATGAGAAATAAAAAAGGATTAGAATTATTTTTTTTTTTTTCTATTATCATAATTTTGTTTAACATGTTTATATAAATGTACAGTATTTGTTATTGTTCTGAAATGCACCATGAAAGAAAAAAGCCATTAAATGGACCATTGGCCAATGCGCTTTTCCTCGTGCGCTCAACCATACGGTAAAATGTTCAACGTATAAACGGAATAAACTCTCTCTCCGCACAAATAGTCACCAGTCCGCGTCTCTCTATTATCTGTTGACAATTCATTATTGAATGGACGCGTGGTGCTTACACATATATACAAGAATACATACATATATACTTATATAAAAATATATAAATATACATATACATACATCCATCGAAATCCAATAGCGAAAAAGTTTCCTAACGTTCACAATGCAAACGGAGTATACAGGGCTCTTGTATATCTGCTTGTATTCCGTACACAAATAAATATACACACGTTTATATACGTGTATATACACATATACATAACTATATATATGTGAGAATTGTCAATCTATATATAAATGATGTACCTATACATATAAACTTTCTCATGAAAGCGTACGAATGGTCGTGATGGGTTAGCCGCATGAGTGAAAGTATTGGATACAGTGATAGAAACAAGTCTAGTGCCTGTTTGAACCTGCAAATACACGTATGTACACTCATGTAGTTGTATGTGTGTATTTATAGGTAGGTATATGTATATACTAAACCGTTTGAGACTGGAGGCGTATGTTTGTTTAGAAAATAAGAACGCGTCACGAAAATTGTGGAACGCCGGCTGTTCGCTATAAAATATACTGTGTATATGTAACATAGATATACGAATACATTGATGGGAAGGTAGTGGAACCTCTTATATGGTATTGTGAGGATGCTTGAGTCCCATCACTAAGCAACAAACGAGCACCAGCCATCGTCGCACCAATATCTATTCAAGCGAAGTAGTATTTTTCTTTCATCGTATATCACAGTTACTATATCTTCTACTGCTTTTATAATAATACTATATTCGTTTTTCTTTTATTTTCCTCTAATATTTTAGCGTTTGACCACACGTCAAAGAGCGTCGTTCAACTTTCGTCGATAGACTATCTCGAGATATATTTTATTTTTTTTTATTTTTGAATTTATTGAGAGTTCTTTGTCCCAAAATTTTTCACGATAACTCCCTTGGTACTTTTTTATATATTTTTTTCTTTTCTTTGTGTAACATGATATTCTTCTTTTACGATGTGTTTCAAAGTCTTTTTCCATCGTTCATTTTTTTCAGTCGATGTGTATGTATATACACATATGTATTTGGATATATAGTTATATATCAGAGTGAATACCTTCGTCCTTTGCGCACCTGCACGAGGTTATTCGTATTCTGCACGTTTCGTTCGTATATATATTCTTTTATACAGTTGAATATACATGTATATTATCAGGTCTCATTTTCCCTTTCTTTACTCCTACTTCTTCTTTGTCTGCATTTTATTCTCACCTAAGCACTTCTGTCTTTCCAATAATTTATTTAAAAAAGAAATAACTTTTAATAATTCAAAATGCCGCAAGGTATATATTCCTATTGCTTATTCTTGTCTTACAATTTTTATTTTTTGCTTTTATTCATTTTATTTTTTGACACTTCTTCACATTATTAAATAATGTGAGATTCTAAAGAAATATATAATTAAAACTTCGCACCAGTATTTATTCATAAAATCAATAAATTATACAAACAATATAAAATATTTTATCATCAAAAAATATCGTGACATAAATATCAAATTTAATTGTTTTTTATATTTTTTTTTTATTTCATATTTTTGTTTTTATATATTCACCTTCTTCTGTCCTCACTTTTTATTATTAACCAGGTTCATTTCACAGTTGACTTTAAGTATGCAAAAGGTAATTTGCATCGTACTTGGTGTATGGCGTGACGAAGTCTTAGTTACTCGGTAGTATGCCCTGAGCAACAAAAGCTGTTTCTTAGTGTATTAAGTTTTCTTGTCCCACCTCTGATGTAGTTTCTCCTCTCATCTACTCCCATACACTCATATACATACATATACTCTTACATAAACATATATATTTATATTTATACATATCCATTTTATTTTATTCGCCCTCGAAATTTTCTTGCAGTTGTAAAATTGCTAGTTCATGTGAATACTTTATTAATAAACACTCGCAGTCCTTTGTTTTTTTTTTTTGCTCTTATCGTCTCTGTATATATGTACTATACACTGATACATATATTAAAGTTTGTTGAAAATATTTCTTGAATTTATTTTTATATATATTTACACATTCCAACTGATATCCAACATTAATGTCCACTTTATTTCAGTCACAATAACGTTAGTATTTTTGTTTTTTATGTTTTTATAAATTATATATGTATGTATGTAGGTTTGTATCGTGTTAAATAAAAGAAGACAGGTATCATTAGCATATTGCCTGAGTGATGTATATATGTAGGCGGGTGAATAATCATTCATCGTCTTTTCATCTACAATTCTGTTTAATTCACGTAAAGCATTAGTTGCCTGTTCGTGTGACACGTTGATTCAAAGAACTCGCAGTCTTTCATCATACTTTCGCTAATATTATATCAAATGAAAATACGTGTACTTTATAAAATAAAGGATGAACTTTTATCCCAAATGGGGTGAGTATAAAAAAAAATAAGATGGTTATAATAGTAATGGATAGAAGAAAAAAAAATAAGGAAAATATAAAAACGATGATGCTGTAGTCAGTTATTATCGATGTATGTATAATGGAAGAGACGCTCACGCGTCTCTTTTCACTTCACTTAAGGAATTATATAAGGCTTTTTTAATCTTCTGTAAAACGCGTGTGAATCATGTTGAACATATTTTTTAAAACAAGAAAAAAATAAATAAGAAATGATGATATAAAAATATTTATTATGAATTTTTTTTTTTTTAAGAATTTAAAAAAATTATTAAAGTATCGAAATTGTTAGTAATGAAATTGAAAGTATTAAATTATATATGTCATATTATTAAAATGAATTATTAATAAATTATACATTACATTTAAATGATAATTTATTTTATTAATTTGAGACTGATGAAATAGAAACTGTAAATTAAATTTTAATTATTAGAAAACATTTTACATTAACATTCATTAAAATTGTGTGTATGTTACTGAATAATTAATTCATGTTTAATAATTTTATTGGAGTTATCCTTTCAAACATATTAATTTTCAATTTTCAATATCGATTTATTCATTCACAATTAAATTAAATTAAATACTAAACTAATTCAATATTCATAATTCTAATAATTATATACTTTAAAAATCTTATCCGAAATATAACTCACTGTATAATCAATAAAATTGTAATATAAATATACTTGAATAAATATCACAATGTATTAACTAAATTAATTATTTATTTTACCATTTATTAATTCATTATTTATTTTATTCTTTTCCTTTTCGTACGCAATAGAAAATGTGATAAAGTGTACACATAGCAAATTAATTTTCGCGCATGAATGTACACGATAATCATTATAATACATGTGTATATTTATGTATAATAGTATGTAGGTTGCTGTGTATATATGCGTTTCTTCGCTAGATTAAATACACGCGCAAGAGCTTTTGAAAGTTAGAAGGGTTGCTTTGCAACAGCATCTAGCTTTGGTTCTCTCTCTTGGGTCTATAAGTAGTACATTCAATTGGGTATATACATAAAGATACACACATATACACAGAGATAAATACATGTATACATAAATATATACCAGAGGGGAGAAAGTTTGAGAGAAAATTGACCACTTGAAGTTATATGCGAATGAAATACGCGTGCGACTAGTAACTGATGAAATTGTACATACACATCCACGACAACTCATCTAAAATCAGTTTGAGAAACACTTATATAAAGTTTAATTGCTTTTAAGTCTCCAACAACACTCAATCACAAACGAAATTATCAAATAAAAAAAAAAGAAAGTCCACTTTGAATAAATATAAACTGAAATATAAAATACTATTTTACATCATCATATTTCACACTAATATCCCTGAATAAAATTTCATCACAAATTCTATTTATTACACAAATAAATATAAATATTATTATAAATATAATATGCATAGAGCATACACAACAACCCTTTTACAAAATGGTATACGTAGATTAATAATATATATGGTACAGTGGATGTGGATGAGTGCAACGCACCATGAGTTTCTACGAAACATGAGAATAAAGAGAAAACGTGTTTGTGCGTGTCTGTGCAGGTTCATACGCGCGCCAAAGTCCGAAGTAGAAAATGCCTTTGGCGCTGTTTTGCTTAGAGTTAACATAATGCCTAGAGGAGATGGTGAGAGAAGTGGGTATTGTATGTATATGAGGTCGTACATATACAATATATTATATAGTTTGTAAGGCATAGGGTCGAGGTCGTAACCATGCGGACATCAAGTGGTTAGATGGTTAGAAAGACGAGTTGAGAATAAAGTGTATATAGCACTGTGTGTTGGTTATATATATTCACATAAAACCATGCAACGACAGAGATGAAGGAGGCCCGGTTGCGAAGCTTAGGTTACTTGGTTATACTACCAAGTTGCCGGAGGCTTCCTCATCGCGCGCAGTTCACTTGCGGACCTTTTCGTGTCTATACCCGCTTGCTTTTCCCCAACGGCTCCATAGTATGCTATACCACAGCGACTCAACACCGCGCGGCATTCTCTCCTGTTTACCCACAAAGCCTGGGGAGAGTCAGGGAGAGAGTGGGCGAAAGAGAAATAGAGGGAGAGGTTAATTAATTAACGGGTTTTTACCTGAACTCAACTCGCGCGCGTGGACGAGAACGAATATATATGTATGTATATAATGTTTGTGTCCTGCCTCCCGGCATCATCGCGATGTATTCACCCTCTCCTTTTACTTCTAGAGCTCCCTCTTGAGCTAGTAACGATGTTGTGTAGTCCTGTTGGTGGTGGTGGTCCGTTATGCATGGCCCGTTTGTTTGTTGTGCTCGCTGAATGTTAGTAATTGGTAGTCATTTATGCGGCAGTGCAGTTAAATATACATCTACCTATATGTATATGTGTGGGTGTATGTATGAGCTAATAAGGTATATGAGAAAGGAAAACTCTTGATGTGGTGTTGATGCGCCTCAAGTCATATTCTAATATAAATCAAGCGTAATTTCGTTACAAATATTATTACATAGACTTTGGGAAAAGGTTCGGTAAATTGATATTGGTAAGGAGAATATGCACAGTTCAGTTATTTTAATTACGCATTATGATGTATAATCATGTGGTTTTTTAGTTGGAATAAATATTTGTGTTGATGTTTTGTATAAAAGAGTATGAATTTTAAATAAGGGATTGTTTGGAAATTTAATTGGAAATGTATTCAGATATTTTTATATTTTTAATCATTTTAATTTTATTCATTTCAATTTATCTGTTTGAATAAAATAAAAAATTTATTAATAGTTAATACATGTGGAATAAACAGAATATTTATTTACTTTATCAAATAATCGTAATTTTATATTTATATTTAATTCATCAATCGACGAGTTATTAATTTACCACTGGTGCTCAAATAATTAATAAACACATCAATACACAATAAACTTGTTTTCCAGCATCACTAAAATATTATCCCCCAATAACAAACAATCCCTACTTACTATTACAACAATAAATTTTCTTCCCTATTATAATAATAAATTCAAATTAAATATAATTAAATATAATTATCAGGATTTATTATATTTTTTTTTTCTATACACACAAACCACTTTGTCCCATTTCCCTCCCTCTAAACATAACCCTCACCATTCATAGTCTTAAATCAACACAAATAATATTACACACATCATAATTAAATAAAAAATTATAAAGCAAATTCAATCAACACTGAATCATGTATGTTAATTAATGAATAAAAAATTAACTGTTAAAAATGATGATTTATCATTAACAAGAATACGATAAAAATATAAAAGTATTTATAATGTTGATGATGAAATGTATATGACTACTTGATGAGATAGCTTTTACGTTGTCAACTGTGCGCCTGGTCGTCTTTTCGTTCACCAGGCGCATTGAAGCTTTTCAAGGGCTTTACGTAAAAGACGATATTTTATAGAGTTATTCGTGCATACAAGTACTAGTGGTACTATATACCTATCACTATAATATCAGCATCAGTACCAGCAGCAACATCTGAGGCACAGTATACGTATAGCATCAAGCGGATCACGTTTATTACGAGCCACGGCGCTACAAAGCTACGCTCTATCCACTTAACTGTTCTAAGGTTAAGGGGCATTCGCGTTAATATCACACAATGCTATCACGTTGACGACGATCAACTTCGATACGACATTTTAACGTGCGTTATATCTACCGCAATAGTTCAATAAAGAATACGGTATTATTTTTTTAAATGTCACATTATCAGTGGCGGTTGAATTAAATATGCCGAGAGTTTTTCTTTTAGTCTAAAAAAATAAAAAAAATGTATAAAAGAAAATGTTATAATAAATATATCATGACTGAGTGTAAGGACTATGTATTATATACATATGTATGTAGCAGGATACAGACGTAGTATAGTGTACAGATATCAAAGTGCCTTCCTGTATATTGCGTCGAGCATTCCCATTGCACAGCGTAGAATCGGAAATAGGCTGTGAAATATTTAATCGAGTCCTCCTTTTTTCGATAGTAACTGGAAATATATATATTTTTCTCTCTTGCTAACTGTGTTTATCTGTATCCCTCGTTTGGCTCATGATTCCAACAGTATGTATGTATGTAATTTGTTCACTCACAAACTGTTACAGATGTACATCTATATACCGTTGAGTTTGAATTATTAAATGCCTAGCATGGTCTCTCGATATCCTGATTTTATGGCATTTTCGTGAATGAAATCAACTAACAGTTGATGTGACTTTTTTTATTTATTTTTTTTAGTGTATTATAAAAATAAATTGACAACAATTCGTATATATTATACACGTGTATGTATTTATTTTAATATTTGAAGAATGTGTAAAGTACAAGGAGAGAAAAATAATTGATGATTAATTTAATTGGATGAATTTATATTCAATTCAACGACTGGTTTATTTGAATTTATATTTTCTTTTTCTTTTTTTTTTTAAATATAAGTAAAAAGGTTGGCTTTTAAAATAAAATATTCAATTGATGAGTGGATGAAATTGTTGAAAAAGACAATTGGGCCATGTACAAGTTGAGTGTACTGTATACTTTTATTCAACAATATTTTCCATTGGCTCCACTTCAATTTGTTGGCACTTTTGTAGATACTACACACACTTGACTTATTCTACCTTTATTTATATATGTTATACACTTGGTTCTTTACACTTTGACCTCACCCAGTAAGATTGCCCCTCAATATTTAAACAGCATAAATATTTTACGAATGGTTTTTCATGCGTGTCTTACAGAGTAATATTATCCAATCAACTGCTGTTACCTCACAATAATATAAAATTAATTTGCAATTTAATTCCCCACATAAATACTTCTCCCCAAAAATAAAAAAAAATACATACATCGATACATACAATGTATGACATATTTTTTTTCTCTTCTCTCGCTTTCATTATTGTAAAAAAATAATAAGATTTATATTTACCTATTGATTTGGTAAATAAAAAAATCGCTAAACATAAACATTGTATAACATAAACATAAATATTCATCCGTTCATATATTTTTATCACAACCGTTATAAAACTTCCCCAATTCGTGTCCCACATTATATTATTCATATCCAAAAATTTATTTTCTTATTTGTCCATACATATAAATGTGTATAGATATATATTTTCCTGTCATCTCTTTTGCTGCTGGTGCGGACCATGGTGGATGTTTGCGACTGACTATTCTTCGACAAACCCTCGAAATTTCAGCCTCGAAAGCAGTAATATACATAATTAAACATACGTGACTTATCTGTTAAAAAATTTAGTGTTGAACAGCGTGTTCCCTCGGTATATTCGTGTGCGATTCTCCTCCCCTGTTCATCCCCATTGTGGTCTCACCCCTCAGCGTCATCGTCTCGTGTGTATGTAGGTACATGTATACATATAGAAAGCTGAACTTTAGAGATATATAAAACGCGTGTGCTTCACTACAGATATCATTGTGTTTTATCACACATTTAAAATGTTTTCCCTGTTTGAATTATTTATTTATTTATTTTTTTTTTTTGTATATACTTAGTGTATATTTTTAACTGTGTGTCGTCAATCTATGTATGCCAATCACAAGTTTACAAGTAAGTTCACTTAGGTGTATTTGTATAAATGTATAAATAAATTTATGTGCGTATATTTATTTAAGTTTTGATATTCACGTTGTGTTGTAAGTGTATTCAAGTTGGGGAAATTTTATAAATAAAATATATTACAGGTGCGAAATAGAGTGGGTATATTTATAGAGATATATGCAGTGGAGAATCAATCGTCACTGCAATTTTTCTTTTGATGGTGCGTGCTGTACATACGTATGAAAAAAAAAAATATTAAATAAAATATATAACGATGTTTTATTTTCATTTGGTTTCTGGTTGGAAATTTTAACGATTGCAGGGTAGTGGGTGAGGAAAAAAAAAGTTGGCCTACTATTTCGTGCTTGTATCTATATTTCAACGAGATATGATTTTTTGATAAATAGGTACCGATGTTATATGAATATAAAATATGTGAATATAATATATGTCGTTTTCTCTTTTGCTACTTTACTCTTCTGCATTCAGATATATACACAATTATGCATGTATAAATTGTTTGAATTAATAGCAGTAGCATTATTTAAATATTACAGTGTTATATCTTTTATGTCGCAAGCCCATCTATAATATTGTGCTTTTAACTGGTGATAAATAATTGATGTAATTAAAAAAAAAATTATTACCATTTGGAAATGAATAATAATTCATTTTATGAATTATTTCATTTATGTTTTATATCAATATTTATTTTTTTTTATATTTTTTCAAGTTGACAATTCATTATTGTCGTTCGCCCGTTCTTATTATTTATATAAATTAATAAATGTATGTATATTTATTTATAATCTTCGATATTGTGTATAGATAATTCGTAAATTTGTATTTCAACGTCGTTTAAAAAAAATGAAAAAGACAAAAAGAAAAAAACCTCCCCGTTAGTTTTTCGCCGATTCACTAAGTGAAATAAAAAATAAAAAAAATTACCGTATACCGGTAAAATGAAATTCCTGTCAAAGATAATTGTCACATCGCGACGACGGTGTCACTCACTTGGCATTGACTTTTTTATTTATCTTTCTTTTTCTATTTTTCGTCCTACACTTCGCTGTATTCTAAAACGTTGCGCGTGATGTGTCACATGGAAAAATCCGGAACAAGCACACACCCGTCACGCGACACGTGTGGACGCATTCGCCCATACACATAAGTATCAATACACACACATATACATCTCCACTTATATATACACCATACGTATACGTGACCATGGTAAGAAGTGGATAATAACTATACAGGTCGATGCAAGTTTGCACGTGAAGAAAAGTGAAGAATTTAAATTAATAAAAATGATGAAAAGATTTTTATGAAAGAAAATATAATGAAATATGTTATATAATTTTATCCACACACATAAATGTATATACGTATGTATTTTGGTATTTTTCAAAAGATTTTGATGATGATGTGTATACAAAAAGATGAAGGTATTATGAAAAGAATATAATGACTGCAACGCTTGTCGCTATCAGTAATAATACCAAAGTATGTTGTCATTGACGATTGTATATTGTAGAAGGTTATATGTACTTATGTGTAGGTATATAAAGAATGTATGTATATATGTATGTGGATGTTTATGTGTATATAATGTTGGAAATATATAAGTAAGTGAAGGAGACTGCCAATAGTATAGGTCGGTGGTTAGTGGTCGTGCCATGTTTTACGATCGTCACAAAGTATACACAGTTGGATGTACAAGCAGACAAAAAGCACACAAGCACGTCGAGTGCTTTCTTGCACATGGATTTGATATACATAGATGTGTCGTTATAGAATGGAATGAAAAAGACAGTGGGATAAAGAGAGGAAAAGCTGCAAGGAAAGAAATAGTGATTCAGTGAAGATGTTTATTTATGTGCTTTTATACATATGTGTATGTACGTTTACCTGGATGATGTATCAATTTATGTAAATTGGTGGGATGTATACTTTCAACCCTTGTCTGTACATATGTGATTTTGGCGGTGGAAATTTTTTGAGAATTGTATTTTGTGAGGTGTGGAAAATTATATGTGAATTAGGAAAGATTTTTTTTTTGTATAATGTATTTTATTTGTTTAGATGTATGATTTTTTTTTATTTAAGGGAAGTTTTGTGTGGTACAGGGATTTGTTGAATGGAATTTGGAATTTATTTTGGTGTAAAAAATTGTGTAAGCTTTGAATTTAATTTTTAGGGGATAAAAATTTATAATATTCTGATTTTATTACTAATATTTGTAATGATGAAATAGAGATACGTTTTTTAAATAAAAAAAATGAAAATTGACAGCTCAAAGAAAATTCTGAACATGATCACGTCGTTGATAATGATCAAAGTAAATTCGTTTTATAAAAGAGTTTCAAGCATGAGTTCTATTCTTCAAACAACTTTTATAGCGATCTGGAAGATTTTTATATTTTTCAGAGAGCTACAAGTCTTTCAATTTATCTATGTCAATTTTTAGGGGATATTTAGACTTATAACTAAATTAATAATTCAATAAATATAATCAATAATAAAACAGAAAATTTTAATATTCAATATCTTTTCCATTAATCAATCGCTAAAAAATTCAAAAAAATAATAAAAGAATAAAATCTACTTATTCATCAATTTATCTGTGCATTATTATTTATTTATGGTCAGAGGACTTTGGAGTGGAAAAGTCCACCGCGTCATCGCGTGTACGTTTAATTAATGTGAAATCCCATAAGCCGTTAATAAGCCAGTATAACCTGGACAGCGACGTTTTCAACAACAGGAAAAGTAACAGTAATAATACTAGAGAAAAACCCAGTGACTGTTGTACTTATCCGCCGCCATATGAAAGCTCGAATAAGCTTTCCATATGTACAAATAAATATATATACATATCGTGGATTGCATCAGCATTATGTAAAAAAAACATGGCGAATTGTTAAGAGAAAAAAGTATTTATGAAGAAGCAAGAATAAATTTAAAAATATTTTGCTTTCTAATTTACTCTTTTTATTTTTTCTTCATCTTCTGTTTTTATTTTTTTATTTCTCCTCTTTGGATTTCCTGTATGCAAGCTCTCATGCTCCGAGTCTCGACCGTTAATTCGGTAATACGAATATACGTTGGCATCCGCTTTCCTTCTTTTCTCTTGCTATTTTCTCATATATGTATGTATAAAATACTAAAGCCTCGGTGGGTGATATGCGTTGGCGGCCCATGAGAAACCGGGCATAATACACCCTCGGTTTAAGTACAGTCTGTAATTATGAAATAACCCCGGACCCTCTTTACGCCTCTATTATCATAGCTCTTTACGCTCCGACGGCGTAACCACGACACATTTTTCCATGCTAGCGCGTTCGCGGGCTCTCGTCGTCGTTGTCGTCGTCGTTGTCCAGTATTATATAAAAGCAAGAGAGACAAAGAGATGAAAAGATAGAGAACGAAAAGAAAAAGCAACGGACAACGGAGAGAGGAAAATGTTGGCCATAGTTTCTCTTTGCTTTCTCTAGCATTTACACTCATGAGAAAATTCATGCTCGCGATTATACATACTCAGCTTTACGTTGTATCCTAAGCAAGACAAAGGTCTTTTTAGTAGTTGTAAATATAAACGTATTTTATACTGATGTGTTTGAATAAATATGCATTTATATGAGTATGTTAACACATTGATTATGAATTTTATTTATTTATTTTTTTATTTTATTTTTAGATTGAGTATTTAAGGAATTAGGAGATGAATATGATTTAATATTCACGTTGTGTTTGTTATTAATTTATGTTTTTGATATATTTTTATACAGCAAACAGCATGAAGAAATGTAAATTAATGAGTGAAATTGAAGGATTAATGGTGGAGATAAAAATTTTTTTTAATATTGAAAGATTTACTGCAGTGTTTTTTATATGATATTCCGAAATAAAAAGAAAAATTGGATGCATTAAATTTAGTGCAATCTGTAGTTTATTTTGTTTATTGTGATTTTTGATAGGAAAAATATTATGGAGATTTTTTATGAACATTGTTTTATTGAGTAACGTATTATTTTATTTATGATCGCTGGTTCGATAATGGAGTCTGTTTTATTTTATTTTAGAAAATACTCTACAATTACAATTTAATATTTCATATTTAATATTTATAGTTGTATTTTAGTTATTATTAAATAGAAAGTAAGAATGATTGAGTAGAGAGAAAAAATTCAGAAAATTAAATACTCTCTGTCACTAATTAAATTGATATTCAAATTTCTGTTAGATCCGTTAATATTTACTTATAAATTAAATTATATAATATTATATTAGATACTATTTTGCATAATTCAATAAAAATTATTGCATATACAAAAATAAAACATTACCTAATAAAAGTGCAAATTATTTCATCAATCAACTCTTATTAATCATGATATAATAATTTATAAAATATATAAAAATCATCTATAATTAATATTCAATTAATAATTTATAATCAGTCACAGTACTTTGTAAATAATCATGTTGAAGAATTCATTGATAAATAATTAAATAACAATGACAATTTTCTCCACATCACTATTCATTAATCAAAAAAAAAAAATCCACCAATTTTTCTCTTCAATTCATTCATTTATCTTTTTTTTTTTTCATTTCATTTCATTTCATTTCATCGTGTGATTGCTTTTGAATCAGTGCAACATTGAAATCTATTGAACAATGTTTATGGGTGAAAATTAAATTGGGTTATACAATGCATGGCAGTGGAGAATCGTTGCCATTAAGGGCCTACACAATTGTCTGTGAAATCCTTAACTCGTTAACACGATATAACGTGTCCGCATATTCTCTCTCTTGCACTTGGAGGATTTTGAGAAGAGAAGGAGGTTTGTTTGCGTGTTTACTTGAGCCAATGCTGAGCTGCTGGGATACGACTGATCATATCGCGTTTACTTGTGCCGTCTGAGCATCGTGTGTAAACACGAATATTATATATATTGTATACAAGATATTATGTAGTGTGTTTCTTGTCTTAATAAAATTTCCATGGTGTGAAAATATATTGAATATATTCTAGAACATATTTTTATAAATATTTTAATATTAAATTTACTCGTGAATATTTTTATAAATATTAAAATAAAAATCTAATGAAATAAAAAAGTGAATAAATTAATATTATTTATTTAATTCGTGATGAGAATAAATTTAAAAAAATTAATTAACTCTTATTATTAATTATAAACGAGTGAGAAATTTTATTAATGAAAAATTGTTTATTAATTAATTATTGATTTGTTGTGTATGAAATAATGAATAAAAAATTAAATTTCTCAGAACTCAATTTTAGAATTATTTTTTTAAATAATTAAAAAATTCTGATACATTGAAAAATAAATCTTATTAAATATCATTTATTAATAATTAAAAATTTAATTATTTATTTTTTAATTTATTTTCATTTATTTTGTATATATCAAAAAAAAAAAAATTTCTTTGTATTTCACTAAAAATCCCTCTGTAACAAATTACTTCTCAACTTTATAAATTAATTATTATCATTAACAATAATAATACCGACTAGTAATTATATTAATCAAAATTTTGCATATGTAAATATATGCACAAGGTGTAAGTAACGTAAAACAATTTTTATTGCGGGAGATAAATGAATTTAATAAAGCTCTAGTGATGCCAGAAGGTCAGACAATGTGAGAAGCACTGTACGAAGGTAACATATGGTAACGACGCAATGCAGAGCGTATACATGATTGAAATAAAAAAAAAAAATACACGAGATCGCTTTCTCTCGCCGCATGGCGATAATAATATCAACAATACTAACAACAATAATAATATCGCATTAATAAATCAACAATAGACATCCAACTGAAAAATAAAAAATAATATGCACAAGTTGTGAATATTTAGTCGAATTTATTTTTTCTTTTTCCAACCTTTTTTTTATGGCATTTTTATTCATATTATGTAACAAACGATTTATAGAGTAACGCCTTATCGTTGGACATTTATCATTTAAGACAAAAGTAAAATGAGACAGCAGTTGACTCCGTATACAAATGCTGTTTATACAGTGACTTATTTTGTGGGTATAAAAGATGTTTATAAATTTTTCAAAAGCGTATGGATGTGAATAAATATAAATATTATTGTTTGTATATTTTTTTGTATCTATGTATTTATATTTATATGTGTACATGAGGGTGTATGTAGATCAGGAGCACGCGTACCTCATGTGAGACGAGCGTATATTCACGGTTGGTGAATTATCACACACAAGGGACCGCAGTATATAATAGTAATAGTGAAGTGGAGGCAGTGGCAAGTAGTATAGCAGAATTACCATTATGTATAGGTACAAAATTGTTCTACTACACTCGGGGATTTTCTATTCTATCTATTATACCATTCGCATGATATGAAAAATTTTGATTCAACAAAAGTAACTGCAATTTTTTTTGATTATTAAAAATTGTTTTGAGAAATAATATTTGCAATTTATTTTTTCTATGATATATTGAAAAGTTTGAATTTTTTATTCTTTTATTTTCGTTTATTTTTAGAAGTTTGGATATTTTATATTGAAATTTTCTCCATTGTTTTTAATATTGTCGAATTGTGAAATTTATTTTTTATTTATTTTTATTCACTCGTGAATGACAATGAATTAATTGTTGAATAAAAATTATATGCTCTGTTTTATTATATTGTTGTTTGTGTGATTATTTATTTGCATATGGAGTGTGAAAAATAAATGTCATGAAAGGAATTAAATTTATTTAATTTAATGTTGAATTTATCATTTGAAAAATTGTCCCGATTTAGTTGAATGAAATAATATTTAATGTACATTAATTTAATTTATACTGTGCTTTCGCCAAGTTTGATTCCACTCTGCGTGTGAAATGTCAAATATTAATTCACATAATAATTTCACAACACTATTGTTGTAAAATATAGTTCAACTCTTGGTTAAATACTAACATAAAATTTATTCAGTTCATTAATAATTTCAAAAATCCTCTCAATCCCCTAACAAAATATAATTAAAATATTTTTCCAAGTTATATTTATCGTATCAAATACACTTCCAGACTTCAAAGCACAAATATATTATTCACAAAGACAAAAATTCAACATAAAACACTCTCAAAATATATAAAAATAAAATCCATTTACTTAAAATTAAAAACACATTTTAAATTCAATTATAAAAATCTAATAAAAATTTCTACTCTCCCAAAATTTGCATTAAATATTTTTACATTAACGCACATCATTAAAAAAATAAACATAATAAACAAATAATAAACCAATAAGATCATTCATCTATATTATAAAATAATTCAACTGCAATATAAACAAAGAAAAAAAAAATTTTCTCTAATGACAAAATTAACATTTTGAATATTCCCCATGTTTTTAAATAAATACCTACACATATATATTCATATAGAATGGTGTGATGGCATGAGTGTGACTGTGATGCATTACGTTGATTAAAGCTTTAGATCCTTCTGTCGGCAAACGACGTTGCCCTGTGCATAACGTAGGGATTTGAAAAAGGATGATTTTCTCTCGACTCTTGAGCGCCCTCGCGCGAGCGCGAAGCTGAGGGTTAATGAAAATATAATCAACGCACATAGAAGAGCAAACGTCCGCGTTGAAATTCAAGAGAAGAAAGGGATAATATACATCGTGTGTGTGAGAGTGTATATACATGGCTATGTACTCAACTTTGTCGACTCATATAACTGTATAAATAAAAAGCTCACATATTTAACACTAAATTTTCCACTGGCGTATAAATTTATTCTTTCCAGTTACTTCAATCATTTTTCCATCGTTATATATATTTTTTCATTTTAAATAAATATACACAGATGTGTTTGCGCTATGTAAATTATACAATGTTAAATAAAATATAAATATTTGTATACATTGAAAGTGGAAATATATAAAATGTCGAAATGACCGGCTGTTATGTCCTCAAGGCAATTACTCCCCTCAAGCGATTCAGTTTTGCCTGGATAAATTTCATATTCTCTCTCAGTAATCGAACATTTTATCCAACATGTGTACAGAGTAGAAAAAAAAAAATTACCAAAAGCACAAAGCCGTGAAATAACTCTACAATAAACATTCCAATTCAATGTTCGTTCATTTTATCAACGGAAAAAAGATAATAAAAATAAACAAACAAATATGATAATCAAAAAGTCAAATCATATTGTTGAATTCACGAATTATTGTGTAAAAATAACTAACATATACTCATCGAGAAATAAATAAAAATGTTAAAAATATCTTCGAAATAGAATTGATAATATAATTCATTGACATTAATTCATGTTTAAACAAATTTATACACATTAAGTAAACACTTTAATTTTATTTTTTTTTTCCTCTCAATTATGATTAATGAGCTATAATTATGCATTCGACTATCGCATGTACACAGCCTGAAGTGAAAACACTATATAAAATTATATACTATGTATCGACGCGTGAATAGATTCCTGTCGAAACTGGCAAGCGATTTTGAATTGACGTACGTCGTTAGCATAGAAGGTAAAATTGAACGCGTAGGGTGAATGCGCATACACATATAATACATATGTATATACACATACATACATATATCATACACGTGTGTTTCGCGCCCTGATGACCAGTTGAGACTCGTCGTGAGAGCGAGAGTAGTGGGATACAACGTGGTTTACCGATTCGCCAGCGTTGCCGCAAATGCCATCGGCAGCGTTCACCGCACCGTAACCACCGCCATTACAAGCACCGCCGATGGCTCCCGAACCTGGTGGGCTAAAACCGACGTGGGTCCACGCGGGCATATACGAAGTGGTTGGTATCCACCATCCAGACAACGCGACACGAATCCCTATAACAAAGGGAATATCCACCACGATTCACTAGTTCCCCTCGTCGATATCCCATTTCTCGCTTCGACTGTCTCCTCTATTCTGTGTTTTTGTTTGCTTTTACATGACTATTTCCACTACAGTAGTATATTGTACTATATTACAGAACACCCGAATTACTATTAAATTTAAATTCCTGATTGTTATTTAGATTTGATTAAAATTAAAAATATCGAAATCGAATGAATAAAATTTTTTGATAAATTATTTAATTTTAATTGTTAATTATTTTTTTTATTCTATCGGTGTATAAGCATTTTATATTACACTATATTACAGAATACCCGAATTACTAT
>JAQQBR010000001.1:12529051-12561285 GCA_030347285.1 Microctonus hyperodae
TGAAATATGAATTGTTTCAACTTTGTAATTTAATTATTTGTTTATTTATTAATTGTTCTTTTGTATTATTTATTTATTTTAGTGATTGTGAAAATATTTTTTTAATTTAATAAATCATCACTTACTACTTGTGTCCTGCTTCGGCTGATTACCCGCTGATGTTGACCAATTGACTTTCATTTCCTGCAAAAAATTAAAAAAATAAATTATATTTATTTATATTAAATTATAAATTTCGTATAATCATTTTATTCTTTCAATATTAATTTTCATTTATATTAAAATTTTATCTCAAGTACAAAAATTTTTTTATTAAATATCATCAAAAATATTCCCTCATTAAAATAAACAAAAAAATTAAAACCAACCAAATATTTATTAAACTAATTCGCAATAAATTAAACAACAATAAAATCTATAAATAAATTATTCCCCCAAAAAATTAATTATACATCAAATTAAATAATTAAAATTAATAACCCCAAACAAATAAAATTCTCAACATTAATCCAAAACTATTTTCAATTTACACAAAACATTTTTATTTCCCCGCATATAAACCATAAACCAATAAATATAAATTATATATCTTTATTGACTAAAATCAATAAAAAAAAAAAAAAGGAAAAACTACCAATAAACATAAGACAATAGAAATAAAGTTGAAGCGAGAATAGGTTCGAAAATTTAAAGAGTGAATAGGACATGAACAGCATACCAGACTTGCGGGCCGCAGCACGTCCGCAGCAATTTGCAACTTTTAATAGTTTGCCAGAGCGCAGGCTGTCTCGTTTACGCGCGAACTAACAGCAAAGAGAGAGACTACATCCCACCACCCATTACATACACACATCCATATAAAATATACGTATACGTGTATTTATTTTATGTAAAAAGGAAAATAAGTTTAGATAATACAGTTTTTTCCAAGACTGATACACACATATTCACCCTTGCACACACTCCCAACACGAGTTTACTACATAAATGTTTATCCGATGTAATGGCTACTATAAATATAAAAGGTTTTGACACACCCTTTATATTAAATATATGTATATATTGTATATAAATATATATTTTTAAACACGTATACGTGGTAGTATTTAAGAAGTAAATTATCGTAGAATGCATTTGTTAGATATTTTTTGCAAGGAATAAATTCGCTGTGTGGTCTGACATCATTTTGAAATTTTTTTTATGTTTGTGTATGTGTTTATGTGTGCAGCAAATGCGATTTGTTCGATCGTCGGATATTTATTGTAGTATTATCTTTATTGATATCACCCACTGGATATATAAGAGTTAGGTTTTGATAGCAGTGTCGTGTATTTTATATGGATACGTATGTGGTGTGTATGTGCAGGTATGTGTATGACCTAAAGGGTATTTCAAGTCTTCGAGTCATATAAGTTTAGTTAATGGCGCGATGAAGGTATGTCCCGAGAATGAGGTTGAGTTTTAATCAGTGGAAATAGTTTATGCTTATGTGAGTACACAGAAAGATTTTTTTTTTTATTTATAAAAATTATCGGGACGTTCATGGCAATTATCGGATATTACTCAGTGGTTTTTATATTAATTTAACGAGTTGGGAAGAAGGGAAAATTAGTTGGGTGAGTAAATTTATTGTGTTGGAATAAATATTGGTTTTATAATGTTGATATTTAATTGAAATAAAATTATTGAGGTTTATTTGAGATTTATTAATTATTTTGTGCTTGTAATTTTTTTTATTTTATTTATTAATATGTAATTTATTTTTGAGATTGATTTAAAATTTTGGGCGGTTTAAAAAAGGGTCGAGGAATTTTTGTAGGGATTTTGTAGTTGATTTAATAAAAATAATTTTTAATTTAAGAGAAAAATAAAAAATAGTTTATTTTTTTTATTTTTGTTGTGTATTTGCTGGACTACTTGACAATGTTTACATCTACTCTAGTGTCAGCCTACAATGTAACTATTTTTATCTTTTCACTCGGGTGAAGAAACAATTTTCAAGATACAAAGAAAAAAAAAATTTTGAATAACAAAAGAAATAAGAAAATATTTGTATCAAACACAAAAACATCGTTTATAAAACTTTTCAAGTGTAATTTTTACAAAAAGAAAAAAATATCATCCCCCTAAATAAAACACTCCAATAATTTATCAATCATCAAATAATACACAAAATAATAATTTTACAAAAATAATTCAACCACTAAAAAAAACTAAAAACTTATCCATTCAACAAAATTCATTATCTAAAAATCAAAACCTTCAATATTAATTCCAAACAATAAACATAAAATAAAATATTATTTATCCAACACATTTAAATTCCTTCGTCCATTTATTTTTCAGCCTCCACAAACCCCATTTAAAGTTAATACAAACACATGAGAATGACGTGCCAATGTAATTGATTGGTTCCAAGTAGTTTAGTCATAGTTTGGGCAGACATTGTTGAATTATATGAAACTATAACGAACACGTTAGTTGCCAAGATCGTTATAGCTACAGTTAATATTCACTATCATTATATACATCATGTGAGGAAAGAACAAGTGTTAGATGGCTATAAGTTAGAGATGGTAAGTTGGATAGAAGCTAAAATATATGTAGACAAATATACAGGTATACAAAATGAGTAGATTTGTGAACAAGAGGTGAATGTAGACGAGGTGGTGAACCGAAAATTCTAACCACCAGGCATTTATGTATAGATGAATATTATACATATATATAAAGAGGAAAATAATATTCTATCTAAGCTACTATATAACATTATATATACGTATATAAAGCGACAAGCTTGCACACGTGGATGCTTTTGGCCGCGAATTTACCCTATACATCTAAAGGTATATAGCCTGTCTTCCATGTTCATCTACCCCATCGTTTGGAATGCTTTCCCTTGAAGTGGTTGCCTGTCTCGCGAAACATTTCAAACACGTAACTTACCCTCAAGCTGTGTTATGTTATGTCTATATGTATATACACGTATATACTTATATATCAACAAGATTATTCCTCTGTTTGAATGCATTTGAAGGGTGCACTGATACATTAATGTTGATGTATAAAACAGAGATGAATGGTCTTCAAGCCAATTGAATTATTTTATTTTATATTTTGTATATTATCCCGGGGGTGTATAAAATTTATTTAGAATTTATAAAGCTGTTAAATTTGCTTTCTGGTGTTTTTTTAATTAAAGAAATTTTTTATAAATGAAAATATTTAAATATATTGAGTGAATTATTTATTTCGATCATGTTTTGTAGGGTGTTTAGAACTTGTTGATGGATATTGAGATGTGATTTGAGATGAACAAAAAATATTTGAAAGGGAAAATTAAGATATAATGTGTCGTTGCTTGCTTTTGGATAATTTTTTCGTTTAATATTTTATTTATTTATTTTTTTTTCTCTTTTTGAGAATATACTATTGGTTCATCGTGGAGGCTGCGCGCGACCAGAACTGTTTCATATTGGCCACCACACCAGAAGACAACTGATTCTCTCGGCTTTGCCATTGGCGGAAGGCGGAGCTAGTCAAAGCACTCGACTCTCACGAAAGCTTTTTCTCTCACTCTCGTTTCGACCCTCAGTTATATATATTTGCTGCAGGCCGTACTCTTCGCCACTCTTGGTGCCCGGGGATTCACTCGTTCTCGTTAGTTACCGCGCCACCATCCCTCTCTTATTCTACCTCCCCTTCAGCACCCCATATAACATACACATCCGCTCTCAGTTTGACCTACAAAATATTAAACATTATTTGGGTCACGAGTGCGTAACTATTATAGTTTCGCAACAAAATTATACATTCAATTTTCATCGCACATGTGGATGGGTATAATTAAATTTTCATTTTATTTATTTATTTAATTAAATTTTTTTATTTTTATTGTTTAATTATTCAACGATATTGAGGCGAAAAAATTTTTCTTCTTGTTTAATATCGATGAGAAATTAATTCGGAAAGTTGAAAATGTTGTTGCAATAATTTTTTTTTTTTTATTATTGTGATAAAGAAATTTTAAATTAAATTTAAAAATTTATTTTAAATTGTAATTATAATTTATGTTTTTATATTAAACTACTAATATTCTGTTTCACAACTTTAAAGAAATGTGCTAAAAAGTTGACAGTCTTTTTGACAGCTGCTAGAAAGATGAATTGTTATACTTCTAGCGAGTTATTCGCATGAATGTGAAGGAAACTACCCCTAAATTCCAGATTGATCCCTGGATAAATTTAAACTCTCGGATTCTCGAGTGATGACTAAGAAATTCAGCATATTACAACTTTGTCGTGAAGAAATAATTATAAAAAATTGTTATACTCAAAGCTAGTAGTATTTTTGGTTTACGAATTATATTAATCAATATTATTAACTTATTTATTCATTTATATAATTGAAAAATAATAATTCGTTTTATTATATGAATTACAGCTTTATTTATTTATTTTTTTATTTTATATCAAAAATGAAACAAAGACTGCTTTCTCCACTCGTCGACTGACAAAATTGATCACGTAATGTGTCTGAAACTTCACGATATCTACGAAAATGGACGAGTAATTACTTCTACCTGATGAGCTAAATCGAAAAGACAGATCGAATAATTGCATTTAAAAAGAATAATTATATTGAAAGTTTTTGAATTATACTTTGGAAATATCACTGATGAATATTATTATAAAACTGTCGAAGTGTTATTAAAGAGTATTAATTTATTATAAAGATAATGAATGAATTTATTTAACTGAGAAATATCATAAATAATTCCTAAATAATTAATAAATAAATCACAAAAAAATTTTTAAATATATCATCTGTCTAAAAATAAATTAAATATAATAACAAAAAAATTATTTATCATTTCCCTACACAGAAAAAAATTTTTTTCAAGCCCCAAATGTATAATATTTATTTAAAAAAAAAATATTTCATAAACTAATTATTCAACACAATACAAAAAAATTAATAATCAATTTTTATATTCATAAAATAATCATTAATTATACACTAATATTATTACTACACAACTTAATATCTTCCAATATTTTCCACCCCACAAAAAAAAAATCCTCAAACTAATAATTATTCATTTAATTCATTAATTCCAAACAAAAAAAAATTGTATTTCAATATATTACAATATAATAATATGCATCGTCTTCACAGACATTTTAACATCTTACACCAGCATAAAGAGCCTCCCAAACTCGATGAATAATATTATAATGTACACGTTGGGTTTAGTTATACGTACAAGACAACCCCAAATCCTGAAACTCCTCTGGTAGCGCACGGGTAAATGACGTGGAAAAAAAAATATACATATAAAAAGAAACAAAACAAAGAAGAAAGTTATTTTATATTTCTTCGCGCTTCCGTGCGCTATACCATCTCCTGAGCTTGCACCCCCCTGACCGCACACCACGGTCTTAGCCCGTTTCCGAGTAACAAGTTGGCCAAGTTACCGTGACTACTTTGAATATCAGTACTACAGTACTGCTATGTCGGTGGGCTACCTATTACAATACCTTTTCCACTGCGAGCAAGTCTGAACGTGTATACTCTACCTACACGCGAATATGTATAAAATATACGTGAAGAGAGTGCAGGCAAAATTGTATGCATATTGTTATGCGTCGCCTTAGAACTTATAAAACGATCAGTATCTATAAAATATATATTTATAAATTATATACATATGTATAATATTTATATTATTAATATATATGCATATTTATTTGTGTGGAAAATGTATTAGTAAACCGAAAATAAACATGTGCATATTTGATAAATTAATGATAATATTTGTATATGTATTTTCATGTTATTTATTACAGAGTATGCGGACACTTGGCCTATTTGTATAATATTTATAATTATATGTATAATATGTAGATGTATATATGTATAATATTTTCTCATGGTTGAAGCTTTGCCACGCAATCTCCCTCACTCACTACTGTTACATTCATTTGTTGGAATTAATTTAATTAATTTCAAATAGTGTACGCGTGTGTGCTTTTCAACGTGCGTAGTTATTTAATTAGTAAATGAATTTGAAGATTATCATATTATCAACTGCGGTGTATATATAAGCTAATACGTCACACACAACACACCTATAATTATGTCAAAATTTATTTAAATATATTTTGTAGATATAATACAGAGAAATAATGTTATATATTTAGACATCAGATAGATATAATTAAAAATAAAAACACGGGGAAAAAATGTGTATAAAGGAAATCACTTGCTTATAGTTTTGCTCGCGCGAGTTGATTCTTGTTTTGTGTTCATTTTTGTGTCTGTAGTTCTTTTATTTATTTTTTTTTTATTGCGTTTCGTTTTTTTTTATTTTTATTTAGGATGATGGGGAAAAAAAACAAATAATAAAAACGAGCAAGAACACGAACGGAAGCTTCGATGCGATTCCCTTCAACCATTTAAAAGGTGGAGCACTGCCAGATATTACGATAGAATTTTCTTTTGGTGCGGCCAGTCACGTAGTATTACACGGGGCCTTTGCTAAATATAAATATATATATGTGTGTGTGTGTGTGTGTATGGACGGCACGAGGAATCAGCAGGGCATTTTGTTCACGCCACAAATATCGAACCGACCATTTCGTTCCGGCAATTACGACTTTTGTACACTCTATATGTATCGCCAATTTATTTTATTATTTAATATCATGTATCAACAAGTTGACATTATTAATAAATTTTATATACCTATGTTTAATAAATTATTTTTGATGCATTGTAAAACATACAGATGTGTATATATTATTGCTGTGATATTTAAAATTATTCTCGGAGGTTTAAAAATTTTTTTCTGTATTGTACAAATGAAGAATATAATATTTAAAATTTTTTATATTTAGCACAATTAATTGCGCAGCAATATCATGCACGCGATAACAAAACTTTTGAACGTTAATATTGCGGATATATATCTGTGTATGTATAGAAAAAAAAAAAAATAAATAAAAATAGAAATAAAAATATGACAGGATTTTTTTATGTGCAGTATACTCGCATGTTTCCATGATGAGTCGTTGTGTATGTCGTTATATATCTTGTTCATCATACCTTCGTGTTCATGAATCTTGTGTACATATGTATATACATATAAATTGTCCAATGCGACATATTATTCATCAGGTTCATTAGTCGAAAAAAAAAAAAATATATATCCCCCGCCAAGTATTTTAATTTTAATATGAAAAAGTACAGATTAAAATAAAATAAAATCATTATGTATTTCTTGAAATAAAAAAAAATTTTTTTTCTTCATGTACAATGATAATTCTTTAGTCACGCGCATATGTATTGTAAAATGTTCGCGTGGGATGACGTTAACCTTATTGTATACTTTGAACGAATAAAACAGAAGTAGAATAAAGAAAAAATAGGAGGAAAAATAAAAAAATAAAAAGTACTCATACGAAATGAGAATAAACGAGAAAAGAAAAATACCAAGGCAATTCGCGACCGGAAATTTAAAAAGTTGCACAAATAGTCGTTCACAGAGAAGAGAAGCGAAAAAGAAGCTGGTTCGACTTGTGTGGGGCTTGCTCAAGAAGCTATATCGATGTATATATACATAGTATTTACATATACATATGTATATAAATATATATATTGGTAGATAGACGCGGGTTTCGCGAGGTAAGGAGGATTTGAATGGTATAGAACGTGGATTACTACTGGGAATTGAAGTAGCGCCATATTGCTATGCGTATATAGGCGTACATATATGGTTATATGTGTATATGTACTATTCTTAGCACATGCCGTACACTAAAATTGAGAACGAAGTGAACCATTGACTCGATTCAATCGTTAACTTAACAATCAATGAGCACGCAAAAAAAAATGTAAAATTACGAGGAAATAAAATAAAAAAATGGAAAGAGAAAATTAAATAAATAAAATTGTATTTCGAACAAATGCGTATGTAATTATGTACTGTTTTGAGAATAATATATATTATTTTATTTTTTTATTTACTGCGAATTTACGTAAGAAACGGAGTAATTTGCTGAGCTTGAAGAAAATTCGCAGTTCAATTCACTTTAATAATTCATAAGTGAAAGAAAATTTTTTTAAATAATATACACTGCAATGAAAAATAATTTTATTTGTAAATAACAATATTTATTAGCCTGGTTTTTAAATTATTTATTCGAGTATGAATGATATAAATATTCTGAAGAATAATAATTGATTCAAATCATTGTCAAAAAAATTTGAATAATATTAAATAATTATTGAAATAATTTTATGTATAAGCTACAAATATTTTTTTTTTTTTGTGTAGTTGATAAATTATCTTCTTCAGTGTCATCAATATTTTTTTAAATATTCCAATGTTCCTCTTTATACTATAAAAAAAAAATAGAAACTCGTTCGCTTTAATTTTTAATTGTTAAATTCAACTGAAAACTACCATTAACTTGTACATTCACATTATGAACAATTATGAGGTTCTTTGTTTTCTTCAGGCATATATTTAAAATATCAAAAGTGCGCATGTCATTATGAAAATACACAAGACTGCATCACGCAGTAGTAAAAGTATAGCAGTAATAGTAGAACAGAAACGTCTCGAAGACACAGTCGAGAGGGGACGTAGAAAGAGAAAGAGAGTTACGGCCAATTTAGAAATGGCCCCATCGTAATTAAAGGAAAACACCGTAGTGCATGTATATATAAACGTGCGTCATAACGTCGCCAGATAGCCGGGAGCTTTGGCGATGAGAGCGAAGAATCTAAATGAAGGAAAAAAAAAATCGGATGGGAAACACGCGCGAACAAGTATATTTCGATAGCTTCAAGGCAAATGTACATCAACAGTAATATAACATCTTTTCGTTTTTATAAATAAAGAAAGAAGTCACTATTACTTTATTCTTATATAAAAAGACACGAAGAATTCATCTAAATTTTTCTTAGACATCAAAGCATTCTTCCTTATAAATACCATCGTGAATTTAATCCTACGAAAATAAAATAATTGATGTACTTCAATCGCACGCAATTAATCTTCATTTATTCCATACAAATTAAATATTCAACATCAATGAGATTATACTCTAGTCAATTAATTTCTCGCATTACTATATTTATACCAACACAATTCACCATTTATTTCCATCTCTACTGACAATAAAAGAAAAAATAAAATAAAAAAAAAATAAGAAATAATTTACCCAATAAATTCATGTTTCTCATTCCCATTTATTCCAACTTTATTTAGTTAAAATATAAACATTATGAGGAATAAAAGGAGAGAAAAAATAATATAAAAGTAGTGTTATATTTTATAATAAAAGAACGGACGTAACTATACAATTTGAGCAAGCACTATCCTTGGATAAAACTACTTTGCAATTTGAGGTAAAAGTTGAAACATCTAAAACTCATGTCTATGATGTATACATATACAGTTGTAAAATAGAGTCTTTTTGTTTGTGGACTAGTCCAGCAGATATACCTGTACATGTCATTGTATATTTGTGTGTGGTGTGAATAAGTAGAAAGAAACTGCGACGCTGAGTATTAAAAAAATTTCTGTGCAATACATCAACGTCCGCATATACTTAATATTCACTTACATTTCATCACAACAATATATACATGAACGATAAAATGGCGTAAGCATTTGACGTACGGGTATAATAGTATTTACGGTATCAGATGTGATCGCGTAATTGGTTCAGTACTAATGTATACAACAAGCACACAGTGGTCTTTATCTTTATACTAATAAGACATTGTCATCGCACCTGACACTTAGCAAATTAAATAACTGTCAAAGTTTTTTTTTTGTTTATTTTAGTTTACGAAAAGATCGAGAGACACGCGAAAGGGAACGAGAGAGAATAAAAAAGGTCGTTATGTAATACAAAAATCTAGACAGATAATTTAATGAAACAGAGTCATGAAAATAATTTGTCAACAAATTAAATACAAAAATAATTAAAATTGTATTGTTATTGTTAGTTAATAATTTATTGTGTGTATAGATGGATGTGTATGTGTTTATGAGAATTATTAAAACTTTGTTTTGATGTTATAAGTAATGAAATTTAATTAGATAAATTATAAATAATATTTTAATTTTATTTACACGACTTTGCACTCACGTGTCAGACGAAAATGCTGCTATAAAGAAATTATACTTTCACGTTTATAATTACTCTTTGTCTATATGTATAATTATGTAGATGTGTATGTATATATTAGGTTTAAATACAGTATTCTTGAAGATAAGTATTACACTAGACGCTGGAAACAAACAAGGGCTGAGTTTCCAAATGTTTCATTGTAATCCGAGTTTCTTCGCGTAAGAGAGTTGTTTCTCGCACTGTTGCTGGCTTTCAAGATTAGTCCTGCATGATCTTTACAATGACTGTGTACATGGATAGAATTTTACTCATCGAAGAACAACGTGAAACTCTTTTGTTTATAGTGGATTACATGAGACAAAGATATTTTTTTATGATATTTAAATCTAGATGTTACAAAATTTTATGCATAAAAATCACAACAAATTTTGTTATAGCTGTGACATTTCAATCGAGTGATATTTTATGTTGATGGGATATTTTTCGAAGAATTATTGCTGATTGGAGTGTTAAATTTTAATGTAGCGAAAGGTAAAAGTTGTATCATTTTTTTTTTATTTAGAGTATTGAACGGTAAAAATTATATTGATGTAATTTTATGGAAGATATTTTTATGTTTAGTGTAGGATGGTTTTTTTTTTTATTACTCAATTTTAGATTTTATGACGGAATATTTTTCGTCTTTTTAATAATTACTGATATATTATTATTTAATATGTTTATTATTAATAAATCATGAAAAAGCTTGGATTTTTTGTAATAAATATTACGTTTTAAAATTGATAAATGTTTTTAATAATGCAGTGATATAATTTGTTTATCTTTCGTTTCTATTTCAAATACATCATTGAATTAAATTTAGTATTTAATTAAATTAATTAATTACTTAAATTTAATATAGTTACTTGCTATCTAATGTCACAAAGTTAGTACGTCGTTATTTTGATAAGTGATTAATAAAATAATTTAAATAAAGCAATTGGAAATTATTACAACAAGCACATTTACAAAGCTGCATAATAAATATTTTAATTATCAACTAAAAATCTTTTTTCTCAGTTTACACAACAATATTAACAATAATTATTCGCAGTAAATATCCTCTACAAAAGAGAAAATATTAAACTAAAAATCGTTACACTATCCAACAAATTTCAATAAAAATTCATTAAATTATTTTTTATCTAAATATTAAATTGTAATGAACTTAAATTACAACTACCAAAAAATTAATTATCTTTCACATGAATTTTTGATTTATATTTATCGATAATTTATTAATTAAATTATAATACATGATATAAAATTAATTATTCCTCAAGATATTCATATAAAATTTTCTTGTAAATATTAACATTCATATTTATATATTTTTTTTTATTCTTTGTTTTTTATAAAATACATCTGATGTCGGTATTGGATATGGATATTTGCTATTATTACTGTCTTGATATGTGTAAAATATAATGAAGATAAAAGGAGAAAATATAGTAACGAGAATGCAGTGGTAAAGTTAATAGGCAAGTTCGATCGTGTTCACATCTTTATATACCAACATTAGGTTGATATTCAATATAATGCCCTCGGGAAGTTGGTTACCTCGATAATATAGAAACAACAAAAATAATAACAACGTACAACCATGCGATAAGTATATATGAATGTTTGTATATGTAAAATATCTATGTGCACGTCAATAATTCCTTACCGAGTTACTTGTTACATCCTGAGGGACAAATATCTGGTACAGCTAGTAAAATTTCTCCCAGTCGTGTCGTTATAGTTATCTTGGGGCTCATTGATATTTATAATTATTTTTATAAGCGTAAAAAACCACTTGTAAAATAATATTCAACATTTGAATAAATAATTCAAGAGAGATACCACGAAATATTTTATTCGTTCAAAATATTTCTTCAGCTGTTAATAATTAAAAATCGTCAAGAAGTTACGATCAAAATTGTCATTTAAATATCAGAATAAAAATAAATATGATTTAAATAAAACAAATTTTCATTTATAAAATATTAAATATGGTTAAATAATTTTTTTTTGTAGAATTAAAAATTTCCAAAGTGAAAATAAAAATAAAAATAAGAATTTGTATTTATAATAAAATACGTATAATAAATATATTTTCTGCGAAAAAATTTCCAATGACTTTTTAATAAATATTAATTAATAAATTTATTTTATTAATTAATTTTTTTTTTGTATTTGTTTATTAAATGATTAAAACTTTATCCAATATTTCCATCAACAAATTCCACATTTTCATAACTTCTCAAACATTTTACATATTTATTTTTTATATTTTCTTCTTGGGATTATTAATTCATATAGCACATAAGATACGTACATATTTAGATTTATAAATATATACAATATGAGTTGTATATAATACGGAAATAAAGGATAGAAAGAGAGTGATTTATTCCCATGAGTATCACATTTATATTGCACCACGTTTTCATTCAGTTTCCGCAATGTGTTCACCAGTCTCCATTTCCCGTCTTTCTTTACATCCGTTTCCGTGCTCTTGTTTCTTCTGGCTTTCCGGCAATTTTCAATTTCACCTATATTCCTTATATACATATAACCCCACCTGACATTTCATAAACTTTTTTAATCTCAAATTTATAATGAGAAATGAATGAATAATTACATACACAAATAATTCACAAATGAATCATAATATTATTACTTTAAAAATATTATTAAAGTTTAAAAATTAACTGCATACTGCAATAGTTATAAACTAATAAATATATCTACTCAATACATAGATATAACTCTACATAAAAATATAAATTATTTTATAAATAAATGTATTGTGCTGTACAAGAACAAACATGTTCCAAATGTATGTAAGTCTATGTACTCGTATATTTATTCACGGATGACACAAATATCGAGTGTCATATCTCTTTGCATTTCAGTGTATTAGAGTTAAGCTTGTATTTTATTGAATGGTAGTATAAATCAAGAGCTTGCGACGACACTCAGCCAATAAGCCAGTAGTATACTTTATATTTAGTCAGACATTGTTTCATCACACATGTTATTCAATGTTAAATCCTTCTCTGCCTGTCATTATATCTCGTTTGTTTTTTTAATGGATAACAATTATTCAAAGAGAATATTTTTGATATTATATATACGTTGCATAAATATAATATATTACTGGTATAATTTATCTACACTGTTGCGTATGTGTATAAAATAAAAAAATAATAAAATTAATAATTAAATCTATTTTTAAAACGAGTCTAATATTTACGAGCTTTTTTCACGAATGTTGGATAAAGAATTTTACATTCATAATTGTTAAAATTCCAGTCATTTTTGAAAGGTATACACATATATAAATACACATGTGTGTATATTTATTTATGTATAAATATGTGTAGAGTGACATTGTAAAAATGCCACAAGTTTTAGTAGAAAATTAAAAAAAACCACAAATGCAATGGATATATGTTTATATAATTTTATTATATCCAACTCGTTGCTTAGACTCTATGTGTTTTCACAGCATTTATTTTATTTTATTTTTTTCCTTTGCATTCATTATATTCATTGAAACCCAGTGTAACTTGTTAGTATATGTATATATGTGGCTTAATTTCGTAATTTTGCCTAATGCCAGTACACCACGACCTGATCCTGAAAATTGTGTAGAGTCGAAATAAAAAAGAATTACCACGAGAATCTGCGAAAGAGTACTGGCATGGAAAATAAAAGGGAAAGAAGAAGTGAGAATGAACAAACAAAAAAAAAAAAAATACACCGAGTTTTTACCTCTCATTTTATATTTTTTTACGAATACTTTCCTCCACATACTTCAGTGTATGCATTTTAATACAAGTACTCACCGAGATGTGTGTAAACACTAATTCAAATAAAAAAAATTATATAATTGAGTATCTATCAACGCGTAATTTCAGACTTTATAATAAACATAATACATTTATATTTAAATTTAAATAAAAAAAATAATTCTATAATTTTATCATCAATAAAATACAAGAAATAAAGAACAAACTAAAAGCTGATGAAACTTTATTCATACAGTTTGGTTGAAAATTATGTATATACCCTACAGTTATATAATATGAGAAAAAAAATTCATGGGTTTCGATGTCGAGTGTGCGATAAAAAAAAATTTTTTACTCCCTTACATATACATCAGAGGCTGTATAAAGTGTAAAAAAAAAAAAATTTTCCATACATATATATTCCGTATTTAAAGTTGATGGCCCGGCTTTATATCGTCGCGACCGTGATTTCCGTACATATACATATATACATATATCTATATACCTATAAGAATATAAGATAGTAGAAATTCAACATTACATTGGGCGCACCTATATAGATTTAACGTTTACACCCTCCCATCTATTGTATACATACATGTATCCTCTTATATGTACCTATATAGAGTTCGTTTATAGATATATTTATGATGAAATATAGATTGCTCGGTATATATGATGATAGGTTGGACATGTATATAGCTATGTATGTTTATATATATTTATTATATCGGAGAAGTTGCGCAAGCGGTAACAAACTGTTCGTATAGCTGAATTCCCGCTGACCGGAAGTCTCAACAGGAAACTACCAGATGAGCCCACCGCACGTGAGTTACTTTCAACAACAGTAAATTGACTTTCGATCCAGTTTCGTCAAGATATTTCCCACAATCACGACTGACGCTTTGTTATATGTGTATGTGTATTTATATTGTGTTGATATTCATCGTTGTCTGCTTTTGAGAATTGATCGCACTAGGAACTTCTTGGATGAATTGGAAAATAAATAAATGAATTAAGAGGTGAATATTGTTTATTTAGAATGGATTTGTGTTTGATATATGTAGTGGTTTTGGGAATAAGTTGTGAAGGTATTGTAAAGCATTTGGAGGGAATATTTGTGAGGGATTGAAAGTGATTTTATTTGAATGTTGAAATGTTTAGTTTAGATTAGAATGTTGTGCTTGTGGGTAGTTTAATGTTTTTGTTTTAATTTTTTTGTTATGATGTTTGTTGTCTGATGTTGGGTAAATATTTTTAGTCTTGGATTTATTTGTGGTATGATATGTAAATTAAAAAATGAGTTTTAATGGGGAATAAAATTCTGACGTTGGTATAATATTTTTTTATTTCTTGTGGTATTATTGTTGATGTGTTTTGTTTTGTTGGGATTTATGTTTTGTTATTTATTGTGTAAATATTTCATATTGTGTTTGTTGTTGTAGAGATGTGCACGAATGAAGGGGGTTTCAATCTTGAAATGAGATGGAATTTTTGTATTTAAAACGAGTATGATTTTTTTTTGTTTTTTAAAATAATAAAATCATTAATATAATATAATTCATTTTTTATTTTTTTACTTTTCAAGGAGATAATATGTAGAGGGAAATATTGGCTTGGAATTATAAATATTAACATAAATATATTTATGAAATTAAATCAATATTTAAATTAATTAATTTGAAATCGAAAATTAAAAAATTCAATCATATGATTAATTTATAATTTATTTATTTAGTAAATATTGGTATTATTTTTGTTTAACTTGAAATAAATAAATTATTGATTATAATTTGAAATAAAAAAATATAAATAAATTATATTTGCATGTAAAATTTATTTATTTTTATAAACAAAAAAAATAAACACACAAGTTTATAGTTTTCGAAACGTTGAATAATATATTTAAGTTCTCTTCAATTTCAAGCGCATAAAATCCAAGATACTGTAAAAAAAGCTTCAATTTATATTTCTTAAAACTTTAATTGAATATAAAAATTTTTAATTAGTCTTTTTATCATTTAATAATAAATATAATATAATTCAAACTATAAACTCTAAAAATCTATTACAAACCTCACAAAGTTCTTGACATTAAACATTTACATTAAAATAAAAAAAAAAAATTATTCAACTAAATTGAATTTATTCAAATGAATATTAAATTCAATTGAAATCATCTAAACTCAAATTTCATTTATCCAAAACGAATTACATTTATTTCACTACCCTTCAACTATCCTCTCCAATAAATAAAAGAATCACATCGCCAAAAATAAAAATAAAAATCATCAAACTACTCATAAATAATTATTTATTACTATACTTTTAATTATTATCACACAACAAATTACTTCCATCAAAGACTTCATAAAATACTTCCCCATCAAACTTCATTTTTACCTCACTAAATAAATTAATAAATTCCCATCAAATAAAATAAAACTCCATCAAATTCATCCAACCAAACACTAAATCAAAAAAGTTAACCACGTTAACAATTTATTCCCAATAATATTCCTAAACAAATAACCAAATAATATCCCCATCAATAATCCCATATAAAAACGTATAAATAAATAAAAATCCACATATAATCCATGTTATTTATTTGCCAATTTTTTTTTTCAATTAAATTTGTCCACGCAATTGAAATAGATAATGTGCACGTGAAGAAGCACTAACGAGACTAAAAACGAAGAAATAATAAAAGACAAAAAAAAAATAGGTAGTAAAAATGTGGTTATACAGATACATACATATTATGTTATACACACATAAGGTACCATATACATATACACATATATACATATATGTTTCGTGATATTCATTTCGCACAGTGCGGCCTCGACCGGTTATAACAGGCATTGCCGCGGTTTCTGCGGCACCACGCGCCCCTCCTATATCATCGTTTAAAATAATATTGCGTCCAGAGGGGCATTCGCCACTCTCATATCCGTGGCGACAAATCACCCTCACGCTACCATTTACCTGTATATAATATATATATATATATAGGTATGTGAGATTATAATATATATACGAATATACGATGTGAGAGAACGACAAAGGGAAAAAAATAATAACAACGTAATGAGGAGGAAGGTTAAGGAAGGGAAAAAAAATAGAAGAAAAAACCACTGGTGTTTATATGTAGGGGGGAAAAAGAGAGGAAAGGTATGATAAAAAAAAGGTGTGTGTGAGATAAAAAAAATGGAGCGTATAAATATAGTATATGAGGAATAGTATAAGAGGCAAAGAGGAACGAGTATCGGTCATTGGTGTATATTTATATAATATATAGATAAAAATATAAATATATGGGTATGTATTATTATATTCATCCGTATAAAGTTATAATTCATGGATGTAAAAATAGCAATAGTGGTTTTTGATGTCTTTTTATATTTTGACTACAAATGTTGTGTATTTTTTAATGCAAGTTCATAGTTTTGAATGAATAAAAATATTTTAGTGTATATTTGATTCTGTATTTTTACGATTTTGAATTATTTGTTTTTTTTTTAATAGTATTATTTATTTATTATATTTATTATATTTATGTGTGTATTTTTTGTTCGGTTTTAAAGACACATCAAGTGGATTTTATTATGACGAATATAGAGATACACATAAGACTCGATTGTGATGCAGGTATGAAATACACTATGAAAATTCCACCAAAAATATTTCGTAAATTCCTAGAGTGTAAACATGTATATACATAAGTCTGTATACATATGTATATGCATCAGTGTTTAGGTAGGTGATATGGCAACAGGACAAAATACCATGATGTTATTCTACCATGAAATAAGTCTGTGACCCCGAAAACATCTGTCGACCAACGAGAGTATTTACACACAGTGCGCTACCTTTTCTAACTAAAATTCAAATAATTATTACACAATAATTTCCTGCGTTCTAAACACCTAAAATATTTTCAATTTCACACAGAAATATACAATAATACAACAACACATTTTAAAAAAATAAAAAATCTCAAATATTAATACAAATTAAATAAAATTAATTCATTAAATTATTAATTTAATTCACCCATGCAAAAACGAGTCAGTAATGCGAATGAGTGTCATAAAATATTGTGCATGAGTAATGGGATCCCCTATAAAAATCAAAATAATTATAAATAATAATAATAAAAACGTTGAATTAATTATAAAGAAATAGGTATACATATATTACAACTTACATATGCAGCAACTCTCGTTAATCTCACGCGGTGCGGTATTATAGAGTCACGACTGCATGAAAAGTAGAGTTTCGCTTTTGCTTCATATATGTATATGTATATTATATAGATATGTATATGTGTAAGTAACATTTGGTGTGTGTGCTGAGGGTGGGCACATGTATTTGCAATAAAAACTCTGGCGTACGGTTCACCACGCAACGTTATAATAAATGCTCGTCTGTACAAGTCTATGCCTGCGATACCATTACGTCACTGTTTAAATATAAGGAAAAAAATTGTATTATAACTATATAGCTTCATTCAATTTTAATAAGGTATATGACTCGTTGGCACGTTAGATTTATATATGTATGTATATATTTTTGTTTATTTTATTTTATTTATTTTTTTTTTCTTTCATGCATAATGCATGTATGTATCATGCATAAACATTTATTCACATATAACACATGTCCTCAATAATATCGTTAAGTGTTTGAATATATTTTAAAATTAATTTCATTTATATCAACAAAATTATTTTACACATTTTATTGTATAAATAATTTACTATATGAATTTTAATTATAATTTATTATTCTTATATTAATGCAATAAATTATTAATATATATAAATGCAATAATAAATAAAATGAAAAAAAATTTTTTTTATCACAAAATTATTATTAATTATTTATTTATATAATTGTAACATAAAATTCATGTGTTGAATTTTTTTTTTTCATTTATATAAAAATAATTCTTTGTATAAAAGGAGAAAATAATATTTTTTTAAATATATCTATATGTTAAAAAAAAATATAAAGAGAGTCACTGAGAAAGAGAGAGCTTTAAAGCTCTTTTTACATGCGGACATGATGTGTGTGAGACATATATGATGTCGCGTGAAGCACGCACCTATTTCCTACTCACTTGCGAGCACCAACACTATCCATCCAACCTTCCCTACCAACCCACGTTCATTTTATCCCTTTACACAAACTCAAGTCGATATTTCCCTGAGTGATGTAGTCATGTTGTTGTTCAACCGGCCGCTCGCATGCTTCACTGTGCGTGCTTTCTATACACAACTATATAACCTTTTCTCCATTCAGATGAAGTGAGGGAAATGGCGAGAGTAGTAAAGAAAGGTTAGAAAAAAAAAATAAATAAATAAGTAAAATATAAAACATGAAAAAAAAAAAAAGAGTAAAAAAATTTTCTATCCTCCAACGACAATTTAACATATGAAATAATTTGTATATATTTTTAAAAGTTCTTGCGTGACATCAGTACATACATATTACATAGATGTACTCACGTGAAAAGCTAACAAGTACAGACTTGTTCATATGTATAAATACATAGATAAAGATATATAAATGCATAAGACATAAAACAATCTATTCTCTGTGGAATAAATTTTGCCCCATTTCGTTTGGATTAAATATTTATATTTGTGTGACAGACGCGGTTAAAAATCGATGAGTTAACGTGTGAACAATATAGTTTCGTCTCGACATTACATAGGCATGTTTATTTATGTATGTATGTATGTATGTACGTCGGTATGTTGGTACGTATAGATGGACGTTGTCAAAGAGCCTTTGTGGCTGGTTTAATCTGATCAAAGGATAGAGGAGTATGAGACGCAGAAGAATGTGGAATAAGCGCATATCCGATAGCAATGATATTAAATCCGTTTATATAACACCTTAGAGCTGATCCCGTGGCGTCCATTCACACTGTGCCTCTTCAAATTCATCATTGTTATTGCGTTTGTAATCCTTTCGCATTATTATTCATGTATTTTACTATTTCACGCATTCGTTCATGCACTAATTATTCAAATCCCAATCTATATTTCCATGTACAGTAATTGAACCTTATTCTTTTTAACATTTTAAATATATATTTTATATGATCTATTGAATGACGAAATGAAATAAAATAATATAAATAAAGGAGGTTTATAATAATTATTTTATATTATTTATTTTTTTCATTTTGATTGATCATTTTATTTGTGAAATAAATATTTCACGAATGGATTAATTAATTGTAAATAGGAAGATTGAATATTTATGTGTGTATATGGATGAAAGCTTTTACCGTGAGGGCAATGAAGTCGCAAAGTTCATAACACACCATTGCCGACAGACAATTTCCACTTTACCAGCATTGGAGAAAAACTAAACATTGCAAGCCAGCGATTTTCCACAGTGGTTTTTCATATAATAATACAGAAAATTTTTCGTCTGGCGCCATCCAACGAGTGAATATGAAAACGAAATTTCGTTAGATCGGTTGAAAAATAAAAAAAGAAATAAAAAATTATACAATACACATTAATATATTAATCTACATCAATCAAAATAATAAAACAATTTTATATAAAATTAAATCCACCGAAATATCTATTTAATTTTTATACATAAAATATATATCATTTAATAATAATACAAAACAAATCAATGCATTAAAATTATCCCAACATGATTAACTACACCCAAATAAAATGATAGATAATGTGAAATAATTAACTGCATATAATCAAGATAAATTAATTATTCTTTAATAAATAAAAGAGATCAATTGATTACTGTATTATATCCTCCATATTTAATATACAATATTGTATATTATTATAAATATTATTCAGTATTCCACAAATACGCAACTGTGCTTTGTATATCATCCCTATTATTTTAAACACATTGCATACATCCCTAAAACTATAAAAGCCGCGTCGCGCGCGGCACAAAATAGCTGTCCAGGGACTAAGCTAACAGGGTGAGCCGCAGCGTGTGTAAATGTTACGGAGGGGGATGAATCGATACAGCGACGATACAACCAGCGATGTCTCGAAACTCGAAACAATTCGTGCGCGCGCAACAAGATTGCTCTATCGAGCTTTCACGACCCCCACGAGAGACAATGCAATATAAGGTGAGAGAGCACATCAAGCTTCAACTCTTCTTCTTGGTCTCATCGCACGAACTATAACGCAACGAAGAAAGGCAAACAATCGAAAGTTTAAGTAGTATATACGTGTCTATATACATACACTTTGCGTATATAGTTTCACATGGAACAATGCTCTATACGAAAGAAAAAATAACGAGGGAGATGAAAGGAAAAGAGGGGAAAAAAAAACAAATGAAAACAAATAGTAGAAATATACAAAAGATGATGAGAGAATAAAATGTCCCTTGGTCTTCTAGCTCTTGACACATAGAATTTTATAACGCTCATATTTTTATTTACAATTGTGATGTATATACGAATATATATGTATTAATGTGTAGTAGATATATCTGTATAAAGTTTATACATATACAGTAACTAGTATAGAGTAACGGGAATGAAACGTACATACCACAGTTGAGAGTTTCATCTGGCGTGCAAACGGTTTGCGCGCGGGTCCAGTGCGTTTAATCGGAGTAAACAATGCCGCGCTATTTAACCCCAGGGATTTATTCAAACACATACTTGCACTGTGGAAGATATAGGAATAGGTATATTTGTTTATACGTATATATGTATATGTATTTATATATGTGTAGGAAGGTAAATGCGCTTAAATCGTAAACACCGCTAATCCTAGAGAATCCCTTCAAGCTTACGCGCCCAAACAATGTGCGTTCTCGCACCAACGTGTACGTTTACACAATGGATATATGTGTATGAGTAGGTGTGTATATATGTATGTGTAATCAATATTTGTATTTAATTTTTTTTTGTATGGGAAATTGTTTTTAATATTATATTTTATGTGTGAGGAAATTGGAGAGGCGAAGTTTAATTTAGTCATATCAAAGTTCGATGTGGATTTTTCATTATTTGGAGAATAAATTTTGTTGGTTTATTAATTGAACGTGGATGGTGTGAATGAGTAAATAATCAGGTGAATGTAGGTTAATATGTTTGTGTATATTGAGAGTGTATGGAGATACTTTGAAGAGATTGTGTTTGTGTAATTATTAATGAGTAAATTGTGATGAATATTTAATTGAATAGTTGAATTGAAGTTATTTGATTTTAGTAAAATTTTTTCGGCGTGTGGATTTAGGAATTTGTGAATAAGGAGTCGAATAAACGACAGATTGTCCGATTTTTCGCATCAAGAATTCTGAGATTGTAAGTTTGAAATGCGTTTAAAGGTACAGATGAATTCATGAAGAAAAAATTTATTTTTTTCGTCAACTTACTGTACAATGCCTATGCCAATATCAATATTTCCTTTCATCGCTTTATTATCAACTGAATTTCGCATGAAATAAGATACAATAAAACTTACTAATAAGCTTATCATACTAAAAAATACATCGTCAAAAATATCAAACTGAAATTAATAAAAAAATTATATTTTCTTCAATTTCCAACTACATTTTATATTAAATCACACGGAATAAAATCTGCTCCAACGAGCTAGTCCACTTTACATGTACGTATATACAATAAATATATTGTATATAAAAGGGGAAAATATAAAGGAGAGCCTATTATAAGCGACGACGGTAATTCTGAAATAAATAACCGTGTGCGCGGGCCCATGCAAAGATCGAAACACGAGAGAACTCCACGGGATTTAAACGCACTGAGTGAGGGGTTGGTTACTTATATACATATACATATATCGTGCGTGTATTTATATACATATAAAATGTGTGTGTATATATATTTGCGACGACGCCAAACTAACGCGACTGTCGGCTCAGTGCGGATAGGGATAGAAAAAGAAAAAAGGAAGAGAAGAAGATGGGGAAAGAAAAGGAACGGGTATATACCAGTTTCGTTGTGTGTTATAGGGTGAGAGATGTAGGTGGTTGATTTATTTCGGCGCCGCAAAGATCTGGCCTCGCGTACGTGCCCCGTACCTCAAATTACCGACTTATAAACTTCTCTCGTCGTACGCTCAGTCTCTTTATATTGCGCCTCTGGTGAATGCCGCTATTCTCCTATCCGCGAATTCTTCTCTCTTTTGTCCACCCATTCACTCTCTTTTCGTACATTATGTATCTGATATTTCCGCGGTGGTTTTGAGTTTATACTCTTGATATTAAGTGCGGGGTAGGGATGATAGTTGTGGTGTCATTGTTCTTGTTTTTTAAGATCAATTCTGATTTTATTTGTTTCAAGTTCAGTTATTCATTTTAATTTATTTTTTTTTTATTTATTTTATAGTGATATTTCTGGAGATTTTTTGGATTGTTTTTTATCTTTCAGATTGGCGGGAAGATGAGAGTGTATGGATTGTTAATTGGTATAGGGGAAAAATTGAAAATTACTTTTATGAGAAACTAAAATTGATTTTTTTTTTATTTCTTATGCTAATTTTTTTTTTCAAAGTTTAGTTAAGGATTTTTGTGAATTAAATTGCAGAGAGTTATTCTTGATTTATTATTGTGTGAGGGAATAATATTGAATTGATGAATTAAATTAATTGAGATGAAAAAAAAAATTCAATTATAAAGTATATTATTTTTTCTTTCATTGCATCGCTTATTTTTTTTGTAAACTCAGTGAGTATTATTGTCCTGAATAATTTTTATTTGTAATTAATAGCACTGAGTAGATGAAAATTGAGACGTGTTAACGGTAATAAATAAAATTATTTCTCAAGTGTATTTTATATATGTAATAAAAAATGATGAAAAAATTTTTTTTCATATAAAGTCATTCTTTATTTTTATTGTGCTCTTTTGTTTTGTGACGTTATATCTCTCTTAGATACTTACATATATATGTATGTATTTTTGTTATGACAATCAGTAGAATGCTACCGCAAAACTGTAATGAACAAAAAAAAAATATTTCTTTCTTCTCTTTTGTTTTATTCCACGTCATTATTATTATTGTTTTCTTTTTTTGAAGCGCATGAAGGCTACCAGAATTTTAATTAAAATATTCATTAATTTCGTTGCTCGATGAGACTTGCGCCATTTTTATGCAAATATTTCGTCGCCCTCTCTCCATACTATGCCATCTAGAAAATCGCTGAACCGCTTAAATCCAACGCGACTAACGTTAAGAAAATATCTTATTAGTATGAAATCCAAACTTTATATAATGAAATGAACAAATGAAATTTGTAATTTATGAAGAAACAAAAATTTAATTACAGAATAAATATTAATAAATGTATATTTATTAAATCTACTGAATAAACACGATAAATTAAATTGAAAAAAAAAAAATAAACATAATATTGAAATTTAATTTAAAAAAAAAAATTTTTTTTTTTTTTTAATTCCATCAATAAATATACTAAATAAATAAAATGAATTTAATTAACAAGGCAGGACATAAATAAATAAATATAGAGAATGAAATTATAAATAACGACATAGTATCAAAATATAATAAAAAAAAATGTTTTTCAATTTTATAAAAAAAATTTTTTTTTTTAATTTCATCAATAAATATACTAAATAAATATAGTAAATTAAATATACAAATCAGGACATACTGATAAAAATTATAAATACCGAAATAATATCAAAATATAATAAAAAAAAATTTTTTTCAATTTTATAAAAAAAATTTTTTTTTTTAATTCTATCAATAAATATACTAAACAAATAAAATAAATTAAGTCAACAAAGCAGAGCATAACAAATATATATATAAACAAATAATAACATAATATCAAAATATAATAAAACAAAAAAAATTTTATAGCCAAATATAACGAATATACATATTATATACATTCAATATTAATAATAAAAAAGATGTAAATAAATTATTGTCTATTCAAAATTCATATTGTTCATAGTATTCGCCCATAAATAATTTATTATTGAGCGAACAATTGATATAGATACACTAAAAGGCTTATTGTTCACAATATTTATTTTACATTATGGGTCAATGATGCTTTGTTGAATATGATAGAAAAAAAAAATATTTATGTAGTGAAGAATATTTGTATGTATGTATATATAAGCATCAACATTGTATGGGATAAGAGGCAACCACCAATATCTATATACACACATACATATATATATATACATCCCCTTGTGTGTGACTTTTCTTCACCCTGTTTTCATATATACATTTTCTATATACGTGTCGAAAAGCTCATGGGCTTATCGCATTCATGCAACATTAGATGTCGACGTTATTTACTGTGGCTCTTGGGTTTCCAATTTTCGCGATCGACACCATTATTAATGGTTTATAAAACCATATTCTCTGTATATGTACACAATATAAGTGATATTTTTATATCTATACGTAAAGTACTGTATACGATGTATTTATTTATTTTTTTTCAAAATATTCTCTACATTTTAAAATAAATAAAATATTGAAGACATCATTTTTTATATTTTTTTCCAGTTACTTTTCGATATTTTCAATGTATAATAATATTTTATTTTTATGAGATAAATGAATTATTTGCCAGTGTATGTGGTAATATACAAAAATGTGATAAAAGCATCAACCATTGATATAAATCATAAACTATTACCCAGTGAAAGATAAAAGTCGAAAAAAAAAATAATAATAATAAATAAATAACTTGAATGAGCAACCAAGAACTTCTTTTCAGCCCAGCCCATTTATATATTTATATCTAATCATATGTATCCATATAACTGTCATCTCAAGGGGCGCTTTTTTCTTTCATATATATACACATAGAAATATAAATGCATTTCGCTCGTTCTAAAATATATAAAAATGATATTTATTTTTTTTTTTAGCATTTACAACAACCAAAGAGTGTTCCCAATGGAATAATTTTTTTTTCTCCTGTATGTTACGTTAGAAAGTAATCAAAAATTGATCATACATGAAGAGGAAAAAAAAAATTGGACGTAAAAATTATTTTGTAATATAATTTACACCAAGGAATTTAATGATTTAATTCCACGTATTTGAAATAGAAATAAATTTTTATTTCTTCATTAAATTCACTCGAGTATTTAAATAATTATATTACATAATACATGTATATACACGTGCTATATTTATATGTATATATATATATATATTTATTGATGCGTTATACAGCAATTCGAATGAACTACAATGAAACCCAGCGCACTCTCAGATTCCAATGCGTCGTACTGTCGATATTTACGTCAAAGAAAATGAAACGCCCTTTCTGTCTTTCTCGCTCTTTAGGATTATATATATATGTATGGATAGATTTAGAACAGCATTCCTGAGTGATTGGCGAAATATTGGAAGTTCGGAAATTCCTTTTCAAAGAAATTCATTGCCTCTATCGTGTATACTACTGAACAACACGCTAAAACACGTATTGTGCAACAAAGCACGTAAAAAAAAATCTCTTCAGTTTTATAAGCGCTCGAATCATTTAAAAATTCCTCTTTTACAATTGAAAAGAAATATTCATGCTTATTATAATATGTATATATGTATTTGTAAGTCGTTTTTTTGGGGGAAAGATATTTTTTATACAGATTTAATGTAATAAATATGTTTAAATTTTATTAAAAAATTTTGTATCTACATCTTTTGTTTTTTCATAGTGGAATATTTTTAATTGCAGATTTATATTACCACCTCGATGAAAAATGGGATATGAAAAATTTTTTTATCTTATATCTGAAGATGATATACAATTAATTTCAGAAAATTACAAACATATTTTATTTTAGATTTTTAATTAATTCCAAATTTTGTTTCAATAATTAGACTGAATATTGTTACTCACAAGTTCAAATTTGATGTCAACTTATCATTCAATATTACAATACATTAATTCCTTCTTAATTAATTTGTTTGCATAGGAAAATAAATCCTAATTATCAAGATTAATTTCATCAACTAATTCCACTTTATTCTACGCCATATTTAAATAAACCTACAAATATTATTAAAAAAAAAATTAATACATATTTACAACGTACAAACTAACAAATTAAATAATTACAAAACACACCAATTAACCCATAAAAAATAGTGTTAAATATTCCAAAACATTTATTGATCCAAAATTTTTTAATAAATCAAAGACTTTTAGTTTTCTCACTATAAAAAAAAATTCTCCGTACCATACACATCATCCTCCTGTACATATAATACACATGCATATATAAATGTATGTATAACACGATTTTAACATATATTCTCCACTTTCTGTCTACTCTCGTGATGGTTTACACAGTCGTACACGACAGTTGCGAGTGAGCTGTGTATATTCACGTTACCCAATTCGCATATCATATCACATCATCCCCTTGTTTGCCAAAGCAAATTTGTTACTATATCTATACACATATGTATGTATAAAACATGTCTATACACGTTTTGAAAGAAGGCGCGTGTGATGTGTAATGAATAATTTGTATTGACCGATGGATTTTCATAGCACATTGATATTAAAAAGAACAAACGAAAATTCCTATTAAATCTTATATTTTATATTACTCTCTATTTTTTTTTATACTTCATTTTTTATTATTTATATAAAAGATTTTCGTTTGCTGTGCTATCGATTATTTTTCATACATGGGGATTTTAATTACTTTTGTCTGGTGCCAAAAAGAAAAAAAAATTGCGTATGAAGGCAGCTCTCTGTCGTTTCCAATTTCAAACACCCCTACATATATAATAGTCGACACACAACCCCTCGCATTTTATGTTTTATTTTTTTTTACTAACGTGTGTTTCTTTCGCGAGCAAGACATTATTTTGCGGGCACATATAAGAACCGACGATTCCATAACGTTCGCGATCATAAAACACTTTTATTCCGTCAGAGGGCTGCGTCGAAATTCCCCATTGCGAAACATTTCCCGAGATATATGTGCATGTATGTACATATGTCTAGATGTATATACGTGTGTGTGTATATGAACGAGTGCGAAATATATAGAGATGAAAGGAAAAAAAAAAAAGAAGCCAAAATGGAAGTGAAAGAAGATGAAAACGATGCGTTGAGGAAAATGTAGACGCGCGGTAGAGAAAAAAATCGACGCAGAAGGAATGAAAATAAAAAATAAAATAAAGGGAGAAAACTCGGTAGTGTTGTGTGCTAATGTAAAAATAAAAAAAACTACGATATTCTAGTTGTGGATTCAGCGAACTCGCTCATACATATGGGACCAATTTACAAAAATTATACGAAAAAAAAAAATAGAATAAAATAAAATAAAAAACAAATATATAAAACTGAACGAAAAAAGAGCTTTGGGAATTTACTATCATCACAGGAAACAGACTTATACACACAAATACATCTAAAGAATATCTATGTATAACAAAGCACCATAAAAAGCCAGTGAATTATAATTTTTCTATGAATTTATTTGATTTTTTCTCCTCAAAAATTAATTCATAATAAACGATATGCATACTCATTATAAACATCACGTCAAGCTATTATTATAAATATTCTCTATTAAATTATTATGCACATAAATAACAGATTGTAAAAAGCAGGAAAAAATACTAAACAAATAAAAAAAAAATTGTGAAATATTAAACGATAATATAAGAGAGAAAATGAGAGAGCTGTTAAAGGTTCGAATTGATTTTTTCGTGTTTAAAGGTCGATTAATTTAGCTGCGGAAAAGAATATGGGCTTTTTCCCTCTCTTGTTCACTCACTCGTGTTCTCTATCGTTATACGAGCTACTCGCTCTTTTGCCCTGTCAGAAGCACTGATTGAAATATAGGGCGGAAAAGCCTCGGGCCACGAGGTCCCAAGTTGAACGCGCGCGCGACGTACGAAGTAAAAGCCCCAAGGGTAGAAGCGAGACGTTCGATTTAAATCAGCCTGTAGCACCCTTTGGGCGATTCCTGAATAATTCACTATCGAAATTGTGGCAAGCTAGGCATCGTCGTCGACGTCCTCTGCTAAACTCCTTTCCCCAGTCTCTACATATAATCAGAGAGACGAGACGAAAATTTACCACGTCACATTCCGATTCTCATATGTCACTATTAAAGTATAATGTGTTGAATAAAAACAATTCAATATAAAAATTTTAATTTTTAGAATTAATACAGTTAATTAATATAAATATCAATTATTATTTTTAATTTAATTTATTCATTCGCTTGATGATTTTTTTTCTCTAACGATATTTTGTTGTAAGGCATTTTTAGTTTATAAAAGTGACGAGAAGAAGAAAAAAAATGTCTTTACATTCATTAAAGATTTTTAATGATTTATGTAGTAATGTAATTAATCATTTATTAATTAATAAGAGTAAAATTGCCTGTCATCCTTTATAATTACATTCATCTCATCGTGAATTAATTTGACTCGCGAGATTAATAGTTCGATCGAAATAAATACATAAACAATTTAAAATATAAATGCAGTAACAAAATATAATTAAAAAACCAGGGGAAAAAAATTATTTTTCTTTTATTGAATTTATAAATATCAACGAATTTATCTATTTATAATATATTATAATAAATAAATAAATTCATACTTGTAAATAAATCACAAGTTTATTGATATATAAATTCATAAAAATTTATAATACCAAATTAATAATAATTTCACGTACTGATATCTACTGAAGGTGATAATAAATCATTGATGCAATCGTGTGTATAATTTTAAATTGAGTGAGTCAATAGTTAAATAAATATATATCTGTATATAAATTATCGGAGCAAAATGACAGCTTGAAGGGCGCGCGATGCGAATGCTTGGTATTATACGTGATTTTACAATACGAATACACCAAATGTCGTCCAGTATTCGTTCGTTGCTCTATGGAAGATTGCAAGACCTGTAGAATAACGGATTTACCGAATTTATTCCGACACGATGGTGATTTATCTACGAATCGTTTACTCACGACACAACATCGCGCTACAAACACTATATACAGTGTGGGAAGTTGGGTTCCATGACTGGTGGGTTCAACAAATATATATATGTATGTAGGTTTATGTATAAAGAAGATTGCTTCTCGCGTCAGAGCAACCAAAAAATTACATCACTAAATTTTCATGGCAACTACTATCAATTACTATTAAACTTCTTTTTGGTATATCATTTTTTTTATTTGCTCTTGGAAAAACGTGAGTTTGAAATAGTGTTGGTATTTTTTTTTTTTTTTTTTTTATTATTAATAAACTTTTTTATTTGATTATTTATTTTATTTGATTTTTTGTTTTTAATTTTTTTGAGTATTTTAAAGTGGGAGTAAAATTTATTGGATAGTAATTATGGTGAAGATTATATAAGAATTGAAATTAGTTTTTAAAGATTTTATAAAAATTAAAATTAGGTAAATTCTATAGTGTGAATTGTGAATAAATAAATATTAATAAATAAATTTCTGTGGATTTTAAATATTGTCAAATTTTTAAATTTAATGTTTTATGGTTTTATGTTATAATTATTTTGAATAGTTTAATAGTAGAGTATCTAATATTAATTTTTTTTTTTTAATTTTTTGTGATATTTTTATTATTAATTATTCGAAATATTTATTAGTTCAGCATTATTGATATTATGGTGAATTAATGAATTAGAAATAATAAAGATTGAGTTAATTATTTATATATAATAAGGTATTTGTTAATAATAAATTGGATATTTGTTATTTATAATTAATGGATTATGGATACGATGAAAAAAAAAATTAATTTGATTTTTTGAATGTTAGTAAAGTATTTTTTTTTTATTGTTAACTGATGATATGTTAATGAGGCATAAGAGAATATTTATTACTTGTTAAAATGACATTTATTAATCATTAATAAACCTCAAATTCATGTCTTTATGTCGGATGTAAAAACTTTTTACATCCTATTCAAACTTTGAATTTTAGATTCTATGTAATGTTTATCTGTACGTATAAACTATCTTGTTTCTATTCAAACAAATTTTTAGTTCATTTTACATTAACTTCATGCTTATATTTATTATCAATTAAATTAATACATTAAATTAATATTTAATACGCTGTAGAAAATGTTGATTTATTGTACTCATTCTTGATGTAATACATTAATTAAAAATATTCCTTTCCCCATGAATCTTGAACCTCACATAATAATCAAGTAAAATTATTCTATTGTTTTCAGTGAAGAACTTACAGCTTGCTAATTGACAAATTAAAAATTATTTTAAAATTTATTAACCACTAATAAATCTCAATTTCTATTTAATAACACAAATAATAAATTATTTAATATATTTATTATTAATAACATAACTATTTATCATTAATAAACACATAATTTAAGCATACAAATAATAAATCACTCGTTTATTATCAATGATTCAAACAATTTTATTTCAACAACGAATTAATAAATTATTAAAATACATTTATTAATAAAACCTCATAAATTATTTAACAGGCTATCTAATAAATATTATTAGTAATTGATCATTTCTATAGTGTGTAATAAAAGTATATAAGATAATTTTTTTTTATATAATGAATCCAATTTCCGACAGGTAAATTCGCGTTAATGAAGTTATAAAACAACGAAACTTAAAGCTATAGAGTATAAGCTACGATATGTTTGAATATATATTGAATATGTATATGTACAGTGTGCTATGATAGTGTTCGAAGCACTTCTGTACACAGATGAGTATGTATGTGTGTATCTATACGAATAAGAAAATGAAATTTCACGACAAGCGCCCGGAAATTGAACGTCTCTCGCCTGGAGATTTGATCGTCCCAAAATCGCTTCTACTTTTCAAACAGTATTCATACCATCGTATTTGAAATTTTGCTTTCGCACACGTGACAATACTTTTTCTAGTAAATGTATATCAACAGATATACTATTAAGTTCGTCCCAACATCTCATATACACGTAGATATAAGCACAGTTATATTCCTTTCCTCATTTTCTTTCTTTCATATTTGAATACCAATGCGCTTATTTTCCCGACGTCATCGTATCCGTTTAACTTTATGTGCTGACGCAGTTGTATTGAATTTTGTATACAAGATAAGATAAATAATAAATATACATAAATAATAAAATATTTAAGAAAAATTACTTAACTTGAAAATGATAAAAAAAATGAAAAAATTAATTTTTTTTTGTATTGTTACAAAATAATTCGATAATTATTTCTAAAAATTATAGT
>JAQQBR010000001.1:12617726-12637431 GCA_030347285.1 Microctonus hyperodae
CCATTGTGTTCCAATAATTTCTGGATCAACAGCGCTTGTCTGCGTGATGATCCCTGAATTAAATAAAAAATTCAATTAACAATTCACATGAAAAATAATTCAAATTACGATAATAAAAAAAAATGATTAATTAAAAATAATATTACAGCATTATTTTTATTTATTTTAGCAATCTGTGCATTGAAATTTCACAAAGTTAACCCAAATTCTCAGTAAGTTGTTTATGAATGGCAAATGTTTGACAGGATACTATTTCTTATATTTTCACTTCTTCTTTTTTTTTTTTTTATTTTTTTTTATTTATTTTTTCGACTGAGTTCGCTCAGTCTATTTCACTTTTCAATTATCTATATTTTTCTTCTCTCGACAAAATACTGATGATTATATGTGTGTCATGATAAAAAAAAATATTTTTACCTGTTATAATACACTCATCCAGATATTATGATATTGTTAAAGTTTACTTTACACCGGACGCAACATCTCACACACCCATATCCACACCCATGAATTCTATATCTTCAATATAGCATTTAAAATATGTATATTACAAATTGTTGAACGATAGTGTGTAATTATTTACTCAATACTGTCATTGTATTTATTATTATGGTATATGACGACATAAAAACGAAGAAAATATATGGTGGTTTTACCCGATTATCAACCGGAAAACACAATCTTGGTATATAAGAAACAATTTAACATTCATTCTCGTCACTTTTACAACGAAATTCAAAGGATAACAATCAATTACAATGTCAAAAATATATATTATTGTAACAATATTTTTTTTTATAAATATTATAACAGTTAATACACAATATTTTCCATCGCAAAATATTTTAGAATTAAATACTGATAAAAATTGGTCGACTATTAATTATATCGAACGATCAAAAAATATATTTCCTCTATGGAATAATGAGTGCTCAAGGTGCAGTGTGAATTTTAATATTTTTTTTTTTTCGATTTTCATATTGTGTATAATTTATGTGTTGTAAAAATTATTGAATAATTATCAATATTATTTAGATATTGCATTGAAATATCACCGGATCGAATATTTAAACATGCAGTTGTCCTTTGGAATATTGCACAACACAAATTATTGGCATTCAATGGTGAGTATAAGAATATAAAGAATAAAATATAATATTTATTTAATACAATAAAATTAATTATTTAATTTGAAAATAAAAGACGAATCAACGAAATACATTGATGACAGTGACACAATAAACAAACCAACAATATGTGCTATCTATGTAAATATTGGTTGCAAAAATTCAACATTCACCAACGGAATAATTAACAATTTCGTTAGTATTTAAATAATAAAATTCTAATTGAAAAAAAAAATTTTTAATTGATTTAAAATAACAATTTTTTTCTTTCACATCTCAATCATTTTGAATGAGAACAGACCACAGGTATAAATAATGAAAAAATATTTATTGTCAATAATGGAACTGAAATTTTGAAAGCAACAATTGCAGAGAGAAAAAAAAATTCATCTCTATTATTGGAAATACCTTTAGGTAAATCAATTAAACGAAATAAAATAATTCATATTCAATTAATTTAAATATATAATAACCTTTTGTTTAACAAATATTTATTGCGAAACAGAATCAAACAAAATAGAAAATGATGCTGTCCTTGAATTATCACTAATGCGTAACACTCACACAGACGAATTGCAAATGATAATAATAAATCCTTCACCCGGAAAATGGCGAATAAAATTTACCGAAATTGATATAATAAATTTAATTAATAATAATCACAATATAATGTCTATAAAAAAATCTATAATGTCAATGGTGACATCAAAAAGTGTGGACTTACCCGTACAATTACATTCACGTAGTGCAGGTAAATAAAAAAAAAAATTTTTATTATCAATTAAAATAATAATTACTAAATGATAAATCAAATTATGAAATATATATTATTAATTTTTGATAATTATTTTAATCTTTATATTATTTAATAATACTTTAATGGTATGAACAAATATGTATATCCATTGCATACAACGTTGTACTGAGAAATGACGGCAGACAGTAAATGTTAACTATTCGAGTTTGCGCAGAAACATTACTCGATTATGCAATGTATGTAAAAGAAAATGCTCTTTGATCAGAACGCGTGATTTTTGTTTTTCTTCTCATTCTCGCTCTTTGTTTTATCCCCAAGAACTTTGCTCTTACCACAATTTTTATTTACAAATAATTTCCTACTGTAATAATAAACAAAAAATAAATCTAAAATATATTTATAAATTTATAATCGTTACAGAAAACTTTGAAATCAATATTGATGATAATGAAAATCTAATGGAAATAAATAAAAATGAAACGAAAATGTTTGAAAAATTTTCACGAATTGTTTCTAATGATGAACACAATGAAATGATTATAAATGAAAAAATAAGTGTTTATAATGATTTAACACAACCAATAAATAATTTATTGTATCGAATGAAAACTGTAACAATTGATCTTGCAATAGAAACAAAATTAATTGCATCACCAGGCACTGTTTATCCAATTATTTTTACAGTAAAAAATTATTTACCATTAACAATTCTTTATATATTTCGTGCATCTAGTACAAAATTTCCAATAACAGCAGTAATACCACCATTAGAATGGATGAAACCTTACGAATTATTTAAAGTTGCTGTTTATATTCGTATACCAAATATCAATGAAAATATCGTGAATACTGTGAGCCTTCATGTTCAACACGAATCAAATAATGAAGATGTAACAAAATCAGCATATGTGTATGTTCAAAATCCAAATAGTGTTGTAAGTTAATATTACAAAAGAATATATAATTAAAATTTTTGTATAATATATCACTTTACTTTTTGTTTTTTCATCTTCATCCTCACGCATAATTATTATATATATTAATTTTTTTTACTTTTAAACAGGTTCAAGATTATACAAAACTGACGATTAATTATTCATTTAATAATAACTGCGCGGGAAAATTAGGTCCAGCAGACTGCAATGACAGTGAATGGAGTACTGAAATAAGTGTCATTGACAACGAATCAGGTGTAAAAAATGTTGTCTCGCAACCCGATGGCATTCAACCAAAAATGAATTTTATTGCTGGCATGAAAGGCACCGTTAATTTTCAATATCGTGCCACATGTTGTTATACAACTGTACAAATTACTGCGATTGATACTGCAGGAAATCCCTACTCACGAGAAATCGACGTAACCGGTAAGTAAAATCTCAATATAAAAATTAAAAAATCAAATAAAACCTCTAACAAAATTAAATTAACAATTCAATTATGATCTTTTTAGCCTGGGACAATTTAAACACCGGTGAAGTTGCAGCAATTATAATCGGAACTTTATTTCTCCTATTAATCATCATCCTACTCATACTACTCTGTATCTACTGTATTAAAAAAAGAAAAAGCCAAGACATTACTTTCACACAGCGTTATGGATCACGATCAAATCCAGCAGCTGAACGAACAAACTTTTAAAAATAAATTTCAGTCAATAAATAAATCATTCATATTTTCAGCTTATTTTCATCATCTCATACTCACTCATTTCATCACTATTATATTGTTACAATGTATACAAAATAACAAAATAACAGATATATACTGAATAATAATGAATTGTCAATACTTTTTCTTTTCTTTTTCATGCACAGCTATTGATATTTATCAGCCTAAAAATCATTTCATCTCAAGTCCATTCAATTCTATTAATAGTACCTATATGTATACATTATTATTGTTATTATAATTGTTTGAATAATATAATACGCATGTATTTAATTGCACTCACCACCTTGTATGGTTGGCGTTGATTCAACTGGTACTGGTTGACTGACTGGCATTAATAATGTTGTTCCACCATGATCATCAAAGGAAAATCCTTGACCCGCCGCCGTCAAAAGTGGATTTTTTAATTTTCGCGGTAAATCACTCATCACAAATAATTATACTGTCATCATATAGATTTAATATCACAATATTGACACATTTATTTATATATTTTATTTTATATTATTATTATTATTATTAAATATTACTCGTAATATATAAAGTGAATGTTTAGGTGTACAAGAGATTAAAGAGAATTTTAATAAAAAGATTATTGTTCACTTACGTGGGAAAAAATTAATTAATATTGGATATTTATATGTGTGGTTATGAATATTGATGGTTTATATTATTAATTTTATTTCCCAATCCAAATTATTTTACGGTAATGTTAATAAATGTTTAACAGGTTGATTAATCAGCTGCTAGTGATGATGTTTCGTTGTCAGTTCCACGTATGAAAGAAACCAACGCGCATTGTAGATACGCAATGTGAGGTTATGTTATTCGTTTAGAGGTTAGAGCAGTATTTTTTGTGTGCGGATATTTGGAAAGTATTGGTTTGAAAGATACATTATATCATGGGAAAAAACGGTGTTTTTTTATCTTAATGTCAAATATAGCTGTATGAGATAGCTTTTTCGGTATTATTCGTGAATGAAATAATTTTCTTTATGACATACATATTGAAAAACTTTTCGAGTTTCAAATTCCGTTAGAGTGAAACGGAATCGGAGTATCGGACTGAAGTTAGCTGTGAAAGCCACTATTTTTAGAACGACTGGAACAGAAACTAATGAATAGATTTTATGTAGGGTATAATAATTATTATTGTAATGTGAAAGTAGACACAATAATTATTATCAATGTGATAATATTCTTGAATTTTAATTATTAATTTTATTAACTATATCTCATCTTTGTGTAAAGATGATAAATAGTATCAGTTTTTGAATTTTTCGCGCTGAATTATTCGCAATTTATAATCAGCTATGTTCATGTCGCTGATTTCTCTGTGTGAGAGTCAGCAAGTATGTAAAAAAAATAAATATGACAATTTACATCAATTATCAACATTAATTTATATTATTTATACCAATTTCCCATGTGGAATTTGAATTTTTATTTTAAACCAAGGTATAAAATTAACCAACGAATTTTAAAAAAATAGTGTTGTTGTTATTTTTGATTTACATAAAAAAATATACAATTTCAACGTTAAAACTTCACCGGTAAAGTATAAACAAATCATTGTTGATGTATCTATTCTATTAAAATTTACAAAAAATATTTTATATATTTATTCGCAGTGCATTGATGATAATTACATAAAAAGAAAAACATTATGGGTGTAACTGGCCTGTGGAATATTGTCACACCACTGAGCAAAGTTTTAACATTATCAGAATTGCGCGGAAAAACCATAGCCATCGACCTCAGTTGTTGGATTGTGGACAGTCAAAATGTAGCTCCAACAGATGGATGTCCAAAAAGATATCTAAGGTATCAAAGAATCCATGATAAATTCTTGTTTATAATTCAACAAAGAATTTATATAAATAATACAATATTTTTATCATTTATCAAAAAAAAATAGGAACATTTTCTTTCGCACTGCAGGACTGTTATTGAATGGAATACTTCCTGTGTTTGTACTGGAAGGCACAGCACCAGTTTTGAAGCATAATGTTATTCGTCAACGCAATAATTTGCGTAAAAATCGTAAAGAAAAAAATACAAAGAGCCAACAATCAACAGCGAAAAATGGCGGTCGAAGTAATGCATTTAATGCCACGGTAAAAGAATGTGAAATGATGTTACAATTTATGGGATTAGAATGTATAAGAGCGTATGGTGAAGCTGAAGCAATGTGTGCTTATTTAAATGCAGATGGTGTAAGGAAATATTTAATTTAAATTTATAAATTATTTTATTTTGTTTGATTGATTTTTTTTTTCTTTTGCAGTTGGTTGATGGATGTATTACGCAAGATTCAGATTGTTTTCTTTATGGTGCTAAAACAGTTTATAGAAATTTTACTTTAAATGATAGATTAGGTTCGGGTTGCGCGATTGAAGAATATTCTTTGGATAAAATTCAAAGTATTTATAAATTTGGACGTAATAAAATGATTGCACTTGCATTACTCTGTGGATGTGATTATGATAATGGTGTGCCGGGTGTTGGAAAAGACGGTGCTCTAAAGTGGCTTCAAACCGTTGATGATAAAGATATTTTAAAAATATTTAAGAGTTGGCGCAGTGATAAAAATTTTATACCACCAACTGCCACAAGTGATAAAGATAATAAAGGAAAATTAATATCAAATGAATATCAGATACGGAAAAAATGTATGGCTGTTGATAATTTTCCAAATCAAGAGCTCATTGATGAATTTATTGTGAGAAAAGGATCCGTACCGAATCAAATTAAAAAATGGAATAAGCCTGACGTTATATTATTAATTGTGAGTAAATAATGATTTTTTTTTATATTTAAGGATTTTATATTTTATTAATTTTTATTTTTGATTATTCTTTGCGAAGGAATTTTTGAATAAAAAACTCAAATGGAAATCCGATTATACTATTGAAAAAGTAATTCCAATTTTAACGCGATGGAATGTGGAGAATTTAATAAATATTGATTTAAAATTGTCGATTGATACTTCCAGTTTAATAATTCCAAAGCGAATTAAAAAAATACGAAATATACAATCGATAAGTAATTATGAAATTGAATGGGATATTTGTGTAGAACAAATGAAATTATCAGATTTAATTGATAATGATGATCAATGTGATAATACAACGAAGAGTTTATCAACAATTGAACCTCAAGTACTAGTAAAAAAAGCGTATCCAGAATTAGTTAGAATGTTTGAAGAAGCAAAAGCTGCATCAAGAAAAAAACCAACGCGAAAACGAAATGCACGAAAAATCGATAATGAACATGAAAAAATTGATCATTATTTAAAAACAAAATCTATTGATGTACCTGAAATTTTATCAGAAATAAAATCACCAGATAAATTATTAAAACGAAAAACTAGAAAGAAATCAATTTCAAATTCTCATACACAAAATTCGCCAAGTCAAAAAAATCGTCGAATTTCAACAAAATTTGACAGCACCGTAGCAAATATTTATGAAACATTGGGTGAAGAAGATTTTTTAACTGATGTAGAAGAGGATGCACTAGAGATGTCATTAGTTGTTGCAAGATTGTGTGAATCCGAGGCAAGTCCAGAAATAAATCAAGTAAAAACTCCTTCACCGATAAATATTCCTGAATCTAAAAATATCAAAAATTTCACGACTGAAACTACAATTGTTTGTATTAACAGCGACAGTGATGAATTTAATGATGATATACCGTATATTCCTTTGGATGTACGTATAAAAAATTAAATAAAATAACAATTCAACGTAATAATAACGTATTACTATTATTATTATTATTATTATTAATTTTTATATAAGAAAATTTTACCATCAAACAATTAAATTTATCATATATATAATATATATTTCATTGGAATTTTGAATAATATATAACACTCAACTAAATTATACTCTGTAATATGCAAACTATTGCACGGTCTACAGTTCATCGTTTTACATCTTTTATTTAATTTTTTTCTTTTAATTTTCTCTATATAAAATTCAGCAAATAATGATGTAAACGACTGCATTTTATAAAATTCACTATTTCATACACAGAGACAAAAATAAATTGCACAAGCGTACATATAGGCCATTGAAAAATTGATATTATTATTTTTTCAATGTTTCAAGTGATTATCAAACTATTTCAATATCATTTTTATAAGAAAATAACAGTAGATAATAATAATTGATAATTAATAATTGTAATAAACTGCCCTGCAGAATAATTTTGGCCCATCCGACCCCAAAAAATCGGCCAGACACTTGTAAAAAAATAATAATTATTATTAATTAATTTCACAATAAATATCAATTGATAAATCTCAATTTTATTTTTGTTATCAAAAGGCCAAGTCAATTGGGCAATTTGCTCTACCCAAAAATTCTCTTGAGATTTAATTCGAAATAACATTTGTGTCTTTAAACTACAAGAAATCTTTTGGTTTTTTTTTTCTTCTTCATTATAGAAACCCTGATAAATTTTATATACTCACTAAAATTAAATGACTTTAAACGAATCAGAGAACATATATAAATTTATATATAATTATAATTTATAATCTATATATAATTTTTCAATTATCGAGTTCTCCATTGTTCCATTATGCGGTCATATTCTGCAAATATTAATAACCTGACAAATACAATTGGTTTTTTATTATTCCTCATCAAATTTTATTGAGTAATTCAACTCAAGATCATTTTATTTATTTATTTATTCTCATTTTTATTTCTCTCAAACTCTTTGTTTATTTTAAAGCGATGCCAATGAAAAAGTATTATGTGCTCAATTGCTTTTATTTATTCACTGGCAGCGTTACGAATAGCACCCAAATTTTATAAATAACGTCACATTACTATTTGCCCGTCTAATTTATATAATATTTAATAATGAACTCTGACACAATACAGGCCTAACACACATGTATATACACATATAAATCCCTTGCAAGCAATAATTTTTTGTTCATCAAACAATGCAAATAATTTGACAATAATCAAAAAATTATTCATGTACAGATTTTTTTTTTTTTTTTTTGCTAATTATTTTCACAATAAAACAATGTGCTTCGACAACAATTTTTTTTTTTTCTATTTACTTTTCTTCTCAGTAATTAAACAATTTTCATTTATTATAATATATTTGTCATTTATTTTTTTTCTTAATTCATCATTCAATTTTTTGGTTGATTCGAATCTTTCTAAATTGTCTAAATTTTTTTAGTTCCTGCTGACAATTAAATTAACATTGTAATTCATAGACTCGACATGATAGAATTATCATAAAATACACATCAGTTGTATTTATATCTCAAGCGAGATGAAAAAAATAAAAATGAAGAATTCTTCATTTATCATTAGTGCGCTTTCCAGTATTATTTTTATTTTATCTATATTATAGACCGTTTCTTCTGTGAATTCACAAAGCAATTATCTGTAATAATAGTAATATTAAATATAATCCTGTTTATAATTTTTTTTTATCCTTGAAAATTCTCATTCCGATGACATCAATTGAACATTATCATCCGCTGATCTGTGAAGTCGTCGGACTTCAGACAATGTTCGTATTGGCGTTGGATTCAACAATGAAAATGAATGCGTTTGACGATCTGTTTACAAAATAAAAAAATACAACCATCAATTGATTACAATTTCCTCATTACAATTCTTCATTTCGAATTATTACAAAACAAATTACAAGAAATATAAACCGCAGAGCAATATTAGATGTTAAAATAATTAAAAATTCTTCAATCACATTTTTTCTCTTCACCAATTCAATAATAACTCTCTCTTAATCTTCAAGAATAATAATAAAAATGTTGAACGTACCTCTAATACCACTTGATGGTTCACTTTGAGACAAAAGACTCGTATCCGACGTGCGATCTTTGTAATAATTACTTTTTGATGGACTACCCTTATGACATGTGGTAGGTGTTGAATTGTCACAGGAATTGGAAGTTGAATTAAAGGCAAATGTGGGCGCGTGTGGCCATGATGCAGGTGGTGGACTGCGCACAAGATGCTCATGCACTTGAGCCAATGTCAATGGATCAGCATCACCCAATTCTTGAGACATCAATATTGCATCATCAGACTCTGACTCGTCAATTGATTCAATCAAGCTCTCACGACTGGCCAATATCTGTTTTTAATCATAAAAAAGAAAGTGAATCCTTGCAAAAAATATTAATATCAATGATAAATAGCTATAATAATTATTTTATAAATAGCTAAAACAAATGAAGTTTATTTTTTATATCTGTAAATGTCTTAAATTAAACTTTTAAATTTTATTGGGAATGTTTTCAACTTTAATTGTTGAATATTTTTGAATCTATCTTAAAGACGACAGTGTAATGAATTAATTCACCTGTAAAAAAGGATTGTCTTGACGACTCAAGCGTAATGCTTCCATGTCCTGGTCAATATTGCGAGTTCTGCCTGGTGTAAGAGTCAAAATCGAATGTGATGGTGATGAATGACACATAGCTGGTGTTAATACCACATCAACAGCAGCAACACTCAAACTCGATGGAATTCTACTTGGTAAAGCTATGAAAATATTTCATTTTCATTTCTTTATATTAAAAAATTAATAATTTAATTTTAAATATTTTATACAATAATAAAATCAATTGTCATTGAACTATCAATTCTATATCATTACAAACAGTATTGATTGAAGACATAGAATGTAGAACTGCAATTATCATTTATAATTCAATTTATATAGATTTTATAGAAGGAAATTTCATTCTATACAATTGTTGGAATTTAGGATTGATAAATTTATATTTAATTTTTATTTTTTATTTTTTACCAGGTGTCTCAATCCTTGACGTTCTCTCCATCTCATCATCTCCATTAATCTTCATACCAACACCTAATTGTTTTATTTTAAACAGTCCAAAGAGAAACGCTACGCCTTTGCGTTTAACTCGATCGTACTTGGTGTAATTATTTTGCGACGACACGTGTATCATAATTTAAAACATTTATCCAGCATTGAAAAGAAAAAATAATACTAAAAAAAAAAGATGATAATAATATAATAAAAAAATAAAATATGTATTTTTATAAAAAATTAGATTAATTTAATTCGTTGATTTTTACGTTGTGGGATAAATCCCAATTGTATAAATTAAATGCCACCATGAAATTTGATATTTTCTCATTCCACAATTCACACCCTTCAACCCCTCAATGCAGACCGTCGACAATGATCGTTCATATAGCAACATTAAATAATTAAGGCCCGTTTCTTTATCTTGCTTTTTGATTATTATTTTTCCTAATTGCTTAATTGGTGTTACACTGTTATGAATACATTTAAAGCACAGGAATTTTTGTAATATTAATATGAAGACTTTGGAAAAAGGATACGAGCGATGGGAAACAGGGTAGTGGTATTCACTTACGTCAAACATCAATGACTCTGCGCAACTGCAAAAGCTTTTACTCTATGCATATAAAATATATAGGGGGTGTGTTTTTGTAATAAAATAAAATTAACCAGTCGCGCGCCCTACGTGATATACATTGAATATACAATTTATCATAATAGGTTTGATCTCTAGATTAAATATATTATTGAAATTTTATTTAACGATTATTAGAATAATATCTATTGTGTATAAATAATTAATATTTAATTTATTCAATTTTTATTATTTACTATGCATGTATGAATATTACAATTAATTTATTTCACAATTCATATTGAAATAATTTTATTTTAATTCGTATTTTTTTTTTATTTATTTAAATTTGTCAATTAAAAATATTGATTACATTTTGATTTATTAAATGGATAGTTTGTTGCTGCTTAGTATATATTTATATATATTTTTTTTTTATTTTTATTGTAGACCGAAAGACATGTAGAATTATTTATTTGACATTAAAGATATTAATTGATTTTTTTCTTCGTTTCTTTTTTTTTTTCATGGTTCAATGACAAGATATATAGATGTATAAATATAGACGAATATAATATTATGTTATATCATATTATTATATACATTTACAAACTGTTGTATAATAATTTTTGTACTGATAAAAAACGAAAGTGAAAGAAAAAGTTTCGTAATAAAAATTTATTTAATTATGTATTATACACATAAAGAAGCGACACATTTTCATTTCACATACATAGATATACATACATATGTATAAAAATGAAATTATAGAAAAAGATTCATTTTAATAAACATAAAAGTAGCTACTTAAAAATGGAAGACAATTATTAAGTATAAAAAAATTGGTTCTCATTCATTTACTGAATTTTAATTATATTTTTTTTCCTACATAACATTTTTAATAGCAATAATAATGATAATAATATTTAATAATATATTAATAAAAAAATAATAAACCACAAATGTTCCATTTTGGTTTCATCATTGGGCAAAAATGGAATCAATAAAAAAGATGTAATAAATAAAAAAAAAAAACTCTTCGGAGAGTGATTCATATTTTTAATTGTTAAACAACAGCAAAATACGATATTCACACACATACATGCATCAACCATTTATCATATAGTTATGTATATATATATATATATATATTTTTACATTAATTTAATGACCAAAAATGAAATGTATTTTTCAATCTATTATCGTGATAGTAGATAATAAAAATAAATGCATAATAATAAATAAATTTAATTAATATTTGTGATATTAATTCAATTAATTTCGCTATTATACTACGACTGAATAAATAGTGAAAATTATATATATATAAAGAAAGAAAAAATTATTTTTATATGTAATTAAAAAAAGAAAAATAACAACAACATCAGGTAATAACGAGATAACAAATTAATGATAATTTTATCACTACTGATACTGTGGCCATCAAGCTACTGCACGATAATATCTATATCACTGCTAATACATATCAAAAATCCTATATCGATGTGTATAAGTAATTAAGAATTGAAATATAAAAAACTATATTTCATAGTTATTTTTTCCTATTTTTTTTTTCTATACAAATTGTACAAAAACAAGCGACTGTTATTTTCTTTTATTTTTATCACGTTATTAAATTAACACCTGAGCATTTGCAAAAGTTATTAGCATGGAATAATACACGGGATATTATTTTATCTTGTAATAGTTCATTGTGTAAATAAATTATTTGAAATTATTGGCAGCATTTATGTTGGAGTGAATAAATGAAAAATATTACATTTTGCATTACTATTTTTGTTAATAATTTTATCAGAATAATTTCTCTCTTATTTTTTTCTTTTTTTTTTTATCGTTCAATAACACAATAAATAACGTTATAAAAAATTTACTATTGATTACATTTAAATTCATTTCATCAATGAATAAAACAAAATAACACTATTGGCTGTTTGTTTGCACCACATAAAAAAATTATTATGAATAAAATTGTGTTATACTGGTAATTTGTTTTTCTAAAATAAAAATATTACAATAGATATATATTCAAAAATTTCCATGATTGATTGGTAAAAATAAATTGATTAACCTTGCTTATCATACCCACTTGAATTCGAATTATGTACATCATTATAACCTGCATTTATATTTGTAAATAATTTTCAGTATCAATGCAATATTGTTGGCGATTTGAAATAACGGCAGTGAAATGTATTATTAATATAAAATCTTGAATAATATAATGTAATTATTATCATCACTCAAGAAATAACATTTACCTCGCGCGGTGATTTACAAACATTGGCAACATTTTCAGTAGATGAATCCGATGAAATTTGAATTTGTGCTTCGGATTGTGCTTGTCTTATGGCTTCTTTATATGGCCCCCGTTTTTTTTTATTATATCGTGCCTGAAAAATATATTTTATTCGTGAAAAATACCGTGGAATTTTTATCTTTTCTTTTTATTATCTATTTGTTATTCATGATTCATTGTGTAAATAACGTCAAACGAATGAATCACGTACCGAACAAATTTAATGAACAAAAAAAAAATACACGCAGTAGTAATAATACCTTAAATGTTTCAAGAAATGGACTCAAACGATCACATGACATCAGCGAACACGTTGATGAACCGTACCAAGCAACGTGAGCCTGTGGACCAGACGAAGTACCATCTTCTTCGCATGAAATAGAAATGCTCAACACCTACAAATTGATATTTATATGTATTTATTTGTCTATGAATTTTAGAATTGAAGAAAAAAATTTTTTTCGACTATTTTTCTTACTTTCCCAGGCCACCATGGAAACCCACGAATTTTTCCCCATACAATATCACCAACATCCAATCGTTTACCAGTTGCTGTTAAACAATGCGCCACTGGCGTCGCCGCAAAACGAATTGAGAGCGGATGAGACGTGGGAAAATCAGAAATATTATCACCTGTATCGACATTGTTTTCCGATGATTGTTCTGGTTCACTAAGTTCCTCGCTGCTTATACCGGGGCTTTTGCACCCGGAAGACGCATTGCTCACCGGATAATCGCACCTTGTATAAGCATTTGCATTCAATCGTTTTAATGAAATGGAAAGTTTCTGTTTAAGACATTGTTCTTTGATAGCTGTATACGATTCGCCAACAGGAAAAATATTACAATTAGACCGATGAATTTCTGGCTGTTTATCAGTATTTGACATTGATTTTTCTTCGTTATTATCCTCAATATCCTCATTATTTGATTGAATTTTATGCTGTTTACGTTCATCCTTATGCTTTTTCTTATGCTTAACTTTATGTTTACGTCTGTGATATAATAATGGATCATATGTAGAATTATAACGTGGCGAGGAATTTAATGGTGATCGTGCTGGTGACACTCCACCATTTACCATTTTTTTTCGTGCTTCTTTTTTTGCTTTCTTCAATGCTCGCTTTGCCGCTTTTTCACACGCCACATCTTTTCCATGTGACTTTTGAGAATCAATTTGCGGTTCACTGAAATCCATATTTGTTAATTTATTATTCATCGATGAATTATCATTTAATTTTAATCGTTCATCAGTATTTTCCATGTGCTCCACAGATGAATTATGATTTTCATTATCTTCATAAATATTATCCGATGAATTTTTTATCTTTGGTGGTATTTTCAGTACTGTACCTTCGCCACGTGCACCAAACGATATTTTTATTACAGGTGTTACTTGTGTAGTTGTAGCAGCAGCAGCAGCGACTGCAGTTGTTTTAATAATATCTTCAAAAATATTTTCGTCCCATAAATCTTCCATTGAACCAATTGATCGTTTTTTTCGTGATACTCTTTGTATATCGGTTCTGGGCGTATTTTTTATCGTTGAGTCAGCGGCAGCAAGTGTTTTTTTCTTTGACACTGAAACATTAATCAATGATTTTGAACTTTCAATTGTTCCGCCGCCACTGCTATTATTTAATTGCGTTGAAGATGGTGGCGGTGTTATTGCTTGACTACTGATATCACTGGAATATTCTTTATATTCTTTAGATAGCAATGAGTCATCAGCTGCTGTCGTTGCTGCTGATCTTAACCAGCACAATTGTATATTACGTTCCAATTGATCATTTTGATTAGTTCCAGGACACTTTGTTGATTCTAATCGTGATATTTTTGGTATCAATGACGATACACCAATTTGATTCTTTTCCGTTTGCTGTTGAACAACACATCGACGAACACTACGTCTATTAATTGATCTAGCTGATAGTGAATTAATATTCTCCTGCTCTTCAGGTTTATCATCACATTGTTTTCTTTTTTTTCCTATACCTATATTCTCATTACTCTCATTACAAATTGACTGGCACTTGTTGCACAGTACTTGTCTCGGTCTTAATCTTACTGTTGGTCTATTAGCATTTTTCAATTTATTCGGAGCATGTAATTTTTTTCGTAAATCAAACTTTGGTGACGATGAAAGTATCGTTGATTTATTTTCATCTTGAAAATAAGTAAAACGAGCAGCTAAAGTTGATACTTTATCGCCATCCCGATCCATTGTTGGCTCAGGTAAATTAATACCACATGGTAAATTCCTGTAATTAAAATAAATAATAAAATACAACCATGTTTTATATCTTAATAAATTTATTCCATCAAAAATTACTCCATAATAATTTTTATTACATTACTGCTAATGAATAATATTAAATAATCATTAAAAATACAATAATCAATCAATATAATTTTTTTTTTTTCATTTGAACAAAGTTAAACATATTATAAAAAAAAATTTAATTAATTATTCCAATCACGAGGTCTTATCGAACAATAGTTTCTAGCGGTGATTTACTCTTTCTGATTCACCTATATATCTACATGTGTATGTGCGCGTGTAAATAATATGTGCAATGTCCTTACCTCTTGTTGACATCTAATAAAGCACCCTGAAATGATTTAATTCCATCTACAAAACTGACAACAATGATATCAGGTATAATTGATTCAACAGTGACGATAATTTTGTCGCCCCTTAAAATTTTTTTAACCGTCTCTGTTCCTATGTCCGCCATATTGGGTAGTTGGAAATATATTGTTCCTCACAATTTCACACACTACACACGAATTTCGTGGTGGTTTGCCTGGGTCTGGATGACGTGATGAGGACAGTGTAGCAGACGTGCTCATACATATTAGCTAAGTACATACATATAAATACATATATCAATATATGTATATGATTTATATGTGTGGGTGAGTGGGCGGGTGTAAGTAATGCTGTGGCGAAATCACGATTGTGATTCTTAATAGTTGTCGGCTAACATCGGCATTTTTCGGAGCGCGCCGAGTCCCACCAAAATACATAACATTTCTCCATAGAATAATTATATATTATAGTTATGTATTTCATTTTTTTATTCGATACATATTTACATTTATGATTCAATAAATTATTCTATTTATTAATGTAATTTAAACATGTAATAGTAACCTGAATTCATGTAAAAATCATTTTCGTATCTTTATTTTTTTTAACCATTTGTATATACATATATAGAATCTTCGCTGTAGAGCGCATGCGCAAACTTAACCTCACATACACATACAAATAATAATATGTATACATCAAATTTAATATCAGGGCTGTATCTATGTATAATATTTAAATAAATTTTATGTCTATATAATGTTTATTTAAAAGTTTTGTCATATTAATAATTTATAAATTAATATAAATATAATATTTAAATTATAACCTCAAAAAAAAAAAAATTTTTTTTTTTCTTCACCATTGTAGAAAGTATACATATATATTTTATACAGTTTGGATATATTATTTATATTTCTGTGTGTGTGAGTTAATAATAATTTGCACTATTAATTTCATTCTTGCATACATCCTCTATCGGAAAAACGCCGGCTCAAGTAAGGTTACACTGTGAATATAAATTAATCTAACTATGTATAATATTCATATGTACAAACGCAATCAATTGTTTATATAATTTTATGACTTGTAGATATTTTTTATATATATACTTAAGTAAAGTTGCATGTATATAATTCAATATTATGTAATCAATTTATTCATTTATGTTAATCAATAGTAGATATAATATCCATAATTGAATCATGACAATTGAAAAGGATTTTGATATAACAAAACCTTTATGGGATCTGAATACATTTTATGGGAGATGGAGACACTATGCCTGGGTTACAAATCCCATGTCCTGCTTTGTTTATCAAAAGGATATATTAGCAGCAAAACAATTATACGACGATTATAGGTATTATATAAAAATACTTTTGTATTAAATTTCATTCATTATCAAATGTGTTTGTTATTTAAAAATTAAAATACTGAATGAAACCTGTTTTTCTAATTTATTTAAAAATTATATTCATTAATTATAAGTGAAATGTATCTGTGTATTTACAGGAAAATTTTGTTTTTTATATTGACTTTATTTATTGAAAGGTTAATATGAATATTTTAGAATTGGAAAGGTGCCAATTGGTACGACTAGAGAGCAGCTGTTGCGTGCTAAAAATTTATACGAATCGGCCTTTCATCCTGACACTGGTGAACTCCAAAATGTTTTTGGTCGAATGTCATTTCAAGTACCAGGTGGAATGGCAATTACTGGTGCCATGCTTCAATTTTATCGGTTGAAATTTATTCTATAAAGTATCAGCGTTCATAAAATACTGAAGAAAATATGTATTATATAATATTTATAGATCAACAACTGGAGTTGTATTCTGGCAATGGGTGAATCAATCATTTAATGCACTTGCCAATTATACTAATAGAAATGCCATGAGTCCAATCACAACAACACAACTTGGTACAGCGTATGTTAGTGCAACAGCAGCAGCAATGATTGTTGCAATGGGTTGCAAATCGTATTGGGGAAAACATGCTAATCCTTTATTAGCAGTAAGATTTATTTATATATTTTTTCTTTGCTTTATTCTATATTAGTTATCTGAAAAAAAGGCTGATGAGTTTAGCAAGAATTTTATTTAATATTCCTGTTAAGCTTGAAAGTTAAAAAATACACAACATTTTAATTGCGCAATTTTTCAATCAAAAAAAGGTTTATCTTTAATTTTACAAAGTTTTTTCAATTGTAATAAATAAAAATTTTATCATAATTATCATAATTTATATAGATAGACAGATAAATTTATTTATTATGCTCTAGCATATTCTATGGGGCAAATTAATTAAGCAAAGTACAGAGTTTGTATATAATGTTAATGCAGTATGATGAAAGCAAACAATAACTATAAGTAAATATATTTATGCGCATAGGCAGTAGCACATATGAAAGCATACAATTTGATAGACAGTAGTAAGAATAATGCCAGTATACAGTATATTAGATAATTAAATTAATTAAAGGACTAGTCATGTTCCGTTAATTTATGACAATTATTTGCTTAATACAAAAATATTATTCGTTCATTTCAATTTTAACTATTTTATGGTTGATAAATATTTCTCAATATTATTTTTTTCTAGAGGTATGTTCCATTTGTTGCTGTAGCTGCAGCCAATTGTGTCAATATACCGCTTATGCGACAGAATGAAATTATCCAAGGTGTTGAGCTTACTGATGAGAATGGAAAAAAATGCACTCAATCACGCGTAATATTACTTATTAATTTAAATAATATAATAATATACAAGTATTTGTTTTATTAATTGAATGAAAGTAAATTACATCGCAGATTGCAGCAGCAAAGGGAATTAGTCAAGTGGTGATATCGAGGATTGTTATGTGTGCACCAGGTATGTGCATTCTGCCAGTGATAATGGAACGATTGGAGAAATATCAATGGATGCAAAGAATTAAGGTCCTACATGCACCTATTCAGGTTCTACTCTGTGGTTGTTTGTAAGTATATTCAAACGATGTGTAATATTTACCACAGAATATTTAAATTTTATTTCTTTGTTTCGTTATTTTTAGTTTGACTCTTATGGTACCAACGGCATGCGCATTATTTCCTCAAAATTGGTAAGATAAAATCACAATAGATGCTATAATTTGTTTAATATAAATATAAAATATTATTAATATTCAATTTATTTACTTACATTATCGATAAATCACAGTCCAATTGCCACGAGCACATTAAAACGATGGGAACCTGCAAGCTACGAGCTTTTGAAGAAAAATTGTGAAAATAATGAAACACCAGAATATCTTTACTTCAACAAAGGACTTTGAATTCGATTAATGTGTTGAAAAAAAAAAGGATTCCACACCGACAATAGGAAACGCTGGTTGTATTGAAGCAATAATTTATTTTTAAGGATTCAGCAATAATTTAATGATTTTTTTTCACTGATGATTTAGATCGATATATGCTTATATAGATATTTTTTTTTTGTTTTAATTATTTTTTATGCTTATTTATCTTGGATTAAAAATTTATGATGAGTTAGAATTAATTTATTGAAGAATACAACAATGTAATGGAATGCAAAAAATATTATTTTATATATTAGATCGCGATGGTGGTGGGATATATGTAGATTGTGTAGGTACATATCCAATTCTTTCTTGAATTTCACAGGGTAATGTCTTTCCACTCCAAGTTGGTGGATTGGATGTTGATTTTTCCGCTATTTTTTTCATTTCACGATCCTTCCGAATTACTTCATACTCCTGTAAATCATCCAGTCGCAATTCAATTCGTGTTGGACTTCGTCGCATCATATTTCTATAAATAAAAGA
>JAQQBR010000001.1:12655232-12669782 GCA_030347285.1 Microctonus hyperodae
TATTTAAACCAGCGTCCAGTTCCCGAATTGACATTTGTATTTGCATTAGAATTGGAATTGTCACTACTGGGAGGATGTGGTGCATATTGATGTGGATAAACCGGATATGCTATTGGTGCTTGGGGCACCATAGGCTGTGCATATGGATTCATTTGCGGATAAATATATTGTGCCTGAAAAATAATTTTCATTTTAAATATTTAATTAATACAGTTGAAATAATTATTAAATTTATACCTGTGCACTGATGAATATAAAAAACAGAGCAAATATAACTGCTTTCATTTTTATATAATTTATTTTAATACAAGTGAAACGTTGTTACTTGGCAAAGATTAAACAATTGTTATTGTCCTTGATGTGAATGAAAATTAACTAACAAACATGTGTCGATTTTCGAGCCTTAAATAGTCGTACTTTTAGTTCATTTCATTAATTGTTTTGCACGCTTTAATTTACTGTATTGATCAGTGCGTGAAAGTACAAAGTTATAGCCAGAGATTATTGTCATAAATCTTCCATTAACAATATGACCGTGACCAAGAAATGCAACGCAGTATATCGTATGTGTGTATAAATATTTATATGAAAATGAAACTTTTGAGTTGAAATATTGAATGAGTTTAATTGATGAATTTTTTAATAAATATATATTTTTTTTTACTTACGAAAATTGGATTTAATTCTTTATCTTGATATTTATTATTTACATATTTTTATTGTAAAAATTATTTTGCTTCTCTATTTTTTTTTTGTTCACTCATCCGGATTTTTTTTCTCTTTTCTGATACAGTAATTAACATCTTCAAAGGTATAAACTTATAAAATTGATATATACTCTAAGCTGAAACAGGATCAAAGGAAGTGTATAACTTTTGACGAGTTTTATAATTCATCGCTAAATGATCGAAGAGAGTTCTGCGAGCGGATAGAAGCAATTAAGATAAGTAAAATTCGATAGTGTTTATGAGTTGGATTTAAAAACTTTTCCAATTTTGTAATCGTAAGAAACAAAAATATTTTATTTTCATAACTAACCTAATAATAATTGTTTGCCAGTTAAATTAATCTCAAGTATATAAAGTTTGTGTTTTTATATCTTGGTTGATTTAATCGTATACTTCATACAAAGAATATTATTTTATTTACGACCTTATAACTTACCACCTTCAATAATAAACAAACACATCTTAACCGTACACCTTATAAGTAACGTCTTCACCTGGCAAAGTTTAGTTTCTTGTTTTATTCGCGCTTGTGCGATTGTGCAAGTAAAATTTAAAGATGTATCTTCAAATCTTCATATTCCTAACAGCAATTGCCACCGGGTTTGCACAGGTAATATTTTACCATCAATCAACAAAATTATTTTATAAATCTAAATAAATAAAATAAAAAAAAATAATTAAAAAGAACCACAAGAAATTTTTGTTTCCATTGAAAATATTTATAAAATAAATCTATTAAATTATTCTCAATAAAAAAAAATTTCTATCAATTATTATTTCATTAAATAATTTGTTTCAGTTTTATCCGAGTGCTGGAATACCATACGGCATGGGACAACCCATGGGGCAACCCATGGGGCAACCCATGGGTGGTATTCCACAAAGTCCAAGGGGTATGGGAGATTATTATCAAATGGCTGGATATCCAACAGCGGGTGGATATCAAATACCACGATATATGCCTAATTTTTATCCTCCTCAACCACATTATCCTTCTCCCCCAATTCAATATGTTGCTGGACCTGGTCCTGAACAATCTCCACCAGCTTATCAGCCGCCAATAATGCCCGGCAGTGAAAACACTAATGAAAATGCAAATACAAATGTTAATATTAATTCTGGGTCTTACAGAAGAAGTCTTCATAATCCCAGTAAAGAGTAAGAATTTATGGAATTTTATAAAGAAAAAAAATTGAATACAATCAATAGATGTAAATGATAATATTAATGATAATTATAATGTTGTATTTGATTAATTTATTTTTTTTTTAGACATGGTGGAACATCCCGAAGTTCTAACACAAATAGTAACATCAATATGTCAAGGTTTGTAAATATATAATTATTAATGAATTTATTTATTGATTTTTTTTTGATAAATTGTACTTTGTGAAATTATAAAAAAATTTTTTATTTATATTTCAGCTAAGTCAAAATTGAAAAAATTATTATTTAAAAATAAAAAATAATTTTATTCAAAAATTTCTTCTTGGATCACTGTATTTTCGATGATTTTATATAGAATACAATAAAACAATTCAGTAAAAATGAAAAAAAAAAAATTATATTTATATACACATATGTATATAAAAATATCAACATTTGAGAATAAAAAAAAAAATATAATTTTTTTTTTTTTATCAATAAAAATAATTATCAATTGGAAAACCGTTATTTGTAATACAATATATTCATATACAAATTAATAAACAAAAAAAAAATAAAGCTTTTTATTAACGAACAATAATAACACAAACATTTCTTCTTCTTCTTTATTTTTTTTTTTCCAATAAAATATTATTAAAAATATATCCAAATCGTTGTCACAACTTGCAATATATATTTCAGATAATATTTTTATTTGACTTGAATAAATAATATATTAAAATTGCTCAAGGCATTTGTATAAAATGTCACGTATTTTATTCCCCAGACAATTGTCCCTTAATGTTGTAAAGTTCCATCTTCATTATATAACGATCAGTGATTTAAAAAATATATAACCAATATATTTTTTTATTCTTACCTACTTTATATACATATGTATAAAATTATATATACATATATCAACGTAAATCTACATAAAATGAAACATCAAAAGATTCCAAAGTGATAAGTTGATTTTGCTTGTGAATAACAAGAAGGTATATATTATATTGCGATGAAGGAATGGAAAAGAGGTCACTCAGTCGAAGAAAATACTGGGCGGAGCAAAAGCTAAGAGTATGAATGGTTGCGGGGTCGCTTCATCGATTTACCCGGGATACGGATGTATATACGCTCCTATCTATTGACTGTCGTTCTTGAAAATGTATACACATATCATTGGTAACAATTGGCAAACATGATTCATTCACTATCCAAATGCAGCTCATACGATTTCCACGTGTACGATATTGTGCTTTTATTATTTTTTATTTTTTTTATATTATTATTGTGCGAGTGTGTGTGTGTAGACTTCTTCTTTTTTGCGACCTACATGACGTCTCAAGCGGAAAAGTTTAATACAGAATACATACGAATCCTCAACATCAGGAGCGCGCGCTTCAAAATCTCTATGTGCCACCACAGCTTTTAAGCGCACGCGCAAATATTCTCGTTGTATATTATACGGCATAGAGAAACAAGTGGGAGAAACTTATTGAGCGAATCTCAAAAACTATCTCTATTCAAGTAAAAATATAGTAATGAAAATAAAAAAAAAAATTATATTGAAATAAATTTATTGATGATTTGTTTTTTTTTTTTCTTGATGGAATTGATTAAATGAGATTTTATAATTGGTAAAACATTTAATTGCACTTTGATTCTTTGTGTTAATTACTTTTTTTTTTTTCTTGATGGAATTGATTAAATGAGATTTTATAATTGGTAAAACATTTAATTGCACTTTGATTCTTTGTGTTAATTACTTTTTTTTTTGGTTTATGTATTTATTTAGTTTAATTGGAGTTGTTTTTTGCTGCAATTAATGGCGCATTTTGTCGGCAATTTTGATGATTAACAGTGACATTTTTTTTCTACTTTTGGTAGATATTTGTGTGTATAGAATATGAATTTGGTGTGCGATATCCTGTCGCGTCATCTCATTTAACTTTAAATAGTAATTTAAACTTATTCGATGATGTCATGAAGGAAAAAAAATTTTTCACGTTGATATCAGCATCTATAATCCACTCAAAGTTTTAGTTCACAAGTGCCGAAGTTTATATAAATTTTCACACTTTGTTGAAAATATATTTTTGCATATAAATAATATTTTATGATATAATACCATTTTTTTTTTATTTTATTTTTTTATTCCAACTCTTTAGCATTTTATATACACATAAACGATAGAATCAATTATAATTAAATTATTTAATGGATTGAATTCAATCATGCGATATTTATAAAATAAAATGAATATTCAAATTATTTTAATGCTTGATAAAACAGTATATATAAATTTTATAAAATATATATTCCAATATATTTAATTAAGAATTTAAATCAATTCCTATTTCCAATGGATTCAATTGAAAATTATTTTGAATATCTATCAAGCTTTTATCGTCGGTTTCTCGTATAAAAATTGCAAAAAATATTGCGCCAATAAATGAAACACCAGCGAAAATCCACATTAAATAAGAAATACCAATTGCAACAATAATTTTACCAAAAATTAATGTCATTATGAAAGATATAAACCAACTGATAAATGTTGCACTGACAATATTTAATGTCTTTATTTCATTCGGTAAAGTATCACCAAGAATGGACCAAGATATGGGACCTAATCCAAGGTTGAATGAGGCAAAAAAAAGGGCGAACCAAGTCGGTGGCATCCACCCATAAATTTCTTCGTAAAACTCAGGATCATTATCTCTGACACTGAAATACCAACCTGAAAGTCGAAGTCATTTTTTTTTTTTTTTTTTTTGTTATTGATGAAGTCGTGAATCTCAGCACGAATATTAGATACATCAACTTACCGAGAAGTATTAAGAATATTCCCATTGAAATGCCAGACAGCGTCAAGAGAATTCGTCTACCAAGACGGTCAATAAATACAGTACACATGAGAGATGATACAATCTGTATTGCTGCTATAATAACTGTCAGCTGGCCACTGGTTAAATCACCGGAACCACAATTGTCGAATATAATAGCAGCATTAAATGTCAGAGGATTTATGCCACTTAATTGTTGAATAATTATCACTCCATGACACGTTAAAATTGCTGATATTACATGAAAATTCTTCATCATCTTTTTCGTTAGTAAAAATGAAAAAAAAAATAAATATATAAATAAATTTAATAGAATAAAAATAATTTATTTTAAATTATCAATTTTGTTAATGTTACCTTAATTTTTGAATTTTGATATTTGACAAGATTTATAATATTTAATAATTCTTCATGATTTTTCTCCGTATCGTGATACCATTTTATTGATTTTTTTGCATTGTATTCATCATTTTTCATTAAATAATACAACGGACTTTCTGGTAAAATAGAAACAAATACAATTGGCGTACAACTAATTGCGGATATTAGACTGTATTTCCAAATAGTATTATCTTCGTCAATTAAATATCTCACAAGAAATGCATAAAAAATCCCACAATTAATTAATAATTGAAAATAAGTCAGGAGTTTAACTCTCCTTTTTTTACCCGCAATTTCGCCGATTAAAATTGGAAATAAAACACACGAAATACCACTAGAAAATCCACAAAGTAATCTACCCATCCCCAAACACCACATCTAAAAAACAAAAAAAAAACAAATAAATAAAATCCACAAGATTAATATGTATGAAACACAATAGGAATAAAAATAAATAAATCCAAAAATAAAAATAAGAAATTATTGAGAGAGTATAATAAATTGAATGGTTAACCTTTCGATCTGCCAAACATATAAAAGCCCATCCAACAAGGTAAATAGGAGTAGTTGAAACCATAACCGTGGTTCGACTAAGAGATTTAAGGACACAAGGGAGTATTAGAACCCCGCCGCAAGCTCCAACATTTACAATACTCCCTACGAGTCCCATCTCAATGCCACTGGCATTGAATACATTCCTCAGCGTATCACTAGTGCTGGAATTCCATGCGAGCGTGACACCAAGCGCAAATCCACTGAGGGAAACTGTGAATTATTATATATACTCAGCAATTACAGATTATTTTATTACATCATACTTTAAAAAAAAAAAAAAATTCTTTATACACTGTACGTATAAAAATAAATATAAATAATACATAAAATAAATAGTTGATACAAAATTATTATTTCAATATATTTAATTTAATAATGTCAAATATTTACCGCTTTGTCTGAAATTTATAACATTGATGTACTCACTTAACAACGCGCTCAAGTGCTGATTAAACTTGCACTGATTGCTGCTATCAAAGCACATCCATGTGCTCGTTGATGATACCAAACTCATTACTGCAGTTCATTTAAATGGAATATGAGTTTCGTATTAGGATGTTGTAATTAAGAAAAGGAGTAATGAGCTGCCAGAGAAAATGATATTCCATGACTAATATAATCAACATCGAGGTCGAATTATAAAAAGAAAAAAGAAAGAGCAAATAGTATTGATACTATAAAATCATATATACTATATGTATACATATGTATATATATATATATACTTAGCTTTTAATCGATAATATGAATCCTGTTATGTCAAACAATATGGCAATAGCATACAATGAAGTTGCCTTGGATATAAATGACCTAATGTCGTTATCGCGTAGACGTGACTCGACTTGTGAGAAATGAAGGAAATAAACATTGAGGTATTTACACGTATAATATTAATTACTTGGATATAAATTAGACCTTGATTAATACTTTAACGTAATAATGCATTCAAATTAATTACATAAATAATTTTTTTTTTTTTCTTATATTTATTTTGTTATTTTCTTTTCGTTTCTATATGGTTTATTATTATTTATTTATTTTTTCCTTTTTTTTACTATGTGTTATATAATTACTGCAAAAGGTAGATAATAGAATAATTATTATGCCACTGAGAACTATATGTGAAAGATAACAGTGTCATCGTTTATGTTATTACGGTCAAGTGTTGAATGTGAACATTTGAACTAACCAAGAGAAAATATATTGAATCTTTACTTAAAGTTTACCTATACATTATGTTCAGCTGATACTTTTTTTATTATTCTTTCATATTGTCGGGTGGAAATAAAATAATAACAACGAGGAAAGTGATGAAAAAGCAGGGGGAAAAATATAAATATTAAAGATATAATTTGTCGCATGAAGAAATGTTTTCATTTTCTATATATTAAAGATTAATTCAAGCATGCGTTTGAAGTATTAAAGTCTGTTATTTATTTTATTCGTTTATAAATACACTTAACAATACTATTAAAAAATTTATTATATACAGATATAAATTTTATGATCGTTTATATAAATATATAAATGTATGAGGCAATTATTTAATACAATATAAAAATTCTTATTTAATATATAAGAATTTACACTTTCATATATAAACTTTATCGTTCTATTGATTTTCGATTATAAAGAATAGCAATACTAGACTATACACACTTTCATATTGACACAAATGCTGCTGCAATCTCATCGATTGTTTTGAAAATTGAAACAATATTGTATACTATATACCTATTTGGTCAACCTCAACTCAATTCGTTTTGTTCTGTATATTGTTTCAAGTGATAACATTGAAATATGCAAGGAAGAAAATAAAAAAATTCAACGAAATAAAATAAAATATACGATAATAATAAATAAATAAATGAATGGCTAGCTATTATATTAATATAGGCTTTGTTATTTTTATTTTTAGATATATTTTTTTATCATCCATTTCTTTATCATTAAATTTTAAACAATATAATAATGATGATAATTTGTCGAATAGACTATTTGCTCATGCTCAGATGAGCATTACTCGCCCCTACCATCCACCCTACAATTTATATACGTGTATATACATATGTACTTTATATGTATGTCCCTTCTCCGCCCGGGCTAGTGTCATTCAAGCTCGGCCAACCAATTCTGAGTTTCTCTCAGCTCGATTCAGTCGCGGGCGACTCGCCGAACAGTTTAAGCCGTTATTACTATGCATTTTACGCGTTATTTTTCCCGCTTCTAATACTCGAAATCTCGAATATATACAATATAAATACGTGTGCTCTCACAGATGTATGAGAAATAATTTTTAGAAAATTATTATAAGACAATGTGTGTGATTTGTTTGGTGAGGATTAGAATATAATATTTAATAATTATTTATTAAATGTTTAATGTAATTTAAAATTAATTGTTGTTTTTGAAAGTAAATGCGGTTTGTATTGTGAATAAAATGTTTGATGTTTTAGTTTATGAATAAACATTGATGAGTGATGAAAAGAAAAAAGAAAAAATTTTTATTATTGGATCAATATTTTTTATTATTAATAAATATTGAATGCTGAGCACAGTGATTGCTGTATATGACTTTTGATTTCACGTGTAAATCATCATTCGATGTGCGGATTGACAAAATGTTAGTTCATTAGTTGATAATATTATTCAAGAGTCTGGTTATCACGTCAGAAAGTCGATGTAGACGTCAGTTGCACACTTTGTACAATTGAGAAATCTATTCATAAAAGCTACTATTATATTATTTGTGTTATACTATATAGTGGGATGTGAAAATTTTATTAACATACAAATGAAATTCATAAGTGCAAAAGTTCAGTCAAAAGATAAAAAAATATAGAGAAAAAATAAATATAAAAAAAAAATTTTTTTTTATCATTTACATTTCATGAAATGAATTATAATATAAATGAAGTGAGATTATGAAAATTATAATTTCATTTTTATTTCACGGCTCTATGTAAGTTTATGAATTTAAAAATTATTATACAGATAAATTTAATCGATAATTGAAAAAAAAAATTTAATTTACATTTTATTTCATTATTTAAAGAATTTAGAAAATATAGTTAAAAGTCAAATTTTATTCTATTTATTATTCATATAATATTCATGATAGTATGACAATGAATATATATTGGTAGATAAATTTTATTTGTTTATTGATTTGAAAGTAGAATAAATTTGTTGGTCTCAACTATAAAGCAGTAAATCCAAATAGATCCAAATAGATTTAGAAGCTTTAGTATCGGAACTTTCCAAGAACATTATAAAACGACGAATAATTCCATAAATTGTGATCGTCAACGCAAATAAAACCCAAATAATGTCCCTTATTTTTTTTTTACTCTCCATATTCTTTATCAATATAATTCAACAGAATATTTTATCGCATAAAATAAGTGCCATTATTTTCGACTTACACTTTATTATTATTTCAACACTGCAAGGTACATTACATAAAAATAGGTAAAGGAACTTTATATAATACTGCAATATGATAGTTACATATTGCGTGCTCATTATATACATATATAGGTCAGTTAAATTAGCACAATATTCGTATATTTAAGTAACAATATTAAACACATTAAAATAGCTATTTGTATCTAACTCACGTATTCACCAACGTTTGTAGTTAAATTAAATTGTAGAAAAACGTTTAGATAATTTTTTTTTTTTTCTACAAAACCTTGACTTTAATTTTCCTTTGTTTTCCTCTTAACATTCAATGATGGCATCTGAAAAGAATGGCCACTATCATTGCAAACTATGAGGGCAATATAGAATAAAATTATGCCAGTAAGATGATCGTTTCACCTCTATTCATCTTTCTCTTACATTTCATTAGGGGGAAAAACGGTCGCATATATTTTACCAAGTATTATATGATCCTTTTTCCCCTTCGTATACGTAAAACTCATTGCACGCATCACATAGAAGAAGAGTATGTACTACCACATTTTCTTCCTTTTTTTTTTTTCATTATCTTATCTATAGAATACGTGACAGAAACATCGAAGACTTGATTAAACGAAATTACTAAAATTATGTAAATTTCATTGCTCCTTTTATATCTGTATATAAACGATTTTTATATATATATTTAAAAAAATAATTTATATAAATTAAATATTCATGTCTTATTAAAATTAATTAGCTTATAATAAAAATAAAATATAAAAATTAATAATATACATTATAGATATTAAATATAAAAATAAATAAATAAATAAAATAAATATATAGATATTTATATTTTTGTTATATTTAAATTTATATGTATATATATTACAAATTTATTTATATTATTTATATATTTATTGTAATGTTATACATTTATTTATATTATTTATATATTTATTATACATGTATAAAATGAATTTAAATATAAAAAAAAAATATAAATATAAAATATAATTTTAAAAATGAATAAAATTTATTGACATATTTTTTTCCCTCATTTTAAGATAAAATTTCATTGAAAAAATTTATAAATTTATTAGCATACACATTTACGATATTAATATTTTACAATAATATTATGTTATTAGATTTAGAGGTGAGAATTATGGAATAGGGTCGATTCAAATAACACCAAACTCAATTGATCATGTCTTATAGGTCGACATAACCTCAAATATACCGATATATATTTGAAAACGTCTTCTCATCCATATCTCATATACTCTCACAATATAAATATATATTTTGCTTACGCTTTTTGTTTTTTCGCTTATATATATTTTTATGTAATACATATGTACATATGTATGTATATATAAGTGAACAATATCGTTCCTCACGCACACGTAATGGCCGATGTCGACAGCCCAAAAACGGTTTATAAATAAACCAATGGCATTATATTCCTCTCGTTGTCTAACATATTAATCAAGATTAAATATAGTTCATTCAAAACATTATTTTTATTAATTATGTATGTTTAGTCTTCGACAGTATATATATTTTTATATAAAGTTGAATATATATTTATAAATTATTATTACTCGTAGTGTTTTAATATCTATCTAAAGTTCTATTATTACTACAGTTTAAAAATTTATGTATACTTATAGATATAATTATTTTACCGGTTTTAACGATTGAAACGTGATCTCTTTCAAGTTATTATATATCAAATAGAGAATAAAAAAATAATAAATGTCCTAAGCGCGTGTCATTTAATATCAATATAATTGAAATTTATTATTTGAACGTTGTAATAAAATATTTATAATGTAGTGTAAATTTTGTTTAAGTTATCGTTCCATTTTCTACAGTATGCTAGTTTAGTTGTTTACTCATTAGTAAATAAAATATAACAAGTACACAGAGAATAAAAATAAAAATAAAAAATACGAACAAAAGTATTTTTTAAGTGAACATAAAAAAAAACTGTTTTAAATTATGTGCATCTGCCAGGAGTGCATTTATTATATACATTATTGCGTGCAAACTTTTGCATCAACTTTCCACACAACGCTTGAAAATAATAATAACACGAATTTGTACAGAGGAAGAGGCGGAGAAATGTATAAGAGCATATGAAACTTGGACCCAGACTCATCTTTACCTCGGGAAAATTGTTGAGCTTGCCAAAATAAAACGGGTTGACTATCAATAAACACAAAACACACATACACATGCAAAGATAAATATATATAAATACATATAAAAATACAAGACGATTGTGCGACGAATCGTATTCATGCCGAATATTTGAATTTGGAAATATTAAATATAACTTAATCATTTTAATGACATCGCTCTGTCATCAAATGTGAATTTTAAAACTATTAACATTTAATTTATCACAAACTAATTTACCTAATAGATTTCGTATATTAAATAACGAATAATAAAATAAAACAATAATATATATATATATGTATATATAATATTGATAGACAATTTTTATATTTTTAGTTTTTTTTTTTAGTTTTCTTTGTCGATTTTCAGTAAATCGAAATATTCGTTGGTGCTTATTAAATGGATGTAAACTGTAACGAATTTTTAATTTCGAGTTGACCATGAATGTTTTAGGTTATGATTACAGCTGAAGAATATTATAAGTATATACAAGTGTATGAATTTTGTAAAAGTACTTTACTTGAAAGAACTTTACTGCATGTGTTCAATAATCGACCGTCATTATAGGATAACGAGTGGGTCGTTGCCAAGGCAGACGCAGTCAAGTTCAGTTGTACCTTAAAATATACGCAATTTTGTCGGTCACTTTCCACGTGGATCAGCATTTATTTTTGTATATAATTTATCTCCAACTATATACACCGTACTTCCATCAAACGTAATACAGTTCCCTGATTTTACAACGAATTATTATAAAATTAAAATTCGACATTTCTTTTATTCTTTTTTTTTCTCTCTATCGTATTCTCATTATTTTTCTTTTATTTTAATGTACATTTCTCTTTTGAATTCAAAAGTATAACCATACAATTTATTTCCGGCGACACAAAGTAGAAAAACGTATGGTCACGCAATCTGATTGTCCAAGTCTTATATACAATCGCGTAATCCTTTTTGCGTTTTTCGCATACAACAGTCTCACCATATATCTAAGTCATTAAGCTCTTATTCAAGCTTCTTATATACCAGCACATAAGCCTATTAGCTTTGTCCTATTTCCTTGTAAGAAATTTAATTTCCGTGTAACGAAACTTTTATTTTCAAATCTCTTCCTCTTTTATGTTGGCAATTTTATTTTATTTATTCTCTTTTTTTTCCTGCCATCTCAACAGACCATTCTAACTTGACTTTATATTTTTAATATATTAAAAATGTTCCTGGCAATATATGTACATTTACACTGCATTAAAGAAAAAGAAAAAAGAAATAACAATACAACGGCTTGTTGGATATCCTTGGTAACGATCAACAGTATCGTTGACGTGTTACATAACCTCACATTCAATTACGCCTTTCAAGGTTCTACATATTACAGTACTGTAACTGAGAGTTGTAGTCAAATGCATCATGAATAATAAATTAGCATACACCTGAAACAATTTTGATAAAATTAGTAAGATATAATATATTTTTAAATAATACAAATAAAAATGAATAATTTACGGAAATACGTACGGCACCTGTTCAGTGTTAATAATTTACTACTATTTAATACAATGAATATATAATATATATTAAAAATATATATTATACTTGTGTCTTCATGTATAAGTATACATAAACGTAATGTGTGTCTCATAAAATAATGTAAATATCACGTGCTTTGTAGTAATACAAAACTATTATACAATCTTGTGGTAGAATTGATTATAGAAGACTGGCAAGGTGTGAGAAATAAAAAAAAAAATGAGGGCTATACCAAGCACACACAGTGAATCTCTCAAAAATCAATGTCCCTATTGCTATACACTCATGTATATATAAACACACACGCAAACATCACACAATTGCGGTAATTCACGCAAACAAAAAAGCTTTCTCACAGCCCATTAAGTATCACCCTTGACCAATGTTAAAAATAAATGTCCCAGGCCTTTGGTATGTTGCGTGACACGGAAAACCTGCAATGTCATCGCAACATGTGATCTTGTGTTGTTTCCAAATGAATTTTCAATCATAAATACTAGATGAAAGTGGTCCGACAAAGAAAATTATATATCAAGACCAACGATAGTATTTAAAGTTTTGCTTAGTTGTGCAATATCAACATCTTTGCATTTATAATACTTCATATTAATATTTATTCATCGTGTTAAAGTCAATCGATAATAATTGATCTATTAATATTTATTTATTTTTTTCTTCATCATTTTCTTTCATTCAATACTCAATCAATAATATACATATATGTTTAACATATCAAAATTGATGCAAGGATTTTTATTGTGAACTTGACTGAACTCGTAATTGTAAATTTAAAAATAATAAAACGTTTGTATATGTAATTTATTATTTTTTTGTTTACCAGAGTCAAGCCAGGAAATGAATGCACTGATAGACGTGTATTATTTATTATCTACATAAAAAATTTTTAAACTACATATCGTTATCTATTTTATCCAACTGCATATATACTCATTGCATTACTACCTTGATCATGAACCTGCAATGCGCATACTCTTTCATGTACAATATACATGACAATTAATTCATGACATGTATTATAATAGAATCCAAATGTGTTTATACATAGAGTATGAAATAAAAATATAATGAGAACGCTGAGAAATTGTGTATGTGTAATGCTTCATCGATTTGTTCAATATAGCTTTTTACACAAAGTGCAAGTAGTAATACATATTAAATCGTTTTATGTATATACATATATGTATAGGTTGAGCACCTGCTGCCTTGAACTGTGACAATGAACCTTGAACATTCCCATACATAATGGTATAGATGCCAGAACTAAAAAGGGGACAGAAGAAAAGAAAAACAAATTATTAATGCTTTTATAAATCTGCAATGATGACGATGTGACTTTGTGAAAAGAGAAAGTGAAGGGTAGTTAATAATATATATACGTATATGTATATAAATATTTATATATAGATACATATGTATGTTTGAATATCTTTGTATGAATTGTGTATAAAGTGATTTTAGTTAGGTTTTATTTGAGAATGACTTGTGAAATATTTATGTCATTAATTTAGTTATTAAATTGAGATATTTATATCATTTTTCCTTTTATAGATTATTATTGTATGTTTATAATTCAATAGAGAATTTTTATTGATATTCCACCACCTTGACGAGTGCCAGTCTCTTTTAAAATCAAGGATATAAAAATATTGTATAAATTTTAAATAATGGACAAACTCGATAGTATTATTTCTGCATGATTCTATTGCGAGATAAAATAATTATAGAGTTTTACAAGAAAAAAAAAAAAAAAA
>JAQQBR010000001.1:12669882-12691884 GCA_030347285.1 Microctonus hyperodae
GGGATTCTATCAAAAAGAAAAGAAACAGGGGATAAAAAGTGATATGAAAGAAATAGTCAGTTGAGAGGATGATAAATCACATCGATGTTCCTACCTATACAACTCTATCATTTAATATTAGATTCATTGTGAATACGGAGCATTAGATAGAATCGTCGTTGATGATAACATCATAAAATCCTAAGAAAAAATAAACCTTGAGGAATTTTCTTGTTTCAGTCGTGGAAGTTGGTTCTTTCCGCATGTGATGATACCGACTTGGCACAAATACAGCCCACCAATGAGGAGAAAACGGACATTAAAGTGATATTGAACGTCGTGTGTTAGGACCTTTAAGGAATAGAGATTGAAGAAAATAAACTGATCGTCGTCAATGGCAGTCTACAATCCACCTACTATCTATAGAGATGTGAGATTTTTATGGCATTATAATACATTTTACTGATGGAAATATATTTTGCTTTTATTTCAATTTCTATCATTTTTTATTTTTATTTTTATTTATTTTTTTCATTGCAGCAGATCTTCATAAAATCTCGCACCGCAGACGAAACTACTTTCATAAGAGGTATGATATTAGTTCTACTTGAGTAGCGGTTAATATACTCAAAACACTCAAAATTATATGTGTATAATAATAATAAAAGTAGTAATAATCTCAGTCTATAAAATTGCAAAAAGAGATTTCAAAGATTTATATTAAATCCCAAGTAAATTGGGGTGAAATTCATAATTCTTCATTTGTCAACAACTCTTCAGCTTATTAAACGCAAAATAAAAATATAAGATAATATTTGTTTATGATTTTCTTTTTCTTTTTAAATTTCTGTTTCAGATAAGATAAATATTGAAAGAGGATTGACGTAAAAAGGAAGATTAAAAACACCGTGAAACTGGAGAGCATTAACGATCAGTCAACTGTTTCATTAATTGTTGAACATTTGTTCATCACAAGAAATGAAGACGAGCTCAATAAACCGATTTATTGGTACACCAGTGACTTAAAACTGTGCAATTACACAAATAAATCAACTGGAATACGTAAAAAATTAATAAAAATCACCATTGCTGCCAACGCCGTCGTCATCATTATCATATTGAGGATGACGACGACGCAAGACCTATCAGATGTTTCACCGCTGGACACTTCATCATCGTCATTCACTGAACTCCTTGTCACATCCGATGACATTTACAACACAACAAATTCAAGTATTAACAAATCAGAATGGCCAGATTTATCAATTGCCGTATCAAAAGGTTGCTTTCTTGGATTTATCATTGTCGCAGCAGTATTTGGAAATTTACTTGTGATAGTATCAGTTATGCGCCACAGAAAACTTCGTATAATAACAAATTATTTTGTTGTATCATTGGCATTAGCCGATATGCTTGTAGCAATGTTTGCAATGACATTTAATTTAAGCGTACAAGTTACTGGCCGTTGGTTATTTGGTTATTTCATGTGCGACGTTTGGAATTCACTCGATGTTTACTTCAGCACCAGCTCCATTCTGCATCTAATGTGCATTTCCGTAGATCGATATTATGCTATCGTCACACCACTGAAATATCCCATTAACATGACCAAGCGAGTGGTGGCACACATGCTGCTTGCCTGTTGGCTGTCACCTGCTATTATCTCCTTCGTTCCCATTTTCAATGGTTGGTATACTACTACTGACAACGAAAATTATCGTTATATGCATCCGGATATATGTGAATTTAAAGTAAATGAGGGCTACGCGATATTGTCATCAAGTATATCATTCTGGATACCGTGTACAATCATGACACTGACATACTGTGCAATATTTCGTGAGGCAAATAAACAAGAGAAACAAATGCATAGTCGTATGGGTAATGCTATGCTATTAAGTCACAGGCCAAGCCGTGATATAAATAATTTAAATGGTGAACTCAATAGAGGTGGATCATCAAAAACATTAACGCTTAATGAAATTAGCACTGATCTGTTGCATACACCAACTAAAGATAGATCATTAATGACAATGAAACGTGAGCATAAAGCTGCACGTACATTAGGCATTATTATGGGTACATTTATATTATGCTGGTTACCATTTTTCTTATGGTATGTAACAACAAGCTTATGCGGAAGTCGCTGCCATTGTCCAGAAATTGTTGTTCATATTGTTTTTTGGATTGGATATACAAATTCAGCATTAAATCCATTGATTTACGCTTATTTTAATCGTGATTTTCGGGAGGCATTCAAGAATACACTTCAATGCGCATTTTGCTCACTATGCAGACGAGAGCCATTTGATCTTGAAGCACTGGATGTCCGACGACCATCATTAAGGTACATAGCACGTTGATTATCTGTTGTGGTTTTTTTTTTCTTTTTTTTTTTATTTATCTTGTTAGAATAAATTACCAGGGTCTAGTTGGTAGGATTTGTAAACCCTAGAACAAAAATAATATTTTTCGTGATATAAATTTGATATTGATATTGATTTATATTGTCCAATTGCCTGGAATTAAATGTTTATTCAGGCTTACTACACAGTTAATATACCTTGAAGCACATATGATCTTTCAATCATGCGCTTGCGCTGATTAATATTACAGTATGTATACATTCATATATATAATAGGGGATCAAAATATCAATTTGTGTCACGATGCAGAAATATTTTTGTACTGGGTTTAAAGAATAAACTGACGACTCTGTTTTTTTTTTGTTTTTTTTTTCTGTTTGAATTCAGGTTCGATGAACGAACAAAAAGTATGTATTCTGAGACCTACATAAAGCACAACGACCGACGAAGATCGAGTGAATATGGGAGTAGTCTCTGAGAAGAAACTAAATTTAGATTTTAAATGAAAATGATGATGATGATGATGATGATGATAATGATTTGGTGGTACCTCAATTGCTTATCCTTCCTGTCTCTTGTCTCTACCTATTATCATAAACAAATTAATCCTTCTCCTTGGTCATCAACTTGGCAACTGGGGTATTCACTCTAAAGACTGATTGACCAGATATGGCTTCACTATTTATTCTACATTGCCAAAGTTTGCTTGTAAAGGCTATACTTGGGTTTTAAAACGATCGACGGATAGTGAATCATTATTCGGTATTAAGTCAAGTTAAATAAAATGAAATATAAATATACCGAAGTATAATATATAAATTGGTATTTGTGAAATTTGATTGGAATATGTATCTAGGTAATACGCTCAAGTTTTCATGTAAGACTCGTTCATTTTAAAGTTTTCCGAGGCCCTTTTTGTTACGCAACCACAGCAATAAAAATATATAAAGAATAAAAAAAGTATCATAGCAACATAATCAAGAAAAAAAATATTTCTTGGTATATCGTACAATTGTTTCGAATTGAATCAATTAAATGATATAAATTAATGTATAATTACAAATTAACAAACATAAATACATACATACATACATACATACTTACATACATGACGTTCATAATTTGCATTTTCATTTTTATTTGAGTGATTTGAATCAAATAGCCTCCATATCTTTTAAGTTATGTCGTAACAAATGTCAATTTAAATTGACGCAAAAATGCAAGAGTTAAAGGAATGTGGGTGGTGTTAATTTATAATACACTTAGTTTCGACAAGTTTAAAATATGGAGGCTTTTACTACAAAGCACACTAAAGTGTATTATGACACAAGACAATTAAATAATAAAAAGAAGAAAAAAAAAAGCCTAATGGTAATATCTCGCATCCGTGAATAAAAGTCATAATTAAAGAATAAAACAAATATAATGAAGAAATATTTAGTATTTAAATAAGTTCCATGAGAACGAGACTGGCTTGCTGTATTTACACTAATTTATCATGATCAAAAAATAAATAAATAAATATAAAAAAGAGAGCGTTAAAATAAAAAAAAAAACATTACAATTGCTAAAGTTGCGTTCAAGTGATGACCGAGAATAAAAGAATAATTAATAACTTATACGTAGAATGAAAAAAAAAATAATACCAAAAACAAATAAACTTGTATACGTGAATAGAAATGAGAGACTGTGACAGAGCAATATAAATATAACTGCGGTATTATTGAATACAATGATAATGCAATAATATGTTGATGAATGAAGATATATGTTTCATAGTAGTAATAGATTTCGTTTTTTCTACAGTGTTTGGTGAATTATGAATGGTGGAACATGAAACATCACAGGAATATATATATGTACACATACACAAACACATATATATGTATATGTATTCATATAGTTAGATTGAATTTAGCTTGGAACGTGCTAGGGGACATTTGCTTCCGTTAATCATGAGTGCTACCATGACTTCTGATAATATAATAAATCATTTATTAAATATCTTGCCAAAGTGAAATTATGGATAAGCCAAAAAAGAATAATGCACGTTCAAAACGGATTCCACATGACAGCTAATAACCCAGTGAAGTGATATATATAAATTAAAAGAAAAAGAAAATGATAATTGCGAATATGCGAGAAGTGATATAAATTATTAATTACAATTGGTGCTTGTATATATATTGTAAATACGATAAATTTCCGTACGAATCCTGAATAACTGTATTGGTAAATGCAATAATGAGAAGAGGAGAAATATAGAATTTTTTATATAAAACAAAAAAAATATATATATATATGTATAGAATCAAAATTCTAAACCACAACTATTAAATTCCTGAATTATATCATTATCCAATATCCATTTTATTTATTTTATCCACATTATCTGATGCTAAAAATAAATATTAAAATTATTTTTGTGGTTTCGTTTAATTTTAAATAAATAAATCTTTGTATGGGTGGATGTTTTTTTTTAAAAATACTAGTCCTAATCTGTAATTTTATCCAAAGTGCATACGTGTGTTTAAATATAGATGGTCCTTCAAGCGAAGAAACTATCCATAAAATAATCTAACTACAATTAAAACATCGCACGAAGGGATTATCGATTAAATAATTAATCAAGGTAAATTTTACAATAGCATTAGTTAACATATTGTTTATCTTCTCATGACTATCATCATGTAAAAAATATCCTTCTATTTTCACTGATTACAATTTCGCATCTATTTCTGAAACAAGTAAAAAAAAATATTCAATAATTAATTCATTGATTTTAATCTAAAGATATCCATTTTTAATATCATACCAGAATTATTTTATTGAAGATATATTTTCTTTATCCAGTACAACGACAATCTTCATCAACCTATATATATGTACAAATGTCAATGAATGTATACATATACAGGGGAACAAATAGGTAGATAGTAAGGCAGCAGCACGTGTGATGGATTCATTTTTTTTTCTTCTTCTTGCAGGGTTTTTTTCATTAATATACAGATGCTGTTGATCCCATGGGGGAAAATCAGAAAAAATATAAAAAGGGACGTCATGAATACGTGCTTTTTTTGCTCAGATAAAAATAGCTCATATAAATCTGCTAACATTTTTTTTTTCTTCTTTATATTTCACATAAGACATATCAATAATGTTGATGATATTGGCCACAGTACTAATGATAACATGATGGATTAAACTTTATTTTAAAATGATGTATCGATTGCTTGCTCCATCGAAAATATCCTGTGTATATAATATATAATTGTATTTATATCTGTAAATGCATAAAAAATATAATCTAGATATATTAAAAAATATTTCGCAATGTAATATGTAATAGTGAACAATTATTTGAGACACGTTGAAATTAGTATAATAAATATTGCTTCTTTGCTATTGTCGTGCTCAAGATTTATCGCATTACCCTTGGAATTTTCATTAGCATTCCTGCATGGAATATTGTCTGACGAAATCTCATTATTAGAGTTACAAAAGACAATTTATCTCAATTTCAACCCATTGTTATCGTATTACTGCTAGCAATGAAGTTGATATACCTTTTTGCAGTTGAGAAGATTGCGGCAATAATTATTATAGTGAAAAATGTTAGGTTATGTACGCAGGACATTGGGATACAGATGCAAAATTGAACTCGCATAAATACACGTGAAGTAATTATGAGGATTTTACAGAGTCCAGAATATTACTTAAAAAATTGTTGATATTTATGATTGAAACGTGATTAAAAATGTGTGAATATACATTTTTTCCCCGCTATATTTTTTTTGACAACGTGACGCCATCTGTATTATTTTGTAAATACTAAAATTTATGAGAATTGACCAAGAGATAATTTATGGTAATTTAAATATATATTTTTATTGAACAGATATATAAATGTGCGTTTTATTTTTGTATTTAGACAATTTTCATGACGTTTTATTCTCATATTTCATACGTAATTGAAATAAATTTAATTTTATGTCATTAAAACACATCACTGACGATAATGAATTATATGTAAAGTCACAATTGATGATGATGACGACGTATAATACTGTAGTTAAACTTGTGCATATAAACAAGTCTATTATACGCTATGTCAATGTAATATCATATGGGAGTAGTTTGTCTTTTTGACATATACATTATAAACATATACAAATTTCTCATGATATAACTATAATAAACTATATTAATGAGTATACTATTTTGTGTAAAAATAGAAAAAAAGAAAATAATGAAATAAAACTATGATAATTACAAAATTATGAAACTTATACAAATAATAATTGATTGATAAATAATGGAAAAAAAATATTATAATTAGTTCGATGTTTCGATTATTAAATTAAATAATATTTTTACCTTTTTATTAATCAGATCGAGTGGAACTCAAAAGTCTTGCACATGCTTGTTGATTACGATTTAATTTTCTGCCATTTACAACTAATACAGTTGGTACTTCAACACGTATAGACTGAATATCAAATTCCTGCAATATAATAAAATGATAAAAATAATTAATTATTACATGTTTATTATATTGCAATAAAATTTAAATATATATTGAGAGATATCATAATTACATGATCGGAATATGAGAATTTTTGATGTGTGAAGAAAGGCTCAGGTATTGAAATTGAATCACCTACAACTACACCGCGGCCTTCAGCTAAATTATAGACCGTAACAGCTACACAATATTTTTCCTCATCAACCATACAAAATGTACTGGAATAAAAAATTTTATTTGCATGTAATTATATATCATTGAATTGAATATACAATAAATTTAATTAATTATTTTATAAATCTGTGATGTAAAAAATAAAATAAAGAAGAAAAGAAAATTAATTAATACTCACAATGGCACCATGTCAACGCTCCGAATCCAACAAACAACTTTTCCAAAAACTATCTTTTCGGTATTAACTCCTTGCTTTAAATTTCTAATTGGAATCAAATCTAATTTTATTGTTTGATTATGAAAAGTGTACGAACCATTTTTATATGGGCCCATATGTTTTTTGTCCAGTGCCTGAAAGAAATTGGAACATAGAAAATGAAAAAAAAAGAAGTTTAAATAATATTTATAAACAAATAATGTTTATTAAATACCTCAATCATATGTGATAATTTTTTTGGTTTCAAATAACCTCGTTTTTCACATAAATTTTGTATGTCTTTGAGGTTTTTTAACAATTCATCATGTTTATTGCGTGGATCAGACCACGATGGATCTAGTGATAATGCACGTTGAAATGCATCGAGAGCCAGTTTATATTCTTCTTGATATTTCAATGCCTGTAATGAAAAAAAATTAATATTCTTGTAAATAGACTACAATGAATTTTAATCTAAAATCTCAAGTAAAATTACCATTGCTTTATTGAAATATAAATACGATTTAGATCTAGCAACGATATCTTTTTCCTGAAAATAAAATTAATTATAAATTTTTATTTAACAATATGATATAAAATTAATTTTGTGATTAATAACTGACTGCTTGTGCATAAGCAGACATAGACAATCTCAAAACAGCTGGATTTTGAATAATTGTAAAATAGGATGCTAAATATGCATTTCCTAAAATAGTCCATGATTGTCCATCTGAAGTGTCTAATGCAACAGCTTCCTTAGCGTAATTGACTCCTTTTTTAATGTTTTCAACTCTTTGCTCATGACTTTCTGCAGGTTCTTGTCTCAATACCATTGATAAATTCCTCAGTGATACTTTATTTCGTTCCTGAACAGTATAAAATATTTATTACATACAAAATATATCCGCGGTAATGATGATACATTTAATATAATAAACTTACGTGTGGCAAAGCTCCAAGAAAACAATTTTTCGCTTGTTTAATATCATTTTTCTTCCAATAACATTCACCCAATTCATTCCATGCATCCAATAATTTTGGTTCTAATTTAACAGCTTTACTCAACAATTCCTCAGCTTGTGGAATGAAACGTTCGACAACATTCAATGCTTTTCCTTTCAAATAATAATATTTTGCTCTTGAACCATCAATTTCATATACTTTACATTCGTCGAATTTAGCCAGAGTATCTTTTAGTTCTACTTCTAAATCATCATTTTTATTTTTTGCATCTTCGATTGAATGATTTTCAAAATAATGGTCACGAAAGTGATACAATGCATCAACGCTTTTCTGAAAAAAAAAAAAAAAACGAAAAAAAGTCAATAATATAAACAACTATTAATAATACTAATTCATACGTATCATTCCTGATTGAATACACAATATATGTTGTTTATTCAAAATTTACATACTGTCAGAACTATAATTGGATCTTCTTTCATTTCATCATATGCCTTTGCACTAGCGACAACTTTGTCATCTATAATTGTTGACATGATAATTAATATTTATATTCGTATATAAAATCACCGATCGATATTCAATATGAATTTTATAATCTTCATGTGGTCATAAAAATATTTTAAAGTAGTACATATCAATAAACAGGTTAGTTCAATAATAACAAATGATATTGTTTAGACTCTAAAGTACGGCACTATGTATATATGTACATATTTTATATATAAAAAGAGTACATAATATATATAATACATAACATAAATATGTACGTGGTGGTTTTTTAAGCAGGTCGGTATAGGTTATGTTAACTGATTTCGTTGTTATCGATAGAAGTTTCCTTCTTTTCGTGATCCTATTTTGAAAATTTTTCTTAAAATATTTTTCCAATTTTCAATATTATTTATTGATTCAAATTCGTTGTATTATTTTTTCTTTCAATATCTTGGAATCCTTTGAGTTTGGTTAAGAGAAAAAAAATTAACATTAAAGTATGTAATTTAAATCTTTTGAATTATTGTTTAATTATACAATCAACATTATTAAATTGTAAAGATATTTTTCCAAAGATTTTGCATCATAATTTGTTGCAAAAAAAAAACAAAATTATTATTCATAATAATAATAGTAATAAACTTTTTCTCTCCATCGTATTTTGTACTCTGTCACAGTAGACTATAAATAACAAATTTATTCACTCGCCCATAACATTGATAATTATTTACAAAAATATGTTATTTTCAAATATAAATATACAAATTTGGATCGAAAATTGTTTCAAACCAATTCAATTTTTTTATTTTTATGATCCACTAAATAACAGAAATTAAATATTCTTCATGAAATCTTTACAAAATTGAATATTTTTATTTTATAAAATAAATAATTTTTTATGTCACGTTTTTCAGATTCATCGATTAATCACTATGTAACGAATGTTTCAACAATTTAATTGTCAATTAATATGCCATTTTTTTATGACATAAATTTGAATTAAATAAAAAATAACATTAATATATTTCAATCATTGATTACATCATGATCTGAAATTTTCTTGTCAATTAATAAAAACACATCCATATTATCTTTTCCTTTAACATAAACTTGACCTCTAGGTTCAAATTTATATTCTGTAGACAATAAATCTAAACAATTACTGGCCAATTGAATTCTACCAGGTACACCAGTTGAATCCATTCTAGAAGCAATATTAACAGCATCACCCCAAATATCATAATAAAGTTTGGTTGCACCAATAACACCAGCCGTAACATCACCATAATTATAACCAATTCGTAAAATTAATTTGAAACCTAAAAGGTCTCCATTAAAATCATCAATAACCTTTTGCATTGCCATAGCAAAATCCATCAATTGAAATAAATGAGTGTATTCATGATTACATTGCTGACGTACTTGTGGATTTAATCCACTTGCTGCCATAAAAGTACTACCAATAGTTTTTATTTTTTCAACATTTGAAAATTCAGTTTTTTCCAAAAGCTCATCAAAATCACCAATCAATTCATTCAACACTCTCAGGTACTCTTTACCACCTAAATAAGATTCATCATAAAGTTCATTAAAATTCACAATACTCGCAAATATAATTCCAACTGATTTATGATTTTGTGAATATTTAGCTGTAGTTTTTAACTGATCAGCTACGTATTTAGGTATAATATTATGTAATAACCAATCAGCTTGATTTTTCATTGCTTGTACTCTTGTTTTATCTCTAGCTGCAACTGCATTACCATGAAAGCTTAAACGATAACGTATTTCAAATTCACGATTTAAAAACCAAACTAAAAGCAATAAAAGAATTATATCTAAATATATTTCAATTTCATAAAAACTTTCATTGTAACGTTTTTCCTCGAAATTTCTATTAATTTTTTCATTAGAAATATTATTTCCTATTGACAGCGGTGATATCGTTGTTTTTACAAAATATTCATTATTATCATTTTCAGATATACTTGCAGGCACATTTGGATTATTATCATCAATAGAAATATTAGACAATAATAAAATATTATCATTGAGATCACGTTGTATTCTATTTACAATTGTAGAATTGATAAACTTATAATTAATTTTATAGTGATTAATAGCACTTGAAGATTCTTTACTATTTAATTTTTCATCGTATAAATTATTTTCATAATTCAAAACATGACTGCCGACTAAACAAATAAAAATTATCGCGGTAATTGTTACGAGGAAATTTTTCATCCAACAATTTAATTGAGTAAAATTACAAAAGTGCACAAGACTGACAAATATGAGGTAGCTGTAATAATACTCAAAATTATTCAATGTTGATTTAAGATTGCTACATGTGACATTCATAAGAATTGATATTATTGGTAAGCCAACTAATACTGCGCCGCATGCATGCCAAGGATACCATCTTGTGAAAAAATCGAAGGTCAGTTGAGTGTAAGTTGCATAAATTGAATTGGGAACAACTAGCTGCCGAACACACAGTGTCACAACAAATACTTGAATAATTATGGCAATTGTGCAAAATACAAAAAAATATGTGGATGGCTTGCATAGAAGAAAAAGAGATATTGTAATGGCTGAATAAACAATAGCAGAAATTAAAATGTCAAAGTAAGTATTGTATCGAGCAGTTGCAAGCGTTGGTGGATTGTCACTAATACTCTCATTAGCTTTATGTGCATTTTCTCGATATTCCATTTCCATTTCTTTGTTTTTGAAAAATAATGTCACACTGGACAGAGGTGCCTTGACAAAATGAGAACGTTCTACATTCACGTTCTCTTGAACGCATCTGATGAAATAAAAAAAAAAACAGAAAAATTCTTCAATTAATTTAATATTAGTTTTTTAATTGTATATAATATCAGAATATTATAGTTATTCATTAGTAGTATTACGTTTCTCAGTACCTTATTAATTGAAGGTCCGATTGTTTTCGCAGTTTGTGAAAGCAAGCTCCGAATGTATCGGTAATAATTGGTGGAAAAGGATAAGGTGGCACAGAAGAAGACGGTTCTTGAGTTGAATTTAACGTTGAATTTGATGTATAATAACCACTCACTCGATGAGTTAGTAAATCACCTTGAGCCATTCCATTCATGAGAAACAACTGATGAAGTAAATTTATGTATGTGTATACAAAAAATTAAATTGTATAAATTAATTCATAACAATTGAGCGCATACTTGCTGTTGTATGCTGCTTCGTCTACTGAAACTTCTAATTCCAGAGTCCTTTCTGCTACAAATAGACGAAGTTTGACTGAGCACTTCGTGATCGGACATTAATGGACTTGACGGTGAAGAATTTGCATCCGTTTCAGCGCCATTACCAATTGTTATAACCTAAAGTTGAATTTTTATTCACAGTTACAAATATGATATTAGTTGAATAACAGTAGTAGTCTGATAAATTTTATACCTTATTTAGTCCATTATAATTATCACAAACATCAGAATTTTTTATTGTTTTTTGAGGACTTTTTTCTCTCAATTGTCTGTCTAATGGTGATATCTCCTCAGTCGTTCGTTGACGCTGTAAATATTTCCAAGGTTTAATGCGCAACTTTTTTTTTTCATAACTAGCAGTTGAAGATGGACTTTTATTCAAATCATCTTTTTTATCAATTGACGCTGCTTCTTCGTCATTTTCTGAATCTAAAATGCTCGGCAATGAATTCGCTTTCACACGATAATTACTCGAATTTGTAACCATATGAAGATAGTGTGGTCGTGACTTTGATTGATTATTAAATGATGCTAAACGTGGACGGGCATTTACTAGAGATGAGATATTTATGGGCGACGCAGCATTTGTTATAAATTGATTCATTAAATCTGTTTTTCGACCTTTGATAAAATAAGTCTTCAAACCTAATTATAAAATACAATAATGATATTTTAAATAACATGATAATTTTAGTTGATATTTTATCATTTAAAATCATCGAATATTTACCTACCCTTGATGTTATCTCCGTCTTCAACTAAATATTGATCGTCTAAAAAACTCAATGTTCTTTCACTTAAATGAACTCTGCCTGGTTTACCGGTGCTTTCAAGTTTATTTGCCAGAGCAACATCATTTGACCACACATCAAATTTAAACCTTTTTGTACCAACAATACCACAAAGAACAGTTCCTGTATGGACACCTACGCGCATATTGACACCTTCCCGCCGTTCAATATCAAACTGTTTTATCGCTTCAATCATTTCTATCGAAAATATAATTCTTCTAATAATTATACATTGCTGAGGATAATGAAATTAATTATAATATATGATATTGCCTACCTAATCCCATTTCAATGCAACATTTAGCGTGATCCGATTTTGGTTCTGGACACCCACTCACACAATAGTAACAATCGCCAAGAGTTGAAATTTTTTCACATTCATGATGTTCACAAAGATCGTCGAATCTCTCAAATAAATCATTCAAAATACCAACAAGTTCCTCCGCCGTTTTATTTGAACTCATTCGCGTAAATCCAACAATATCCGCAAATAATATACTAACATTCTCCATTGAGTGCATATTAAAAGGACGAAATAGTGATCTAATATCTGTGTTTTGTGATGGAATTGAACCTTTTTTCAATGAATCCTCACGTTCTCGTTCACGTTCACTCTCTTCCATTAGCCAAGCAGCAACTTTTGGTGGCATTACTGAGTGTATCATTTTCTCTTTCAGTTGTTTCTCCATTTCAAGTTGACGGCGTACTAATAATGATTGTCCAACTTTCATAAATGTACCTCTCATTCTCACAAATGTCATAATTAATATGTGAACTCCAATTATATGAATGCATATCTGCATAAGGATTCGTATTGTCAATGTTGTAGAAAAATCAACATTAATACCATCAGTAACATTTATGTCTGATGATTTTTGTTTAGTGAAAGAATATTTCGAATCGTGAAAATGTACAGTAAAAAATTCAAAGAGTATTGAATAAATTGTACATAAACTGACACATCCATAAAGTGGCAGTGGAATAACTGTGTAAATTAATAGTAGAATTTCGGAGCACAATGCGAAATGTCCAACATGAGTTAATCCATCATTGTATGGTGGCACAATCACGATTAATAATAATGATAGTGCGCAAAGAATTGTCGCAACTGCCAGTGACGTTGAGAATATATGAGACATATAATAATCCGTATATGTAAAGCACAATACAAATGTCATTATGATAATAATAGAACTGAATATTATTATTGTTGTTGGCCAATTTGATGTCTCATTTATAATCTTCATGACGATAAAATATATTAGCCATGATAAGGAAATTAATAAGATGTAAGATAATGCATACCTGCAAAATTATTTTATAATTTAAAGTTTGTTGTTAAATATTAATAATATAATGATAATTAATATGAAGTAAAAAAAAAAACTATAAATATTTTATAGTATTTTATTTTACCTTACCTAAATCTCGATCGAAGCTGTGGAAATGCACTGATTTTATATTGTTCCTCCAAAATTTCTGAATCAAATTTTGGATTCCACCATGATCTTGGTGCTGCTCTTTCAAATGGAACAGGAAGACTAATGCCACAACATGCCGATCCTTGTTTACTATGAGCTAAATATGATTGAATATAAGGTGCTAAAGACATATGAATTTCATCATTTCCATAATTATAATCTTTTCCTGGTGTATAACTAACTGATGAATTTTTTTTCCTCTCCATCGTTGTCATTTTCGTGTAAAAATTAATTTCAATCACGATATTAGGCACCTCTAAAGTTCAATAGTAACCTTTGGAAAATAAAATTATTTGTTAATTTAAAAATCAATATATTTATTTCAATTAATAAAATGACAATAATTTCAATGAATACTACAGTATTTTTATTAATATAATACATTACCTTTTTCGTAAAATGTATATGCTATAAAATTTGTTGGATCATTTTCAATAAGTATTGTCAACAATAGTTTATCCAAAAAAGAAAAAAAAACAAGATACACCTATATTGTCATATCCAAATTGTCATTGACACTGACAGAATTATACAAATGAAATAATGCAAATAAATTATTCCTGGTTTGAAAATATAATTCAAATAAAACCGTTTTATTTCTATTAATTATCAAATATAAAATTTGTTTAGCTCATTCGGCTATATAAAATTTAAATGATTAGAAATAAAAAAATTCCATCACATATACCGATTCACTCGATATAGCCATCGAGTGAATCGACGACTGCCATATCGGCGCCATCTTGGCGAAATTTTACGTAGTTGATAATGTCCACACTAGTTGGCGCTAATTTTTTTGTTCAAGAATAAAAAAAAAACAATTTGTCAAAATAATAATAGACATTTTTCTAATTTTTGTTGTTCACGTGATAACATAATAATTTATCTTCTTATATTTATTAAATTATACTGTTATAGCATTAGGTGAAGGACACGTGAGTCTATATATTCACAGTATATACATCTACACACAATCTATACATATATTCATACAATATAAATGATGTTCAATGTGTGTTTTAACAACATACAAATAATTATTGTGTTTTGATTGGCCCACTCGTTTATATGTCTCTATTTTCCTTCGAAATTAAAAGTTATTACATACCATTGTGAATGAACTTTATACAATTAATTATTAATATGTATTGATCATTTTTAGTATTCTGTGTTCTAGGTTTAACCTCAATTTGGAATTATGTACATGTTTTTTCTGTTGAATTTCTTGCTGAAGTTTATTAATATTAAATTATTTGAAATTTAAATAAACTTTCGTTTTTATACAATATTTAATATGTATTAATTATTATAACTTTGTAAATAATTGAATCGTTTTGCAAATTAATCAAAAGTTACTGCTTTATGTTTATAAAGTACATTAAAATGATATATAAATTTCAGATTCCAATTGATATTGTGGAAAAAATATCAATGAATGGCTAGTATTATTCTCGCCTAAAGGAAGACTAGAAAAAAGGAAAAGTTATATTTATTGTTATTGTAATATCAGTATCAAGAATGGAAAAATTTATTAATGATTTGCAATGCCAAGATACAGTGCAAGTTTCCAAAACTTTAGAGGAATTTTGCAAAGCGGTAGTTAATATACAATTTTATTTGTAATAATAATAATAAGTATTATTGTTATTTATTTAATGGATGATACTAAATAATTATTGATTTACAGCATGCATCTACAATGCAATTTTCTATATTAAATAAGAATAATTCGCGGTCCGAAATGTGGAAGTTACTGTTTGAAAAATTATCAGATGAAAAGAGTATTTCTATTTACGAAAAATGTTTAGAAACATTGAGAATATTAAGGTTATAATTTCATTGAATAATTAATGAAATATTATTTTAGCTTATCTAAAATTCATCGCAGTTCATAATACTAATTTGTTTTATTTTTTAGTCGAGATAAAACTGATCTGGATAATTTAATTACTGACGAAAGACTCAATATTGTTATTAGCAAAGCAAATCTTTCATCATCAGTTACGAATTATTCAAATAATGGTATTATCTTAATATAAATTAAATATAAAAAAAATCTACGTACAAATATTATTATTAATAATTAATATCTGTGATTTTTACAGTAATATTAGAAGCACTCAAATTGATTTGTAATTTAATATACAATTCCACTAGTGTACAAATACAAATATTAAAAACTTCGTGTTTATCAAATCTAGTCAAAAGATTAAGCACTTATAATGCTAGTACACCACATGACTTGAAATTATTTGATATAAGAATTTTATTCTTGGTCACTGCATTTAATACTACATCGAGGAATTTATTAAAATACGAATTAATGGTTGATGATCATCTCATCAACATATTGGAGAATTTATTCAATAAAAAAGACCAGAATGAGCAAGAGGTAATTGATATTACTCAATTAAATTAATTTATTAATTGAATATTGTTCATTATTGATTGTGTATTATTTATTCTTACTACAGAAAAAAGAAAGTGTCGCAGTTGCTTGTGAAATATTAAAAACACTCTTCAATCTGTACACCACATGTGACGATAGTACAAATGAATATCAGCAGAAATATAAAAAATTAGTTGATATTTTATATAACTTGTTAATTGAAAAAAATTATCACGGAAAGGATGAATTACAGAATCATGTTATAAATTTGTTAGTTATAATACCAAGTGATTGCTATGGTCCAATTACTAAAGCAGTCACGAGCGTTGACAATAATACAAATGATGAAATTTATAATAACATGGACATGTCAGCCATTTCAGAATTATTGAAATTTTTAGAACAAAAACTGAATGATCAAGGCAGTCTTTCTGAAAATCTTTTGCCAGTTTTAACAGCATTATTAAAAATATGTTGTCATGACAGACTAGTAAGAAAATACTGTCGACAAAAAGTATTACCGCCATTAACAGATGTTATGAAACGTCCTGAAGAGGGAACGAATTTAAAAGCTAAACTTTGTAAACTTTTAGTATCACCATCGATGGAATTAAAAAATCTTGTTGCAGAATTTCTCTTTGTCCTCTGTAAAGAAAATGGTGTTTAATTTTTTTGTTTTCAAATAATTTAATAATTTCCCAATTAATCGTAAAAAGGAAAATACATCATTATTAATTATTCAAATATTTTCAGTTAGTCGAATGATTAAATACACAGGATATGGCAACGCTGCAGGAATGTTTGCGAATAAAGGATTATTAGGATGTAAACAACCAGAAACCAATTACTCTTCAGATTCTGAAGAAAGTGATACAGAAGAATATACTAAGTACAAAGATGATATAAATCCTGTGACTGGTTGTTATGAAGAGCCAAAGCCAAATCCACTTGAAGGCATGAGTGAAGAACAAAAAGAATATGAGGCTATGAAACTTGTTAATCTTGTTAATCAATTAACAAAGTAAATATTAAGTCATAAAATCCATAAATTAATTAATGTGATATTATTTTCAATTTCATTTTTTTCTTTCAGTGATGGAATAGTTCGCCCTTGTACAATCGATAAAGATGGGAAACCAAAACCTATTAATCATGTATTAGAATTACAAGAGAATTTACAGCATCAGCTACAAACAAATCAAGAGAGTGATTCTGATTGATACTCTTGTAAATTAAAAAAAAATAAATCTTTGTAATTGTGTCATATAGTAGTCTCAGTACAGCGAATTCTCTCTACTGTGAACTGAATTTCTTTTTCATTACGAACTACTGAAGAGAATTCGCAATAGTGAAACTCTTTTAATATAAAATCTTTATTTATATGATAAAACAATTTTTATATCAATAAATATATCCAATAGCAAAATGATTTTGGTTACTTATTTACTTTATTGAAAAAGGAACAAAGAACAACGTTACAAATTAAACAATTGGCAGGAAATAAAAAGTATAACACTTTCCAAAATCACATGAAATCTTTTACAATTTTGGTAAATTATGTTATGTGCTTTGCGAGCATCACAATATTTATTATGTGTATATTATAATTATATTCATACATCCATCCATGTCATTCATACATTCATATATATATACATACACTCGCATGTACACATTAATTAAACATATAAATGTACGCATGTATGTATATTGCATTGCCTATGCGCACACAAGAGTGTATGGTACTTATATATGTTTCGGAAAACTGCAATAGTGATATCAATCGCTTTGAGAATATATTAATATAGGATCAATTTTAATGACAAAAATTCTGTTTGATATGGTGATCCATTTTTTTTTATATATGGTCAACGCCGAACATTTATTTAATGTTTAAAAAATATGTTTTTACGGCTAATTTTTTCATTTCATAACTCTTCCTATAATAAAATATTTTCAATTCGAGGCACAGTCGAGCCCTAATTATAAATGACAATATTAATTTAATAATAATTATTATAATTGTAAAGAATTTTCGTGTATAACAATTAATAATTGCGTTATTGTTTCACCAAACTTATTATTATTTATCTTGATTTTTTTCCCTTCACATTATTAAATTACAGAAAAAAATAATGTTGCAACTTGTGAAATGGCACGTTTTTACAAAGGCCCGACTGTTTTTATTTGACAAATATATAAGTAGCAAATGTCGCGTATTATCTAATTAATGTAATACGGTATCGTAGATTAAAATATCTTCTTTGTAATTTTTTATTTCCTTGTAAAATTGTATATAGATGTGTACACGTATAATATAATACAATAAATTTAAATATTCCATATAAAAACGAAACTAAAATTTTGTAGGTACAAGGTAGAAAAATGAGCAATAAATAAAAAAAAAATATATATATATATATACGAATATATATGTACACACACATACATGTATACACATATATACACATTATATATTGAAACTTCTCGATTAGTTAAACGGACTAGCCTTGATAAACATTTGGAGAAAGTAAGAAAACAAAAATTGGGATGTGAAAAAAATATTATATATGTATACATTGTGTACGAGAACAAAAAAAAAAATGTAAAAGATGAATGAATAATAATATTAATAATAGTATATATAATGTAATCGACAATACTTTGAGTAAATGGAGGTTGTATTAATATCCTCTTTTCCATAAAGATCATTGAAAAATTGTTTTGAAATAAGCTGATGTGTGTTGGCAGCCAAAAATGAAATAAAACGTGCGGCCTGAATTTTAATCTAAATAATGCATTTTTTTTTATTATTATTTTTTTTTCATCGAACAATGCTCATTGGCATACCGATCAGCATATAAAAAATATATTGGTATACACGCTTTCCTTATTGCATTGCAGTTTACCATTTTTTTTCTCATGTTGTACTATCCTCATGCAAAAATTATTTCCATTTTATTTTGCGCGCTCACAAATGTATATTAGTGATACCATTTTAATAAGTAAACACTTCACACATTATTGTGTATAGAACACCCTCCAATACATCTCTTTAAATCTTGCAATTATTGTTTGTCATTTTAATTAAAAATGAAAAGAAAAAAAAAATCCAAAAAAATCATATCGACTTCAATTGCAGTCGATGATGATTTGTTGTATCTCAATGTTATTATATCGAACTTTAATGAAAATACATTGATTCGATCGTACGAAGAAGATTAAATTTTTTCCCATCATTAATTTACTTAATTATTTTTTTCTTTTATCATTATTGAGATTTATCCCAGTAAAACTTTAACTCATTAGTCGATGCATTGTTTGACGGCAAGCGACTGTATTCATTGGAATTTTATTATTCCCCTTCAGTATTATTATTCAATTTTAAAGTTAGAGTGTACGCAATAGCAACACTTGATGCAATTTTATTTCATTTATAAATGACGTACAACAATAGCATCGTATATATTTTCTGTTTTTCTTTTTTGTTTTTGTCACATCTCAATATTCGTGGAGTACTCTTTAATCATAGAATTGTATATCGAATTTACTCTCTTATGAATAAAAACACTCATTCAATAGTTGAAAACTTCACAAAGACTTTTACAATGCAATTCATATTTTTGCATCATATCTTTCTCTTAAAATAGCCATATTTGATATAATATAATATTATGATAAATATTCGATTTCAATAAATAAAATTACCGAAATCACAAGAAAATTCGAAGGATATATATTATAATTATCGATTTCTCTCTTTAATTCACTGACCCTGACATACAAGCACACCAATGGAATGCGATTATATATGGTTAATGTATGTAAATTAGTATTTGTGTGGTGGTCATTTTGATATGTAACCAAAGTACATTCAAAGAAGTAAAAGAAAAAAAAAATAAAGAACAGAAAAATACAAACATAAAACAATAATGATAAACAAAAAATATTAATATAATCAGCACTTATACAAAATTCAAATAACTTAATTATACGAAGACGACAATGTATGACTTTAGATTATTTCCTCCTCTCATGTCCAAAACTCTCTTTCTTTCACGTTTATTTTATTAATGCAGTTATAATTCTCTTTTTTTTTTATTTATCTTTTTCTTGCAACCGATTAAGTAATACAAGTAAATAATGTAAAATAAATAATTAATATAATTCTTGAGGAATGAAACAAAATAAAAACTTCTAACTTCTCATTAACACTAGCCATTGTTTATAACTATACTGTTACAATACATTTAAAATATTTGTACTTCGACTGACTAATCAAGGATTTATTTCCGTCCACTCTTGATATTTATAATTCCTATCCTCATTTAAAAAAAAAAAAAAAAAAATTGTCGTTTCTTCCTTACTTTAATTACGTAGTTACAAGTAACTGTGTAATCCATGCCGCCTCCTTTCACTCAAAAATCTAAAATTCACAAACAATAAAAAATAAGTTAAAGTATAATCGCGAGAATATTAATTATTATTACTTTTTTTTTCCTTTTTTTTGGCACTAAAGAATTTAATTATATAATATATAAAACGATAAATGTACGATCGTATATGAAAAAAGAGAAAAATAAAACTTACACAAATGCCAGTCGGAACCATAATATGTCACAAAGTAACGAAAAATTAGAAATTAATGAAAAAATTGTAAATAATATATAAATACAATTTTATACAGATATATACCAATTACTTTGATTTAAATTACACGATTCTGATACTACATTCTAGTTATTAATAAAAATCGGCGAATTATCACTAACTTGCATTTAGATGCCTCAAAATATTAATTATTGGAATGCATTTTTTAAACCACGCAAAATATATATTGTATATTCATTTATCAATTGTTATTCAATCTTACTATCACAAAGCAAAATAACAGCAATGACTCTTATTGAATTTTTATATGATGTTATAATACGTGAGCGCGATTGAAGAAATATTAATTGAATCAATCGTCCAAAATGTTTATAAATAACATAAATAAATTGTCCCTACGAATGAAAGTAAAAACATTTAATGATGTTAAAGGACGAAATAATAATAAAGAAAATGAGACAATGTATTGTGTGTGGGTGTGTGTATGTATGTTGTGTGTAGGTGGGTGTTTTAAATTCAACTATTAATAATAAAATAAATAAAACGATATGCATGATGGAAATGATAATTATCATTTTCTCTACTTTTGCACTCTGATTTAAATGTCTAGCGTATTAATCATATAAATACAATCTAATGATTGTAAAAATTTGGCGAAGGAAAAAATTTGCGGACACAACACGTCCTTATATAATATATGAATCGTTAAACGGCGTCACAAACAGCCGATGAGAACACAGACTGTTGAACAGATTTTTCATTTTAAATGAACAATTAATATTTATACGAA
>JAQQBR010000001.1:12701992-12717142 GCA_030347285.1 Microctonus hyperodae
ATTGAAGCTGGCGTGCGGCTGCGTCTGCCATGTTTGTCTTGATAACGAAAACTGATTGAAAGTAATAGAATTTATTATTCACTAAATGAAACAATTACACTATGAATAACATTAATATATGACTTGATTTGTAAAATTACAAAAAAAATTTAACACGCTTTATTTGCTTGAAGATTCATCATTCAAGCAAAAATGCGGCAGAACTAGCAATGAAAAAAATCACGAAGAAGATAAGTATATGGATATTACTAAAAGCAGTGTGACCAACTCAGGGTCGATAAAGTACTAAGCAGAAGTTCGGTTATCGCCCGCGTGTGGCGTTGCTATACTTACATGTGAATGCATGTAATATATTCATATATACATTATATGTACACATATAATTTGATGCAGTTGTCATCAATTACCACAGCTGTCATATCTGATAATTTTAGTTCTAAATTGTTATAAAATTAACTATGAATTTAATTTTATAGATAATATCCTAAATTAATGATAATTTCATCATAGCAAATACTCGCATTGCGAGATAAATAAAATCAGAGAATTATGCATCACCTAATTTTAAAATTTATATTTAATCATAAAAATTGTACTCTAGTGAAAGTGTTTAGTACATTCTGTAATTGATAAATAATTGTATTATTAAATATCAATAATCTTTTGTCGACGTGACAGTATTTTTTAACGTATCAAATTGATATTATTTATATATTTATAAATCATGAATGTAATGGAATTAATTAAAATTGGCAAGGTAAAAAATCGTATACATATTATATTAATAATTATTTATTAGTTAAAATATAATGTGAATATTCAAATACTTCAACTAATTATAGCACTGAAACATGTTAAATTAATTTTATTTATTTAAATATATACTAACATTGAATATTTTTAATTTCAGGTTGAAAATGTCAGGATGTTAGAACGTTATAGTAATAATCATTCTGTAGGTACTTTATATTTAACTGCCACACATTTAATTTTTATGGATATAAATGGAAAAAAGCAAATATGGGTTATGAATGGTCATATAGCTAATATTGAAAAACAACCATTAACAACAGCAGGATCCCCATTGCATATTAAATGCAAACATTTTTTAACAATGACATTTATTATATCTAAAGAAAGGGACTGTCATGATATTTATGTTACATTAACTAAGCTATCATCGCCAAGTAATTATCAGCATCAATATCAAATAAAAAAGTATTTATTACATTTATGAATTATAATGAACATAATTCTTTTTCTGTTTAATTCACAGTGAGGATAGAGGATTTATATTGTTTTAATTCAAGAGTTAACAAGAAGTCATTATCGAAATCAGATGGTTGGAGTTTATTTGATATTCAAAGTGAATTCCAGCGACAGGGTTTACCCAATGCTGAATGGGCTTTATCTTATCTTAATTCTAATTATGATCTTTGCGATACATATCCTAGGTACTTATATGTTCCGGAAAGTTGTACAAACAATGTTCTTGTGGGTAGCGCGAAATTTCGAAGTAAAGGTCGTTTACCAGTATTGACTTATCTTCATTCAAATAAGGTTATAAAATTTCAGTACCCATAGCACTGGTTGGTTTATCTTGAAACCTTTTTTATAAGAATGAATGAAAAAAACAACAAATTCCATTATATTTGTAGGCCGCGATTTGCCGATGTAGTCAACCGCTGTCAGGATTCAATGCACGTTGTCCTGAAGATGAACAAATGTTGTATCATATTCTTTGCACAAATCCAAATGCTAGATTCATGTATGTCGTTGACACTCGCCCTAGAGTGAGTAGATTTATTATTATAATAAATATAGATTATTCATTATGTATATGTATTTATATTACAGAAGAATTAATTGTAAATACTTCATTTTATTGAAAATATTTTCAATTTAGATAAATGCAATGGCTAACAGAGCAGCAGGAAAAGGATATGAAAATGAGAATTTTTATGATAATATAAAATTTCGATTTTTTGGTATTGAAAATATTCACGTGATGAGAGCGAGCCTGAATAAATTAATGGAGTGTATGAAAAAATAATGCAATTTAAATTATAATATTCAACATGAATATTTAATTGTTACTTTTTTTTTTTACATATTATTCTGTTTCAATAGTACAACGAACAACATCGATGAGTGCATTCTCTAACGGATTAGAAAGTAGTGGATGGCTGAAACATATTCGATCGATTTTAGAGACTGGATGGTTCATTGCTAAAGCTGTGTCAAATGGAACCACGGTGGTGGTGCATTGCAGTGATGGTTGGGACCGCACTGCTCAAGTATGTTCGATAGCTGCTATACTACTCGATCCATTTTATAGAACCCTACAAGGATTTCAGGTAGTAGAAATGGAAAAAAAAATTATCTTGCAATTTTTAAACCAGGTCTTCATGTATTTTTTTTTTATAATAGGCATTAATAGAGAAGGATTGGTTGGCGTTTGGTCACAAATTCAGCGACCGTTATGGCCATATTAATGGCGATCCCAAAGAATTAGCGCCAATATTTACACAATTTATTGACGCTACATATCAATTATTACGGCAATATCCATATATGTTTCAATTTAATGAACATTTTCTTTTAGTTTTACATGATCACGTTCATAGTTGTCAACATGGGACATTTATCGCAAATAGCGAGAAAGAACGCCAATTATTACGGTATAAATTCTCAAACTTTAATCAATGACAAATGGTGAATAATTATTTTTATATATTTATTTGCAGTTTATCAGAGAGAACTGATTCATTATGGGGTGATATTGCTACTCACATTAATGAATATATTAATCCATTGTATGCCTGCAGAAAATATAAAGATGAATGTAACAAAATATTAGAACCAAAATTATCAGCTCAAAGCATTGAGTAAGAAAATTAAATTACTGAATTATTAATAATTCGCTATATTAAATTATTTAATTAATATTTTAGGCTTTGGCGAGGTTTTTATTTTCGGTTTGAAAATGGAATTCATCCAAGAGAAACTGGTGAGGATTATTTATTGACACTTCATGACCATACATCTTCGCTTGAGGATCATGTTAAACTTCTTCTTAAAAGAATTAATAATTTAAATCAATTAACAATGTCAAATAATGGTCAGAAAAAAGTTGTACAGCCGAATTGTAAAATGGACAATAAATTTAATAAAGATGAGGAGGACGAAAAAATAATTGATAAATCATCGGATGAAGAAAATAATTTGAAAATCAAAGCATTGATAGAACAAATTGAAATAGAAATAAAATCCATTGCATTAGATTGGAAATCAAGTAATAAAATTGAACAATGCGTGTGCTCTATTATTTTTGATGCATTCAACAAAAAGGTAAACTAGTGAATGTTATAACAAGTTTAAATTAAACAAATTTAATATATTCATTCATTAAGAACATATTCAAATTACAGAATTATTGTTGGTCCTGCGGAAATGTATTTTGTACGAGATGTATGGGCTTACGATCATCATTACCCGGTTATTTATCCCAACGTACCGTGCCTATATGTAAAACGTGTTCGCAGAGTTCACCGGTTTCACCATCGTGAATTACATAGTACACCAGTCTCCATCAATTTATACCAATTATAATTATTAAAATCATTGTACCATATGTATTGTGCACATGTCAAATATTTTATAAATGTATTTAGTCATTATTATTACAACAGAAGATATATCACTAACCTGTGATGTGAAATTAGATTTTAGACTACTGAAGTATTATTTCCCGAAAAACAATAAATCAGATTAGGCGATTTTAATATTACTTTAATCCACACGTATACACACACACACGTGTTCTCATATTTAAATAATTTTCCTTCCTTTCACTCACTGTCAAAATAAAAATTACTCAATATTAATTGTTGACAAATGTATTCTAAATTTATATTTTATAATAATTCAATTCTTATGACAATCAATATAATATAACGTTTTATTTTCGTTGACATCTGCAAAATATTGTGAAAGGACAAATAAAACAGATGGAAATAATATGCAAATATTATATCAATAATTATTGACACTCAACAATTGTTGACTGTAAAATTACTATTTACACCGATAAATGCAGATTCAATCTTCAATTAAAAATCCGAGATAATTTTAGATAATGTAAAATTGAGAATGTATAAGCAAACAAAAAAATTGCATTTTCGTTAATATAAATTAAACGATAATAAGTAGTGAGGTATATATATAATAATTGGATTGTAATAAATGAGATAACGATCGTGTAATTATTGGCTGCCATGTATATGTATAATAGTATTTTCAATTTGTATCTGTGATACCTTATGGCTACAAGTGATAAATAATTGATGCACAATACAATTTTTGAGATTGAAAAAAAACAAAATTCTTGAATAAATAATACACATGGACCTTCTTTGCATGCACGAACTGAGTTATACTGTAATGACAAGTACGGATGTTTTACGTTTAACAAATTCATCATTTATGTTTCATCATTAATAAATATTGAATTGACTTTAAGGCTTGGATCTAATGTAGCACTCTGCTAACATTTTCAACTCGTCCTTATTACGTTTATTTTTTTTCCAATGTGTATATTTATAGTATATATTCAACACCAGTTAAATGGGCATTCGAACATCAAATAAAAAAGCACCTCAACCGTGAAATTAAGATATTAATCTTAATTATTAAATTGTATTAACGGTGTCACAATTACTACATTCACGATGGTAGATGAACTGTGGAATGTGAATATATTACATAGAATTTGATGGTAATTAAATTGAAATGTGTTTTTATGTGAATTATCATTGTTAACTATTCCTTATTTGGTTTTCTTCGACGTGGTCCATCACCACCACCCGGATATTCATCCTGGAAATTAGCAAAATAGATAAACAAAGTGTCATTAATCATATAAAATGTATAAATTATCTCAATAACGAAAACAAGAGAGAAAAAAAAGAATAATACCTTATCAGAACCTAAAATTTGATCAGTCTCATTGATGTCGTCAGTATCTTTGGTATTATCGTCGAATATTGGCTGATTGTCTTTCTCCAAACCATCTAAACCATCGATATCATCCATATTTGTGGGTTCATTTAAATCTTCATGCGAATTCAAATGTTCTTTGCTTTCTGATGAATCTTGTTTATCCTAAATACAATCATTAACAATTAATATAACACACAGGAAAAAAATTGAAATAATTACAGCAGTGTTGTTTAATTAGCAAATTAAGTTATAGACAAATAATAATCTAAATACCTGGGATGAAAAACAGCAACAATACAATAAAATTATAACTGGCAATCCGGCAATTATAATGTATACAGCCCATATCCAGGGATGTTCACCCGTAAAGTTCACGAAATAGCGCCATATACTCCACTAGGATAAAAAATAGCGATACTACGCGGTTAATGGAAATATTCATCTACATATATCAATATAATACTTGACAAATAATAATAATCCAGTATAATCTACGAATTTAATATAAATGATAATAGCAGCTAAAGCCATAAGGGATAATGGAAATGCTGGTTTGATTTCAACGTCTGTTATGTTTTTTTTGTACCTCCTGCGATCTTCTGTATAAATACCATATATATATAGCAATAGGTATAGAACAATAGATAAAATAGACAGCCCACCAACCGGGCTTATGATTCATTGAGTGCATCAATTGACCCCATAATGTCGCCTTGGTGAACGCACATCATCAGAAAATACCAAACAATTTAATATATAATTTCTAATGACCGGATATATAAAATAATTGAAATCATAGACGCGAATAAAAACACGAATATTTAAATAAATAAGTGATGAAAATAAAATACTTACACTCTCCTGTGCTATTCTTAATCGATTTACTTCAAAAGTATCACTAGCCCATTGTTTAGCAACGTCTTCATCGTCTGTGATGATTAAATTATCAAAAAGAATATCTGGAGACATTGACCAAAGTTCAAATCCAACGGCATGCTATTAATTTGAAATTAATAATTAATTTTTTTTATAATATAATTTTGTTGAAAATAAATTGTAATTAAAATGAAAATAGACTTACAATAGTCGACATTTTGAAGGGATGTTGATCGTTGAAGTAATCTGGATTGTGAATGAGTCTTGGCTTCCATTTTCCTTTGTAATTTGGATTAGTAATAAGTGGCGGCAGCCATTTTCCTTTATATCTTGGATTTTTCATCATTTTCTGTTTATAAGGACCACATCCGGCAACATCTTGACACTTTGGATTTGGTATTTCTGGCGGTTCCCAATCGCCATCCATTTCAACATCCCAATCATCAGGTTTCACTGCGTCTGGATTTGGAATAGTAGGTGGCTCATCTTCAAGCCAATTATCTGGCATTTTGTCATCCTCATCAACTATTTGAGCAGGTGCATCTTCATCCCAGTCTTCAGGTTTAACAGCAGTTGGATCTGGTATTTTTTCTCTATCGTCCCATTCTTCAGGTCGTGAATCATTAGGATCTTCAATTTCAAGAGGTGGATTAACAGGCGGTGAAAAATCATCAAGAAGTGAACCTTGATTAATAATTTTATTGTCCACTTTAATTTGATACGTATTGTCTGGTCGTACAATAAGAGTGTACAAATGAGGAATTTTATCTTTGAAAAAGTCTTCTAAACGATCTTTTGGTTTTTTAGCGTGCTTTTCCTCAATACTTCCATTGATTGGATTTTTATGTCTAAAGATAAAATGAAGCTGGAAGCATAAATATAATATTAATAATAAACAATTGGTATTTTTTTACTATAATTGATAGATAATAAATTGAATTGTAAATACTTTATGATCATTTCCGCATTTATCAGGTCCAAACATTATTGTATATGGTGTTTGATCATTGAATTTTTTCAAATCTGCATGAGCAGGATCATGAGTAAGCAATTTCAAATATGCTCCACCACACTCTTGACCTTCCTGAAAGTTAACTTCATATTGTACAATAAGTGGTTTATCTTCAAATTTGAATGGTTTATTCAAAGATGCAGAAATTGCTCCGTGTCTTGCTTTGCTTTTGTATACCAATCCAAAATCGCCTTCTTGACTATTCAGCTTTGATTCCTCAGTAGCCCAAATACCTTTAATCATAAAGCGAGAAAAAAAAAGTGAATAAAACAAAACACAACTTAGTAACAGTAATATTTTATACTCTTTTATTTATTTTTTTTTATTTATAAATGAAAATATATTTACCATCATATTTGGCTATGTCTTCATCGATTCCTTCTTTTTTCGCTTCAGATTTAATCCAAACAGTTTTATATTTCTCATAATCGTCAAAACTTTCGGCTAAATAAGCAAACCCAGAAACTGTGGGACTTGTATAAATGGCTTTTTGAAAATCATCATCGGCATCTTGATCATGAACATGTCCTTCCTCTTCGGCATAAATAATATTATTTAATAGTCCCAAAAAAAGCACAAAAATACTAATTCGCATTTTCGCCATTTGTTGCTTGCTAAAATAAAAAAAATACATGAGAAAAAAATCGATGTTTCATATAATATATATATTTTATACATAAAGACAGATATATTAGAAAGAAACTAAAATTCATAATTAGTTTTGCTGGATTGTGAAATATTAAAAGTGAATGGAAAAAAAGTTGATGGTCAAACTCACATAAATGGAGTCATTAGATTACTAAATATTAGCCGGAAAGTTAAACAAATATTAGTATTTTATTACAAAAAAACTATACTTACTCGTTTAATAATATAAATAAATCACTAAATTTTAATTGTAAAGTCTGTTTGCATAATTTTCATGCAGTTTATAGAACTGATGATATTATTGAATTAAGTTAATAATTTTAATCCAATTTATTTTCTTCTTGATGATATGCGCTCGAAAAGACTGATCATCATCAACACGTCCAATCTATGCACAGTGCCACACATACAAAAATATATATATATACAATAGAAATGATATGTATATATATCTTCCTCTTTTTTTCCTTTGATTTCTGCCGCATGTGAGACCTGGCGCAATGGTACTATTCTAGCATTCTCTAACCATATAAAAAAAATTCTCCCCCTACTGTAAAAAAAAATATATAAAAAAAAAAAAAGGGGGGAGATTACAATTTCCGGGGCGCTACATTTTAATATTATGTACAATAATATTTATTGGACGGATGTTAAATTAAAAACAATAACAAGAGCTATTATTAAACTGCTTGGAAATTGATAAAGTCATTGACTTGAAGCTGAATTTTATTTTTAAATCAATGATAAGAATAAAAAATGAGAGGAATGATTTTTGTTTATAATTATATACTCGAAAATTGCAGTATATATTATTTGTTTCAATGAAATGAAAAGCTAAAGACACTTTAAAAATATTTCAATAACATTTTTATGTATTAATATTGTACTGTATTATCTTGTTCATGGATGTGTACATTTAAATAAATGTTTTTGGGAAAAATCTATTATACATCTATTTTTACATATGTCTTGATGATAAGCTGATGTTAATTTATGAATTCTTATTCATAAAATATTTATTAGACATTTATTTAAATTGTATAATATCGAGGCAGTCTTGAATTTGTAAAAGTTTATTGTGATTGTTTTATTTTATCATCAGTCAAAATACGTGAATTGTATTCATTTTATAACTAAGCTTTTATGTCATGAATAACTAATAATACATGATTATAAATTTTTTTTATGAAGTCTTTTTACTTCTTTTTCAATTACATTTAATTAAGATGTTGCAAATTAATTTTATTGTGAGCGTCAGAAATTTATTATCAATTTCGTATAATTTGTTCTACTTTTTTAATATTCAAAATGTGGTTGAGACATTAAGCAATTTACCTAGGACTAATTTATTCACGCATATCTATTTTACATACGTGTATTTGTTTCTTGTATGAATTAATAACAGAAAATTATAGATAATATGTAATGGTTAAAAACAATTAATATAATGAATTTAATTTCATATTATTTGTATAATGTTTTTTTTCCGTTCTAGTCGGATTCTTTATTACAATATAATATATACAAGATTTTTGTTTCGTTCAGCATTGAGTTGTTTGCTGATGATTAATGGCAACTCACGAGACACAGAAGTATTAATGAGAATTTTTTCTTGTTTGTTTATTAGTTAGATTTTTTTCAAACTCTCATGAAGTATTGTTGGTATATTTACAACTATATGGAAAATTTGAAGACATAATTTTTTCATATTTTGCACTTTCGTTTTATAATAGCATCGAATGAATTGATTCGATTAATAAATCAAAAAACAATAAAAAATAATTCACTGTAGTACGCTCGATAGTATACATTTTATTTTTTTATTTATTAAATAGTTGATACGTTTACTTTTAATTTGTCATCACAATTCTCATTTATTTATATAGAAAAAACATAAAATTTTATATTAAAATTTCGCAAACATATTCAATATTTTTTCATATAAAGTTCATTATCAGTTACATTCTTCAAATAATGAAATAAATTTTCGAATGAAATAGAATAAATGCATGTAACTAAAACAGTGATATACGGAATGATTTAGCAGTTTAAAACATGGAAATAAATTTCATATCCTTAAAAAAATTCACACGACATTATTTTAGTATTTAACATTATTGAAACAGAAATTAATGATAACAATAAACAATGAAAATAATTGATAGTGTCATGAGACATTTGATTTCAACCAAAAATTTGATAGATGAATTGGTAAAAATTGAACATTGTTAATATTGATTTAAATCAATGAATTATTCTCAATGCTAGCACAGATTGACTTTATCTCCAATGAATATTAATTAATATGATGGCATGGTTCATTATATTGAGTCAATCGTCGACCAGCAGCGAAAGAGACTCATCTTCATTTATTCAGTTGTTATAAAGATTTTACCTTAACAGTGAATGTTTTTTTTTGTACGATAAATTTACCCCACTGATCAGTAAAATGATTATAGTAACCTAAAATTTTGCAATGCGTAAGACCAATTGTAGAGAACACAGTTATCGATCATTCGATGCTACGTTGGACCAGCAAACAATGCCGTTAAACCTGTATCAGCGGCATTCTTTGATATGTCATCAACACGATGAATTTCTGGTTTATTTGTTACTTCCAATCGTGGTAAGTTATCAATTTTAATCTCTTTTCGAAACAATTGTCCGATGCTTCGGCCAATTAACTGTCAACAAGAAATATAATTTAGTTTATAAAATGCAATGATTTGACATACTAAAAAATATACTGAGTAAAATATTAGACGAACCTGATTTGTAATTTTTTTAAACAATTCCTTCTTTCCTTTCTCAACTTTATTTCCTTTTGAACTCACTATCGCCATTTTTTCATCAAAACGCTGTAAATCCGCTGGATTTACTCCAGGTATTTGTTGCATTACTTCAATTATATTGGGGAATTTTGGCCTGAGACATTCATATATTTGTGCACCAAGAGTAATAAGTGATCCTTGATTAGCTTCATGTTGTCCATGCAATTGAAGACCTTGAAGAACAGCATCCATAATATGTGATGCCATTGCAGGGGTCAAGCTGCCATCAGCTGCTAATGCTCTAACAATTGGTCCCGTTAATGTTGTGGCTTTCAAACTCGCATTCGAATCATTCCAAGATAACGCACTGCAAACCATGATAAATAATGTAAAAAATACTTAATATCAACTACAATCATTTTAATTTTATACTAATTTTTAAAGCGATAAAAATTGTTTACCCAAGCACACACAACACAACGCTGTGACATGTTGATGGATGTCGAAGAACGAATGCTCCAAGTTCACTAACCACTTCTGCAACAACACTACTACCACGAGGTGGTGTTTGATCAACTGCCATAATTGCACTATCTTGATCCATTAAATCAGGCGGTGATGCATCACTTGTCGTTCCACCAACAAGTGTTACTTTTAACACATCAACGAAATCTCGAGTCAAATTTCGATTGAGCATATCATCAATCACTTCCTGAGCATTTGTATTTGTTTCATCCAATCCGCCTGATTCATATAGTGCCGTCATATATTGCCATTTTGCGTTTAATCTATGGCACACTGAAATAAATTTTTATTTATATTCTATTAATTTTATTTTATTCAAACTCATCGATGAAATTTCTTAATATTAATTTGTGAATAATTCGCTTACTGTGAGTTGTTACGTGTGTAAGTATTGGCACTAAGACACTCTCATAAAACGCCGATGGACAAGAGTAAATGAATGGCTTCAAGAATACACGAATTATCGGTCGTAATCGATGATCCGGGATAACCTAAACAAATAAATATGAATTATTAGTGCCATAATATGAAATATATACAATCCAATAAATAGATATTGTGAACATTGAATATCGTAAGTTTACCTCCATGTTTGAAAATACAGAATTAAGTAACGCTGGTGCTAAACCCGGAAGTTGATAAAGATCTCTTCCAATTGTATGACATCCACTTCCTAATATATGATAACAATTATCGTGAATGGTGGATAAAAAGTGTTGCACACGCGTTAATGGAGCAGCTGATGTTGTATCCGTTTCCGGAGAGTTCTCTATGTTATTAATTATGGGTAATCCCATCAAATGTGCTTTTTCTGATTCCAATAGGTCATGAGCTTTTTTGTAGTCATCCGACAGTTGACTTAATGCAGCGGGTGTAAATAGTGCATTCATTGCCCGTATAAGAGCAAAAAGTGTAGGTAACACAGGGATAATATGAGGAGTAACTGGGTTTCTATACACTGGATTTCCACTTTCACTCAATGCGGCAACAAATCCACCCCTTGCAGCGCGATCTGGATCATCAGGAATAGCGCAGCGTTTGACTACACTTAAAATATTATTTACACAGTACATAAGATCAGCACGATTCTGACCAACTGCATCATCACTGCCATTTGATATTAATACGCGATTTAATCCAACAAATCTCATTAATTCAATAGGCCCTTTAAAAGCTTCAAGACCAAGTGATATAAACTGAGTTGATCCTTCATTAATAATTTGTCCAATAAAACGAGTCTGCCGTTCATAATCACAAAAATGATTAGAAATAAGAAGTAGTGCTTCATACAAGGTGACACTCTCCATTCGTGTAAGTTGACTAGGTTCTCTCATGAGTCCTCTAACTGTTGTATTAATTTGTTCAAAAACTGGAAGTAATAAAAGCGGATATTTTAATCCTATTTTAACCATTAAACTTGCAGCGTGACGTCGTACACATTTAGTGGCTCGCGAACGTTCTCCTTTAGATTCACCAGGAATTTCAAAGACCAATGCAGCAAATATTTTCTCAAGCACACGCGGTAAAATCGCTACACCAGGCATAGTCATTGAGCCTGTTGACATTGATAGGAAAACAAAAAGAGCACTAATGCACGATAATAATGCTGAAAGTAACCATGGATCTACTGGCGAATATCCTAAGCATAATTCCAACAAATGTAATCCATTTTGTACATTTGGTCGTTCATTAACAAGAAGAATTCGAGAGATAACAGAATCAAGTGCTTGTGCCATTGCTTCCCATTCGAGATATTCCGAATCATTTGGATCACTTCTGTATCGTAAATTGGCCATTCCTTTAGTAATTTTAGCAGTTAACCACTGTTGTACATAAGCAAATGTAACAAGTGGTGCAACCATTGTTGCATTACGTAGCCCCTCAAGCAAATCCATACGAAAACGATGACGAAAAACAACGAACTCATCTTCAGAATCATAATCACTAAAACAATAAGCTGTCATTCCATTGGTATGTTGTCCATTTGGATAAGCGACTTTAATTAATTTTGGTGCTGTATTCTCAATATATTTTGGAATATATGTCAGCAGTAAACTGTCGGTCTTTGCCGATTCATGTTTGAATAGCATTATCCAAATTGTATTAGCTAAATGATTTAATGTTAAACTTGAATGCATTGTAAACGACATGACCGCATCCAAGAAAAGATTAAAATGAGTTGGTCGTGTCATTGTTGTGTCTTCTTTACCCCAAAGCATGCATAATTGAGTTGCCATACCAGTCAACACTTGAGTTAATTTTTTAAGAAATAAATAATGGCTCTCGTGAAGTTCATGTGGGCCAGATTGTGGCACTGGGGCTACTGCTGCTGAATAAATACAACGCAATGCTTCTTCAGTAAACAGTATCATTAGCTGTTTTCGATCACCTTTTCCCTTGCGATTTACAACTTGGAGTAAACATTCCGCAGCAGCACATTGAAAAGTACGATCACCAAGTAGAACACAGAGAATTCGCAATAATCGCCCTTCATCAGCCATAATATGATTTATCGATACCCATTCAACAAAACCAGTTAGTGTCAGCAGAACAACCTATTATAAAACAATAACCCTAATTAGTTGGAAAAAAAAATATCTCGTTTAAATATGATAAAGAATGAGGAATTATTTTCTTACTTGAACAACTTTACTTTGCGCTAATGCCTCGGTGACGTTTCCTACAGCATTCATTTTTTGGAATTCCGAAAAATGTTGTTCCATCAGTCTCAGAAAAAAGGCAAAAATCTCAGCCATATTTGTTGTTAAAGCTTGATAAATATCTTTGCGCCGTTGATTAGATTCTAATGTTTGTAAAAGTGCAACATCTTCAACCAGCCGTAAGAAAACTAATAGAACAACTTCAGTTTGACTGCCACCATGTGTACAAGCTTGACTTAATTCAGCTAAAAGTGTTGGCCACTGCTGTGGCCATTCTCTTTTAATCATCTCCACAATTACTCGAGAAAGTGCATCTTTTACATGAGTTTCTTCTTGCAATAATGAATATGTACCTTCTTGAAGAAGTTTCATCGCATTCTCTTTAATAAATACTTTTTCTGTTTGCGATATCTGTGTCCATCTATACTTGATACAATGCTCCATTAATTGCAGCCCAAAATGACGTACAACTGAACTTCTATTAGGTGATTTTTGTGCTAAGTACAGTCCACATTGGGCGCAAAGTGGTGATGTTTCCTTGAATCTTTCACAAGCATTATAAACATCAAGACGTTGCTGATGAGGAACATCAGGGGACATCATTATTTCAACAACTCGTGCAAGCTCTGCTGATATTTGAGCAACATCTCCTGCACCGAATTCCATCTCTGTGTGTTGCTCTTTATGACAGAAGAAAACAAATGACATTAAATTATTATATCAACATTGAAAATAAATTGAAATTGCGTTCAAATTCTATATTTATTGATATATATGTATATATGACTATCGGGCATATACAAAAATATATTCGCTCTACTTGAAAATATAATTGTACAGAGTAATTATTATTAAAAAATGAGTATTAAACATAATGATTGAATTATATCCTCATTAAAATTACACGAAAATATTACTGTACATTGATTGATGGACAAATTCCGTAAGATTTCGAACCAGCTTGTCGGTGAAGATACCCAGCACGCCGACCATGCCTTGAAACAATTTTTATCTCACAAAATAACACCGTTCGTTAATTAGATACATAAAAAATTTATTTGGAATCAAATTTTATCATGAGTTTTCAATAATCAGCAGAATATAATTGTATAGTCCAACTTCAAGAGAAATTTTTATTTATATAGTTACAGAAACTTTTCCGATTTTGCTCGCTCGCTTTTCAGTGAGAGAGAGGGACAGAGAGGAAGCAAGATAAGATGCGGCAGGTAGGACCATAGCATATATATGAAACAGTGTGAAATGTGGAATACACACATTTATGAAACAAATATATACATTCCAGCAGTATGAAACATATACATATTATACTAACTTATGTCCGTAGTGTACTCTTCAGAGGAATTTCATAAACTAAATTATATGCTCATGGGAAATTGAATATGGTGACAGTGGAACTTTCACTTAGTACTTTAACGACATTAAGTTTGTCACACTGCATTCAGTAAAGTTGGTAATATGATAAACTAGAGGTATATATCTTCTTCGTTTTCCACAGTTGGTTCACTTGGTTTCTCATCTGCATGAATCTTCAAGCATTTGACAGGTGTTATATTTTTTTTGTAATTTTACACTGCAAATAAAATTAATTAAACAAAGTGTAATTTGATCAGAAAACGCTCAATTATTTCAAATATAT
>JAQQBR010000001.1:12720969-12731745 GCA_030347285.1 Microctonus hyperodae
ACACACCTCTCTATTGATAATCTCAGTACTTTATAAAATTCAATTGGTATTTCTTGGTCATTTCAAGCTTTAAAAAAAATATACAGGTGTACATTTCTATAGATTAAACGTAATGGGTGTGGCTGATTTATTGTCAATGCAATTATGAGAGAACCGGCCTCTAATTGACAATTAATAGTGAATAATGTGAATCGTTTTAACAATTATTTCAAATAATTAATAATATAAATAATATTTATCTAAAATATTTACTGAAGAATCAGAAATTATAATAAAAAATAGAATTAATATTCAATTATTATCTAATATGTTGACAATTAGGATTAAACAGTTTGATGAATTTACCCTTCTAAGTGTTTATTTTTTTCAACACTTTTGTTTACTTCACTTATTCATTGAACAGTTTCTACATCTGGATTATCATCAATCTCATGAAGCCAATTAAATATCATGATATTACGTTCATATTTTGTTAATTGTTTACCACGTTCGCGCTCTACATCGTTAAAAGTAAGTGAATGATTTTTTGATTTTTGGCCAATAGTATCAGAGCCACTTGCACTTTGTACATTTCCAGGTACAAGAAACGTAGTACCTGGCGTTGTTTGAGCAGCAGATGCTGCTGCTCCCAGTCTATCTAAATTAAATTCACTTTGTGATAGTCGCTCCAGCGCTCGATATGTAGTCAGTAATCTACATAAAACATAACAATAAATTAAAAATACATTTTTACACTCATAAACAATAGAAACTATTTAATTAATTACAAATGAATATACATAAAAAACACTCGAAAATTTATAAGTTTGTTACCTGCGTCGAATATAATTCTGTCGGACTTTTTTGTTGACAGATCTAACAAGATCTGCCGCTGTGAATGGTATATGATGATGATGATGCGACATAGACGATGGTTGATTAGTACTACCACCAGCACCACCATCACCACCACCATGAGGACTAGGTAACTGTGATGTACTTGCAATATCACCAACTGCTACCCAAGTGCTGCATGATCTTGAAGTATGATCAAGTCTGGCTTGCTCTAATAATATTCCATTACGGTAAGCTGAATCTAACGCCAATGTGGAAACCGCAGATCGCAATGCTTGAGCACCATTAGAAGCTTCTGGACTTGTTAACTGAAATATATCACTGGTACTAAAGCTCTTTTGAAGTCCAAGGGCTGACGAAAGTGCACCACAGCTGCGAATTAATTCTGTTTCCTCCTCGAACCATAAAATTTCTGGTATATCAGCAGGTCTGTAATATTAAATATTTTAAATTTAATAAACAAATTAATTCATGTATTAGTAGTTACAATTATTTATGTTGGATTATTAATGTCTTCAATTTATTATTTGTTTCAGATGATGGGATTTTAACTCAATGATTTATCAATAGACAGGATTTAATTATTTGATTTTGTGTTTATTAATGAAGAAAATATTTTATATATAATTTGAGTTGAAGTTATATATTATTACTCACTCACCTGTTATCAGAATTATCACGAATATCTGGATTGGGGGATGGACCTCGACCACCTAGTCGGAAATCAGTGAATGATTTGAATGCAACTAATCGGTTGCTGTCTTTTACATCGCTAGCTATTGATACTATACTGCAGAGAGATAATTCAGTGGTAACACTTTCATGACTTGGCGAACGTAACATTCGACATACTGGTGGTTGAATTGTTATCAGAGTATTATGCTTGGTCGCTGGATGCGATGATGATGGTGATGATGAATGCTGCGTAGCCTCAGACATTGTTTGTTTATATTCACTGTATTTTCCAATAATTTATTTTTGTATTGTATTTGATAGAATTAATATCCATTTTGTTTTTTTCTGAAACAACAAAATGCAAATAATTAGGTGGGAAAGTAATGCAATAAATTTTATTAAAAATTCATGAATCATTTCGTAATTTTAGATAACTAGTTTTATATTTTAAATATTATATACATATGTATTAGTATTTTTAGAGTGATCAACATAATTTAGCAGATGGCTTAGAATAAATACGAGTAAAATGTTTTATGTATTTAGAAGCTTGAAAAAATATTTTGCCAATTAATTATTGTATATTAACAATGATAGAAATTTATTAATATTTATTGTTGAAATATTTTGTGTACTTTAAACTATTTTTTTATATACATAAATTATATCATTTTATTCCAAGTGTAAATTTGCAAAAATTATTATGAAATATGATCAATTATTGGGTGAAAAGTATGCTAAATATTAGTTTTCAGGAAATTTATTAAACTTTCACTTTATAAATATATAAACTTTTGCTGTTGGCATGAGAGTTGGAAATAATGCAATGATTTTTGGCATTTTATTTATAATAGCGCAATTTCCGCATGATTTATAATAACATTACCAATAATAATAACGACAATAATAGGCTTGAGTTTATGTATATGAGAGTGAATTTATTGATTGTGCTTATGGGTCACTGTTTGCATATTAATATTAATTTGTTTGAATTAAATAATTGTGTAAAAATCTGTTTTTAAATTAGAATTAGAATAATCTGCACTAATTATTGATTGTATGTATGATTTTTATTTATTTATTTATTTATTTTTTTTTTTTCAAACTGAACTTTAAATATTGAAGAATTATATAATAGCACTTAATTATATCAACTAATAATATTTTATGTGTATTTTCACATATTGTTAAATGAATGATATGAGTGTTATAGGATAAAACTTGATCACTATTACCGCAATTTTATAACTAACAGTAAATGAAACAATGGATTTAGTACTAATTGAAGCCTGCAGGATAACGTAACAAGTCCATGGTACACTGTGTTATTGGAGTCTATGATGGATGGAAATCATTTCCGGTATAAAGCTACACTGTGCCAACAAATTCATCACTGCACAGGCGTGGATCGATACGAGCTGAACGTCATGGAAAATATTAACTCACGAATTGTCTTTGTATGTTTGGTCATTATCTCATTATTAATTCAATTCATTATATATTAAATTCATATATGCTTCTCTTACATATATAGAAACTAATATATGTATATTAATATTATAAATATGAACATGCAATAGAGAATATGGAACAATTATTCAAATGAATATTGTTTATCAATGAGATCTACTTCGAATAAGTATAAAAATGCTGATGCAAATTATATTCAATGATATTACACTTTGTTTTCTACTTCTGGAATATATTGAATGAAAAAAGAAAATTAACTCATAAAATATCAATCATAAAGATATCAAAATAATTATTTCATCTTACCAAATTTTCATATAAAAATTGTTATTAAATTTATTGAATTTATTTCATGATACATCAATTAATTTTTATTTGCTTTTCAAATGATTTGATGATGTTTAATAGGGATATATACTCAATTTTGAGTTTAGGAAATTATAAATATTAGCAACAACAAAAAAAATACACAGCATATTATGAGTGATTTGATGATATGGTTTCATTGCTAGTAAATGTGAAAAATAATATGATCTTTCAACATGCCTTCTCAGTGAATTTGGTATGCAGACACGTGTATATATGTATGTATGTATATAAATATACAGTATATAATGACCGAATCTAATATATAGAGTAAAGTTTATTTATATATATAAATATACCACCATGTATCTTTGCATTATGTGGTTGGGCACGAAAGCTCACTACGTATTATACTTGGCAGTTTAGTTTTAGATTCGAGTTTGTGACGGTGTCTTTTCACCAAAGAGTTGAAACATTAGTAATACATACGTGTATATATGTGAGTATGTATACATATGTAAAAATATATCTAAATATATTAAAACATATTAAGAATAATAAATAATTAAATAAGAGAATATTACAGCAAAAATAAATTAAACATTCATATATACTCATCGAAGAATTAGTTCTAATTTTATATATATTGATGATAGAAGAGTTTTATTAACCTAATTCAATTAATAAATAATATCTGTTTATTTTATTAATTTTAATTTAAACTTATATATTTATGTATAATTAATTCTTCAGTTTTTTTTTCAATATCAAAATAAATTGATGATCTATTATTTTATTTAAATAATTTCAGCATGTATATTTATATATATGTTAATGGTTTAATTAATTATGTAATATCCAATGTATGTAATTTAATCCATTACATACAGTAGTAAATAAAATAGTTCTTGTTACATATGGAATAAAGAAGAATTTTGGGTGAAATTTTATACCAACTTCCGTGCATACGAGTATGTATATTTATTTATAAATAAATATATATGCAAGTATATATATATATATATATATAGAATAAAAAGCAAAAAAAAAATGCAAATGGATTCTGCTGAACAAATTGATAAAATTCCACGGTTTGAAAATTTACACCCCCAGTCCGCCATTAACAATTAATACTCATTTTCATTATATATCTCTTTGTAATTTGTTTTTATATATGTATTTTATTTACATATGATATGTATATATACTAATGTAATTATATACTTTTAAAATTCATTGCAAGATGGCTTTTTTATACATACGACATATGACGATCATCGATATATTATCGCGATAGAAATTTGAATGCGATAATTTTTCCGTTAATCGAATTTGTATAGTAAAGACCAATTGAGTATACTTTATTCAATTTCGATTAAATTCATGCATGTATATGTGTGTGTATTTTTATTTTTAAGCACTAAATACTCAATGAGATATATAATTGTTATATTTAAATGTGTAATAAAAATGATATTTATCTAAAGTTTCGAACTTCCGGCAAGTTGGGAACCACGGGTGGGTGCGGCCATCGGCCCATGGATATGAATAGCGCAAATAGCGTTGCAATGTTTGATATGTCTACTCGCAGTTGTGTGTTTGATGTGCTGGCAACATGAGAAATTTTTATAGAAAAAAATAAAAATAAAATGTATGAGAAGATTGAAAGAAATGATGCGATACTGAATATGAGTTTTATATCAATCTAGTTTTATGAATTTATTTTTATTATGCATTGTAATTATTGATAATACGAGGAAAATTTTTATTTTTAAAGCAAGCTGGAACGTTTGAAAAAAAAAAACTTCAATAATTGTTCCATGCGATTAGTTGAGATAATTTTGGTATTTTTATCACGTTTATTAACATTAACATACATTAAAGTATATACATCATCATATATAAAGTTAATTTATTAAATATTATTCGATAAAATAATGTCAGTTATTATTAAAAATATTTGAATTTCATGCAGACGCCATTTTTTTTTCAAATACGAAAACTCTATATTTTGTGTCTCTTTGTTATCCATTGTTAATTGCGTCTTTTCTTCCATTTGAAATTTTTTTCATCAGTATCAAAATACTTAATAATACATAATGGTAATTAATTCGATTTTATTTAATATTATTTATTTTATTCTACAATTTTTACTTGATTTATATATAGATCAAACGATAATGGAGGGACACCGTATAGTTAGAGACACCGTCACAACAACGAAATTGAATTTTACGACATCGATGGCGGATTGGAAGGATTATAGGCCTCCGCATCGCACTCTGTCGCGGATAGAATCGAACCCTGCGGCGAGAAAGCGACGAATGACGGAAGAACCAGTCTCCAAGACACCAAAAACGCCAAGGCATCATGAGATCGGCATAAATGAATCTCGTGTATTGAACAGTTCAAATTCGTCACATGTAGCCAAAAAATGTTTAATAGATGATTGCAGTATTGAAACATTAAAAAATGCTACGAATCATACAGATAAACTTCAATTTGAGCTAGATGATGAACATGAGGAGAATAATATCTACGTGAACAATGATGAAAACCGAAATAATTGGCAATTGATTAAAAAGCCTATATTTCAGGGAGATTTGTCACAAAAGTATGCTACAAATAAAAATCGATCTGACGACTCGGCGAAATTACGAAAGACAATTCGATGGTTGGAGAATAATGCAAAAAAATTGAGAGAAGATATTGCTGAGGTGAGATGTGAACTTCATGAAGAAAAAAAGGCTTCCTGTTTAGCTAAAAGACAAATAGAGTCTGCTATAAAAAATGCAAGAATTCAGGAAGCAATGAAATATGAACGAATTATTGCAGACTTGAAAACTAGGTTAGAAAAATCTTAATTGTTAATAGATAATTCATAAATTAATACTAATACATATATTTATTGATAACATGTTGTTTAATTGCAGGTTATCTCAACCACTTTCATGTCGTACAACAAATAATAGTTTAAATACAAAAACTAATTTATTAAAAGAACAAAATTATCAATATGAAGTGACAACAACAAAGAAACGTCTCGCCGAAACGAATGAAACTATTCGAAAACTCAAATCAAATTCACTGGACTCGCATTCATGTAGAGTAATTAAAAAAAAACCAGTGAGCGATAATGACAGTCAATTATATCAAATGACTTGTCATATCGAAGATTTACAACAGGCCAATAAGAAATTGGAAAACAAATCCCAGGTAAAATGAATATATTTCTAAAAAAAAAAAACCTCGAATACATACAGTATATATATTGAACAATTTTTATTATTTCAATAATAAATTTTTAAAGAATCAATAAAATGCAATAATCAACAATTAGCATTAATTAACTATAAACATACGCATAAATGTGTACATAACACATACACTTTTATATAATATATCTGTAGCTTTTTATATTAGCACGCAACGAATATGGAAAATGTACATTTCTCTCTTATTCTTTCAATACCTGTATATTTGCATTATGCTCTCGTTTACACATACACATATATAATATACTGTTGACATGAATTTCTATATGTGTACGTGCAATATAAACTGAAAGAATATAGAAAGCGGTTTCTTCCGTGACTCGTTTGTTAACATTAATATGCGTAACCTATATACACGTTCAGGTACATATTTGCACCCGGAAGACCGGAAATACATTGAAAAAAAATACTGCACATATTGTCTATATATTCATGAATGATTTATATCCAAAATTTACCTATATAAAAGTTTGATCAAGTTTTGATACGTTGTGCCAATTACATGTATGATTTTAGTACATGATAACGTTTTAAATAGAACTTATGTTTATAGCACGTTGTTATTTTTAATAATCTCAAGCAAATATGAATAATTTTACAACTATAAACCAAGATTACAAAAGAATTAATATCGTTTCGATAAGCAGAATTAGAAATTGTTTTCTTTTTATTTATTTATTGAGAAAATTATTATTATATAGAGGTATTAATGTATATAGAAAAAAGTTCTTTTGATATATGTCGATATTGATTAAATATATCTACATAATAAATAAAAATTTTTTTTTATAGGTTATAGAAACAGAGAAATTACCTCCAGCGAATTTGACGAGAGTCCAAAATGGAAAGCATGAATTGCAAATGAATTCTTCTAAATCATCTCAACAAAATAACATAATTAATACGGTGAGAATATATTTTTTTTATTCTTGTTAAATTTATCGATATTGTATTATTTATTTACCTAAATAATCCGATTGCGGAAACAATAAGAAATGAATAATGAGAATTATTGGTCAATTATTTAAATAAATGGCCTGAAAGGCTGTTATTAAATTAAATAGACCTGAAAATATATCACCATTCATGTTGTCATAAATTAACAACTTCACAATTTTTATAATAAAAATAAAATTTACCATTTAATATAAGTTGATACTTATATAATATTTGTTTCTATATGAGCTTTTCCAAAAATCCGCGAATACATTATTATGTCATTTAATAATCGTTTTTATGAGATGAACATCAATTCTAATTTATATATAATTAATCGACTTAAATTATATAATAAGTTTTTTTATTCATCAACTTTCAATATATAGCATTAACTAATTGTGATAATTTATAATTACACATATACCGGGCTTGCATAATTCCAAAATATTAACAAGATACGATGAATTATATAGATGATTAATAATGCAACATTAATAATATTATTAAACAGGAACAAACAGATGCATCAGAACTTTCGTTATATGAATAATAATTAATATCATTTTCAAATTATTATATAATATTTTACCGTATTATAACGATTATTAATAAGCTGTGTACTTACATTTATTCTTGATGTATGTTAATACTTTTTGTATAAAAGCTGCGCTGGTAATAATTTTCTAAATGTATAAAATACAAATTTAATATGAGAATAGTGATATTTATTTTCTAATTGATTTGTACTCAATAATTGTCACACGTAGTTGATTGCACTGAATAATTTGCAATTCAACATTTCACAAAGATGCAAAGTGAGTTTCTTTTGATAAAAATAAATTTACTGGCTATGGAGAAAGTTGACATTCCAAATGGGACATTGATTAAGCGATATATTTCCCGATTATTCTTTTAATCATTGAATATCATATTACATACATTTTCTCAGCTCGAAATAAATTTTGTTTTTCTTTTCATCCATTAGATAAATATAATTTATGAATACTGAAATATTGTATATAACATTAGTTTCTTTCATGTGTATTAAATTTTTCAGATGAGAGGAATACGATCGAAACAAAGAGAAATTGGAAAATCGAAAAATACTATCGAGCAAAAATCCGAAGCTAGAAACAACCAATTGGTATGAAATTTTTATTTTCATTCTCACAATAATTAATAAGTTCCAATTTTTAAATATCTGTATTAAACATTCAGATATTCAAATTCCTGTAACTTTTTGCTCAATGAAATTTACAATATTTATAATTGAATCGTCGAATCATACTAACTTATAAATTAATAATAAATTTAATTAGAAAATTTCTTTTCGTGTAGGATAAAAAACTGTTGAGATGTGAAAGCAAAATGAAAAAACATTATTTGTGACATATCACTTTTATGTGAATATTGCTTTTATATTGCATATATTAATATATCATTGTTATAATCTTCTCAGTTGCTTTTTCACATTACTGATGAGAATAAATAATGTGATAGATATACACACGTATAAATAATATGCTTTTAAGATTAAAATATGGATATATATTTATACATATAGTGACTCTTTCAGATTATATTAGGAATACAATCGTTATAGTACTGATTATAATACAGTAATGATGAGTACGTGGAAGCGTTTTTTAATCGTTTATACCCGGACATACTTTGAGGTGGCACACGGCCGTTATATATCTTTATATTGAAGAAGGCTCGCGCCGGCTATTCGCTTTTATCGTACAGGCGACACATTTTTTTGATTCCGGTCGCGCCATCAGCAGGATACCTCCGGACACCCAGAAGTTTAACGAAAAGATTTGTGTGTGGGATTTTCAGGTCGGTGATCGGTAAACTTCAAAGCTAATATTTTCTTCTAAATCTTTTTCTCGCGTACTTGATAAATATCAGACATTATTTTATTTTTATTCCAGTAATAATTAAGAAATTAGTATATTTTATGTACGTTTATGTGAATGTTTGTATTTATTTATTTATACATGATATATTTTTTCTCTGTATTTCATTGTTCGTTTTAATGAAGTATATTATGTATGTATTCCTCGCGTAATCTAAGCCGAGTTTAATTACAATACGTTATACATATACACGTATAGTATATGCACGTAATCATTTGTGAACCGTTATCAAAGAGTATAATATGAATTAAATTGTGTTATAAACGCATCTAGTAGCAAAAAAAAAAAGGATCATTTATATATATATTTTTTTTTGACTTATGTATCAATGTTTATGTATATAGTATTTATAGTAAATCCAGTGAGAGTATATTCTTCATGTAGAGCTTCTATATATAGTATTTAACTGATTTTTATTCATCGCTCATTGCGCTCTAATTCTGAGCCAGTGGCTTTTGATAGGATTGTACACATGACTTTCCAAAGTTACATCACGAGAATAAAATTTAATTAAAGCTGGTTTGATAGTAATTAATAAATCCACTGAAGAAATTTATAAAATTTCTTGACGCGGAATAGTTATTAAAATTCATGATTAAGTCGTTTAATTTATAGTAAGATAATCATTATTGTTAATTTAATATCGCACACGCGCGCTCATAGCACTGTGAATAAATGTCGAGTATATAGAAGCGTATACCAGTGTAAAAATGAAGGGAGTGAAGGCGAGGATGTATCTTTAAGGAGTTTGTAGAAGGTACGAATAACATCGAACGTTCAGTTGGTTCAGTCTGGTCTAGACGACGGTCAAGTGCGCACGCTTTGATGCTATTTTACTGTGTTTCATTTGCGCTCACTGTAATAATTCCTTTAGATGACCTATTTTATTCAAACATTTATTTGTTTTATTTGCGTAAGAATAAAGTTTTAGTGCGGTAAATTCATTGATTATTTTGGAAAATATGTGCTGATTTAATTGTTAATTTTTCGTTGATTATATGTGCCATATAAATCGAAAAATAATTGATGGGATTTGCTTGGAATGAGGTATATAATTGTTGAAATTTTTTTTATATTTCATATCATATTTTACTTAGTATTTTTTTTTTACTTTTATATGGTTCATTATTTTCTACATATTTACATAATGCATACGAAATTATTATAATCCTGTTGATCATGTAAATTTGATATTTTTCAAAATGTTGAAGATATTATAGTTAAAGTATTGATTGATAAATCCAACAAATTTAAATTTCAATCATTATTTTTTTTTTTTAAATTCCTCACGAATTTAAATAACGTAATTATTATTCGTGTGAAAAATATGTCTTTCTTTAAAATTAAGATATTTATTT
>JAQQBR010000001.1:12741596-12754583 GCA_030347285.1 Microctonus hyperodae
TGTTGTTTTAATGTGTTTTTTTTTTAATGTGAAATGATAATGTATTGAATTATACAATTTTTATGCGTTTGGTTAGTCATTTATAACTACGTATTGATATGAAATATAATTTAAATTTCAGAAAATCTCTAGTCGACATTATTATATAAACTTATATTCTAAATCAAAGATAATGAAATAACAAGATAAATATGAAATATTGATTTTTAATTTGTATTCACGACTTTTACAATTGTTGGTTTGGGCTTCGTATATTCGTGAAACCTTTTTAGATTTAATTTTATTTAATTTTTAAGTAATGCTCATTACACCGACGAACAATTTGTATTTACCATTGAATTATTATATTATTATATCGAATAAATACTGATTAATTAAAGTGCAGCTTTATTTGATTTCTTTGTTTTGATATAAATTATAATTTGATTTATTGAATTTATTCATCTTGATAATATAAAATTTGCTAACAAATGTCAAGTAGTGACAATTATCGTTTGTTAACTCTCAATTGATCTTATGTAGTTATATTTCCTTTAGCCATTGCAAAATTATTTGTATCATCTTCGACAGATCTTAACAACACTGATGGCAATGCCAATTCCATTATTCGGAGTCTCTCTGCCAATTCATTGCGTTGACTTTCCAAAGAAGCATTTCTTTTTTCATAAAAATTAATCAATTTGTTCCAAACATTTTCTTGTTGACTCTGTTTATCTTCTTCATCTTCTACTAAATTTTCCAAATTACTTGAAGCTTTATTCTCCATTATTTAATCACAAATAAGAAGTGTAGTTGATTGGATGAATCACAAAAATTTTTTCAATACCTCAAATTAATAATCTGAAATTGGCTATTTATATAATTCAATTATTTATACAATATATACTTCTAATTAGCATACAAGATAATGTTATAAGTTTCAATTTTAATGATAAGTATTCAAAATTGATGCGTTATAATATACCAATGTTATGGGTCAAGTTTCATCTCAAGCCCAAATAGACAATAATAATTCCAAACGCTTGTTACAAAAGCATAGAATGTCTCCTTCACCTCGCAGCATTAATTCAAAATGTATTGATACCGTGAACAATGACATTTCATCAATGTACAATAATAATAGTGAAATTAGTTTAACAGATCTTGCAAAAGAATATGAAAGAGTTGGTCAAGAAGTTATTAAAGTAAGAATTTACATATATAATTTAATTAGTATTAGAAAAAAGTAATTAATAATATTAATCAATTGCTTTAATAATTTATTCAGAATTTCGGGCTCAATAAATTAGGAAATATTATTGAAGAAACTGCTTTAACTTTGAAAAATCTCAAATCTCTTCATGTTCCGAAATTCACCAAACAAGTGTGTTGTTGATAAGATGAAAAATTTACACGAGTATTCCCAGTTTTTTATTATTGCATTTTTTATTTTGAGGAATATTTAATTTCTAGAAATTTACAAAATTAACCTGCGATTGTCAACAATCGAAGCCAAGTTTTTGCGGTACAGATAGAAAACACTATTGGAATACATACAGCAAAAAATATCAGTGTGTCAGGCCTGACTGGGAGAATATTGCTTTTCTTAGGAATCATCAACGAAAGTATAATGAAAATTTTATTTCTACCGACTTTATTCAGTCACGAGTTCAATCAAAATTATCGATAGAAGATTACTGTGAATATTGCTTGATGGAAATGAGAGAAAAGACAATTTCGCTGGAAAATAAAATAGCGATGATAAATTCTAATGATCTGATGGAATCTATATCAGACAGAAATGAAATAATAGTGAGTGTTTTGATACAGACAAAATTTTCATTTGGATATATATAAATTATAATTATTTTCAATTCAGATGGGAAAAAAAATTAAGAACAAATTACAATGTTCGCATGGCTCTAAATATAATTGTCATAAAAGTGAATTAAAAAATTGTCCATGTGGTTGTGGAAAGATTATAGAAATAGTTGAAAAATTAGATTCAAATGAAATATAGCAGGCAAAGTATGATGAAATATTTAACATTATTCATATAATCATCTAACATAATCAGGTATATGTACATATGAAATATTTTACATGAGTTTTTAATTGGGTTACAGATCCTGTTGTGATTGAATAACATAATGAACATTTGAAAACTGTATTTAAGCATTTATTTTAGTAGTAATCAATAATAACTCCGGTGGTCTGATTATGTGTGTTGATATTTATACAGTCTTAAATTACTTATTCATATGATTTTCGTTCATTAATTAATTTAAAAGTGGTGTCAGATTATTCCCTTGTAATTACGCCAATTGTTGAATTGTCGTGGAAATTCAAGAGACAATCACGATCCTGATTACGATAACCTTTGAGTATTATCGTTTTTATTTTTGTTTTATGTATTTGGTAATTTTTCACTTTATTATACTTAAAATTCCTTAATCATTCAGACCATTCCTTTACTTATTTATTCTGGCATATGAAATTTCGAAAAAAATGATAGAATGAAAAGAAATTAAATATGTAAACATTAAACATTTCGATTTTCAATTTATTATTCTTTTATATGAAAATATTGCAAAATTCATAGGATTTTTTGAATATCGTAATTTAATTTTCTGTTAGACCTAAATATGAATTCACCATCTTGAAGTTACAGTTTTATGAATTGAATTTCTTTCTTGTTTTGCTAATATATAAATGCTTTCGTCGATCTACGAGATCTTCCAATGAATTAAAATCCGGCAGTACATCAGGTATTTTTAAATCCAATTTTGTCAGCCACGCACGTCTGACATACGAATCAAAAAACTTCTGATGTTTTTTTTCTCTTGATGAAGTATAATGTGGCTCTGGAGTACTTTTCTGCGGTGGATAATATGGATCATCATCAGGATTATTAAACTTGGCAAGTGTCCCAACAAGAATAGGAATTGGAAATTCAGTTCCAGCTGTTGTAATTTTCGGAGTAGTTGAAATATATTCATCTGTAAATTTTTTCTGTATTGATCTTAAAGTCTCGATATAAGGATAATTATTATTATTATAATGAAAAGCGGTCTCTGGTTTAATTAATCTTTGTCTATGATTTTTCACAGCATCATAATTGTTACTGTTATTTTTAGATTTTTCATATTTAAAAGTTTCAATTGTATCTGCCTGATTTTGATTAAATTTCACTGATCGAGATGTTGTTGAGGAGTAATTTTTTTGTAAAAATTTATTATTCGTTGTATTTCGATTATTATTTATTCGTGAATTATCTCTGAGAAATACTGTAGAACTCATAACAAACGTTGTCGTGTCTTCATTATCTTGTTTAGGTGCCATAAGAAAAAGCGAAGGTTGTGCACTGATGTGATAAGATCTTGAATAAGTATTAAAACGTTGAGAATCTTTAGAATTTATTGAAGATTCATCAGGATCGTCTGCTAAATCTTCATCTACTTGTGCAATTAATTCAGCAGATTTTTTACAATCAACAAGATAAGCATGATCGCAAACAAGAGTTTCTTGGCGGAACGCCGTATCCTGCGGGCAATAGTACGTGAATTTATTTCCGTGATTATCACATGTATGATAAATTTGACAATTGTTTTCAATGTCTGCATAAAACCCAGTATCTCGATTTTTACATGTAAAACCAGCCATCGCTGACAATGACAAGGTATTCTACAATTAATAAATATCAATTAAATTTATACAGAAAATAATAATTATATCATTGGTTGAATTAAAATAAAATGAATCATAATTGAATACTTACAAATATACTGCCTCCAATAATAACAACAAAATAAAGTTTATAAACTATCCATATAAGACTGGATGTTGCTCTCATGATGAGATGTTTTTCACTCGAAATAACGCGCTACAAACTGCTCTATTCGCTTTGTTGTACAAACAGATATATTGAATGGTGTGATCAGTAAAGTGAAAGTGAAGATGTATTCAGAATTCTCTGCATATGTCTATTGCCACCTCCTCCTACGCCTTAACCTTCTTCTTTTATTACCTTTAAGAATATTCCTACTACTTTTTGTTATGTCTGTTATATGATTTCATTCATGATACAATAAATCAATGCCACGTTTTATTGTAAATGAAAATAAAATATCCTCATTGCATCATCAAAAGTGTAACAGAAATCCAGTGTAGGAATTGAACATTCTTTTGTTAACTACACTTGGATAAACATCTTTGAAGAGTGAAGAAAATTTAATCTTCAAGTTAACATTGTCAACAGTTTATCAACCTAATTTTCAGATCCGGTGTATATTTACAGAAATATATATTAAAAAAATTATACTTTTGTCTATATTATTCTATTAATTATTCTAATGAATTTTGTCTTATGTTAATTATGTATAGTATTAAATTTTAAAAAGATCCATTTGATAGCAATTCTTGAATATGCAAAATTATAACTGGAGAAATTAAATAGGTAAATCAAAATTGATGTTTTCATCTGAATAATTGCAACGTCTGTCTTTTCATCAATACCCAACTGAAATAATAAAAATAAAAAATAATAAATATATGTATTTATTAGTAACAATATACTGTTTTTATAATCGTACCATAACGAGAAGTTGATCCTTGACATTTTGACCTATTTGAAAGTAAATGTTTCATGTAGATTAGAATCACAAGATTATATAATGAAATCTGAAGAAGAATAGCTTGGAAGTATACCTTTAAAAAATTGTGAGTTTTCTCAATTTTATAAACATTTTTCATCTATTAAATCTTATTGGTTATACATTCATTTATTCATGGGTAATACATATGTATTGGTGGTATGTAATGTAAGAAAAAAATCCAGGAAATCATAGCCGAAGACATATGCAAACTTTTCTTTCGTTAATTTTACTATACTCTGTACATATGTGCCCTTTTCAGTTGATGATATTTTGCTCAGCTCGACCATACGTCGATTTTTTCATCCTCAATCTCTCGTTCACCTTTCTCTACTCATCTCTTTACATTTTTATATACTGTACTACTTCTTAAAAGCGATAAATTGAATTATATATAATCTTTCTTGAAGTATTAATGCATTATTTGTAAGTGCCATAAACACTGGTCAAACATTTTGTCAGACATTTTAACCAAATTAAATTTTTCGTACTTTTCATATTATTACATAATATTAATTTATTTAATTTAATAATGTATAAAATAATAAATTCCTTTTCGAAGTCTTGGATAACCTCAATAAAAAACGAATGAAGAATTTAATAAATTTCATAATATTCGTAAACAAAATTGAGAAATTTAAACATATAAAATTTCGCCTCCCAAAGTGATATTCAAGCGAAACACGGAATTGGACTAAAACAATATATATGTGGCGAGCATTAGAACCAGCGCTTCTGCATAACGTGTGCGCATAACACTATGAACCAATCAAAAGTCTGATTTCTATCCCTCTTATGGTTAACCGACTCTGATTGGTCCAACTTATAATGCACAATGTGATACGCGTTATATGAAAATCTATGTAAATAATTTTTTTAATATTACCGCGCCATCTATACATAATATTTTGATATACATATAAATATATATATACATACATACATACATACATACATATCTCATTATTATTATTATAATATAGTTTCTAATTGGATTTTCCACCACAGCAAGAAGAAGCTACAAGCTACGCTACAATTTACAAGCCATTTTGCTGGCCTATTATACCCGGCGACTGCCATCTTGTTTATTATACGCCACAGTGGCACAAAGTCTAACGCAACATCAGAAAATAAAATTTTATTTTTCAATATAATAAAATAAACATTAATATTCAGTGAATATTATTTACATTGAATAATGTCGCACGGTGGCAGAAATGAGTGTCGAATTTATGTGGGCAATTTGCCTCCAGATATCAGAACCAAAGATATCCAGGATTTATTTTATAAATTTGGAAAAGTAACATTTGTTGACTTGAAAAATCGTAGGGGTCCACCATTCGCTTTTGTTGAATTCGATGATCCAAGGTATATTTATAACTATTTTTATTTATTCATTAATTATATTTATATCAATTGTCTTTTTTTTTTTTAATAATCTGGATTTATTTTTTTAGAGATGCAGAAGATGCAGTGCATGCACGAGACGGTTATGACTATGATGGGTATAGGCTAAGGGTTGAGTTTCCTCGGGGTGGTGGTCCAAGCAATAATTTCCGTGGTGGACGTGGAGGTGGTGACAATGGACGTGGTGGTGGTCGTGGGGAAATGAGTAATTCTCGTGGTCGAGGTCCACCTGCCAGACGTTCTCAATACAGAGTTCTTGTCACTGGTTTACCACCTTCTGGCAGTTGGCAAGATCTCAAGGATCATATGCGAGAAGCCGGAGATGTATGCTTCGCAGATGTTTATAAAGATGGAACTGGTGTTGTTGAATTTCTTCGTTATGAAGACATGAAATACGCAGTAAAAAAATTGGATGATTCAAGATTTAGATCTCACGAAGTTCGTAATATATTAGTAATATATTTAATGATTTTCATTTATTTTTTATTTTATTGATTATTGAAATGATATTATATTTGGGTTTTTATTATTTTACAGGGTGAGGTTGCTTATATTCGAGTGAAAGAGGATCACACAACTAGCGAAAGAAGCCGCAGTGAAGATCGTGAGAGGGGTCGCAGTCGTTCACGCAGCTACAGTCCACGACGTCGTGGTTCACCAACCTATTCTCCACTGCGACGCAACTATTCGCGGTCAAGATCACGCTCCAGATCTCGCTCATACGACTAGTGTGTACGTATGTCTCCCATGATAAAATAATCGAAAATTGGTACATTTTCTGCATTGCCATATTTCATAATTTCTAATGTCAAAATTTATTACGACTTACAAATTCAACAAAATGATAAAATATGAATTGATCATGCTCGAAAAAAATTTTATTTATATCAGGAGCTAAACAAAAAAATAAGAGCATTTATTTCATTTCTTTTAGTAACATTGGATAAATCGAGATAATTAAAGTTGTAATTAATCTCTCGATTGATAAAATACCTGCCGCTTATGCGTTAATAGGGACGAACAATAATTTAGTTTACTGTAAAAGTAATTTTTTTTTTTCGTTTTCCCTCAAGGTTCAGTGGTTTATTAACTAAATAATTCTTTCAATTGACTGAAATATTTTTCTTGCATACATTGCTCATGTTTACAATTTATATCACGGTGCATTCAGGTTATTTAACGCAATTTGATTATGACTATTATATTATAGTGAGACATTCCGTTTTTTCTTGACTTTTTAATATCACTATCTACCATGAGATGGTAACGTGGCGCCTGAACACTGTACTATATAATTGATATAATAAAAACAAAAAGCGAAAAAAAAACGTGATATGTTCAACATCACTCATGATTATTTTTATTTTTATGTTTGAATTATTAGTGTTATTTTTATTCAAATTGATTGCTCAGACAAATAATAAACTTGACAATGTCATGGACAGAAATTAGAATCAAAAATCATCTTGAGTGGTCTTGAATGCCATTGCGTAATCAAATTACTTGATACGGATTCAATGATTATGATTCCTATCAATTAAGAGAGGGAAACATCACAATGTTCAAAACATTTTTATTAAAACCATTACGTTATTTTACATTAAATTTAATTTAATTACAGAGCTACCTATAAACAAAACATTCTATCAGATTGTCGATATATTCATAAGTGTATCATAAATCATGATTGTCAAACTATTACTGTTTGTTTTCCTTTGCATAAAAAAAAGTGAAATCGAAATGTTCGATTCACACCATACATCAGTAAATTATTAATGATCTTTTTACGTTAATATTTAATCTATAATTATAAATTAATAATACCTTGCAGTAAATGATAAAAAGGAAAACAAATAAATTATCGTACTACAAATTATTCTTGTGATTTTTAGTTTTCAATTGATAACAAACATGAGATGAATTTAAAAAAGAACTAGTTAATATTTAAAAAAAAAATCACAGAATAAATATTTGTCGTATTAATGAATTTGAATTTAATCCAATAATGTATCAAAAACTAATGTGTTTTTTCTTCTTTTGTATATTGGATTGGATTGTAACACAATGAATGAAAAACTCAAATCCACACGATCATTACTTCTTCGATGGATATTATACACGTTCTCGCTTGACGATGGATTGAAATGGACCGCGTGTTTTGGATGGAATTTGATCGGAGAATAATAATTATTTGGAGGATTAATACGTAAACGTCGGAGGGATTGTTAATTGAAACAGTAAGGATTTATAAACAAGAGGATAATTGAGGATCAGGAAACTAAAGAGTGGGATGGCACGTGGGAACAGTGAACAATTAGCTGAATATTTTCATCGAGAGAAATTTACAAGGCCCTTGCAAAGACTGTAGGGCCAGTCAAGTTTGACATTTTGTTTCTTTATTCAGTTTTCTCTTGTTTCCCAATGCTAATGTCAGATTACACTTGCTGTCCAATCTTTAGCGTTATTTCGTACGACGAATATTAATATAGTTACTTATGATTTATTCGTGGGCCGTTCACAACAAACCTTGTGTTTTAGTGATATATCACTTTTATTTGTTTTTAATTATTTATTTTTCATTTACTATTTCAAATCAAATATACATTCAACGATTTGCGACTTTGAACAGTAATTTACGTAGACGTAAAAAGAATTTTTTTGTTTCATTTCATTCAACAAAAATCTAATATGAATCAGTTGAAACTTATCGTGTCAGTAAAAGTGTGCGATTAAATCAGTGCGCCGTGATTATTCCAACGAACATCGCAGGATTGTTTGATTGATTGATTGATTGATTGATTGATTGATTGATTACGCGCAAGAGGAATAAAGGAAAGTTAAACTCGTAAAATAGCCTTGTGTCACAATGGGATCTAACAACAATTTTCTTTTATTTTTTTTTTTTATAATTTAATAAATAAAGAATTAAGAGAATGTGGATTGAATAAAGTGAGCAAAGGAATATGAAGGAACTTTACATGGAGTTGATCAGGAATTAGGAGGTTTTGTGGATTTCTTTGTACGAGTAAATGGATTATTACAGTGAAAGTATATTATTGGATTTATCCTTATGGATAATATAACATTACGCGAATCATTTGGATACTTATTTTATGAACACGAAAAGGATTCGGGATTTTTAATATTGTCAATTGTGCGGAACAGAGATTCAGGATGGATTGAGACCGTGGTACGTGGAATAAATTGGATATCATAATTTGTGCATCTCAATGGATTTTTGGATGCTTGAGGTATTTGGACACCGATTTTTTCATGAGAGGTACCTCTTAACTATTCACTTTTGCATGCCCTTGCTTAATTTTATTCAAATACCTCCTTACTTCTTGAAAACACTCAAAATAAAACTTAATTAATCAGTAAATAATTTTAAAAAAAAGCTCGCGAAACAACTCTGTTTCTCATCAATTGACAAAATTCGATAATAATCGAATACAAAAAAAAATATTTCCTAAGTAGGCGTTCTATTTCAATGTGTTAATTTTCATTCACTCATTCATTAAATAGTCTTTCATGCTTTTTAATTCAAACCTAATATACAAATATTAGTACATCTACATGAATGTTATTCATTCACAGTATATCTTTTGAATTTATTGAAAACAATGAGTTTCGAATTTTTCATTCGCAAAGTTATTGGTTTGTAATTTTCCCCATCTATTGAAATATCCTGAATGAATATTTCCAGAAAATAGATAGAATTCTTTCACAGATAACACTACGGCAGACGACATATGCAGCTAAATTTTCAGAAAGGAACAAAAATTTTGTACTCAGTATATTTTTTTGTGCATTAGCAATCGTAATAAAAAAAAACAACAAATAAAAATGTATGCATTTAAAAATATTTTTTGTCTTTAATTCAATCCCATTGTTACATTTTCTTTCCTTGTAAATCATGCCTGATTATAATAGTAATAAACAATATAATATTGTATCATATATAGATTTAAAAAAAAAAGTGTGCTTAAAAGATGATAATAATTGTAATGTAGTTCGTAATTATTATTAAATATTGATTTTCATCAACAGTTTTATACATGTAATTAATTCCTAAAATATTAAAACAATATCGTCATTATAATGTTGATGAAATATCAATTTTAAATGAAACATTAGTAACATAGTCCAGTTCAATTAGTTAATTTCTATAATCATACAAATAGTCCATCGATTTTAATTGAATTCAACGTTAATGAATGTGAAGAAATATTACATGCAATTATGATTTTTGTTTTCAATAATGCAAAAGAATTGAAGAAATTTAGCGGTCAAGGCAACTGTAAGTATTAATCATACGATTCTTCAATGCTATATAATTCATTGTTACGTCAGTGTATAATTCTTGGCATAGCTTCATCGATTGTGTTATAACTGATAAATATAAGTCTCTCCCTGTGAATTTGGGGGTGTGATAGATAGATTCATCTTTATGTTGAAATTTCAGGAGGAACAATTCAAACACAAGCTTTTGTGGGCAGGGTTTCATCTGTAATTACGAAGAAACAAAAATGCACAATAACAAAAATTAATCTTCAATATGCATTACAAAAAAATTGTCAACAAATGAAATGAAAATAATACCTTCGTAGGTAGGAGCAGTCTAAGTAGATCTGGTCCCCAAGCGCCTTTACAGGGTTCACATTCACAAATGAAATCGAATCTTTGAAGCATATTTCGCCTGTTTATTGCATGTGAGTTCCAGAATGGGTAAATATAACACACAAATATCTGAAAAAAAAAAAAAACATAATGTGATATAAAATCAGGAATATTGTTAGTAAGATATTTTTAATATTTATTAAAATAAAATGCTAACCTGTTCGCCTTTCTTAATACTCTGCAGTGCATAAATTGTACACATATCTCCAGTATGAACTAAACAAGCCATAGGATCGCAACTGTGATTGAAGTAATTTACTAATGGATTAAATGTAATACCACGTTTTATTTGAAGGTCATGATCTCCATTAACTCTTACCTATAAGATAAATAATTAAAAATATTTGTTATTGACTAAACGAAGATGAATAAATTAAATGTAAATAAGAAAAAAAAAACTACACTCACATATAAATTATTGGTCTTTGTTATTTCAATGTATCTTAAAATCAACGAACTTATTAAAATGAAGCGTTTATTTCTCAAGAAAGTCTTCAACGTATTGGTTCGATTACCGAATATTGGAGTCCTTACTGCCAAATAATACGAAATAACCACAGCTCTCAATGCATTTACCATGTAACTTGTTTTTCTGCTTGCCGAATAAAAGCTAGCAAATGAATTTTCCTTAAACATACCATTACTATCTAATATCTTGGCGATTGGATCTACAAAATAATAAATATCCCATCAAATGTTAATTATTTAAATATAACTAAATATAAATATAATAATTACCATCTATTTCTTCTATTTCGGATATTTTTTGTTCCAAAATTTTAAAATCACAATGACATTCAGTGAATGTTTTCAGTGCTAATCTCAAAGCTAATAGATTCTCTATATAATAATCATTTTTCAACACGACAGAATCAACAACCCTACATTCAAATTCGTGATACTTCGTCCAAGCCATACCACGACAATAGTCATTGCAATAAATAGCATTGGTACATTGTGCACACGGTATACCAGCCCAAACGCGCTTTGAGCAATGCCAACAGTATTTTTGGATCAATCCTGGCCAAATAATTGATGCATAATCGCGTTGGGTTAAAAGAATTTCTCCAGGTTGAATATCTCTTGCAGCCACTATGTGTCGACCAAACTTTTCTGAATAATTGAGTTTAATGGCGTCCGAAGCACCTTGGATTTCTGGATTGCTAAGAGGAATTTTTTTACAAATTACACTGTAATCAATTTTATTAAATGGCTTTGATCTTGTGTAATTTAAATGAGCATTGTCTATCATTTCTTCCATCTGAGTTCTCTTATTAATATCTTCTATGTCTTTTAAATGATGACGTGCTAAAACAAGAGTGTTTACTAATCTACTAGATGATTTTCTATCTAATGCTAAATAGCATTTCGCAATACGATAGTACAATTTTGATTTTGTATTGTTAGGAACTCCAATAGCTATTGCACGGTTAATATCAACTACACAATCGTTAAATAAACAACCTACGTACAATGGTGCTGAACGATTAGCATAGGCTCGTGCTATTTCTGGTTTATTCTGGTCAACATACATAATTCCTAAGGTATATAAATCATGCCGTGTTTGCCATGATAACGATGTAGCTTTTCTATCTGTCTCATTAATATATCGAAGCCCAATTTCATGATTTTTAGTTGAGTTTAAATCAGTATGTATTTGAACATTATGTTCTATTAAATAGCTCAATGCACATTTTACTCTTCCCTCATCCTTTGTCTGAAGTGAATATTTTCTGAAATAACTATCAGGCGACGATCCTAATGCTTCTTCTCTTCTTCTAAATTCCTCAATTATAATATTCATAATTAAAAATGACTGATTTTATACGTGTAAATTACAAAATATCCAATTAATTTCAAGAGATATTGAAAGATCGTTAATTTAACTTTATTAATTTTTACAAGAATTTTCAATTATTTCATCTATTGATGTTATTCACTAATCACATTTGCCGAACCACTGCAGTTAATATTAACAGATAATTCATTTTATACTCTTTGATATTCAATCTAGATTAATTTTATTCATTATCGAAATATTCTAGCATTCTCTTTACTATGTTTATTTGTATTTTTTCTAGATGTACATACTTATTTCTTCATTATAAAACTGAACAATAACACAGTAGCAACACGATGGCTATCTTAATCTAATTTATTATACACAAAACAATAATAAATACAATAATATTAACGATATCTTCAAATGTATACAATTAGACAATATGAAATTATCAAACGAAATAATTATATTTGATTATTATAATAT
>JAQQBR010000001.1:12765898-12785328 GCA_030347285.1 Microctonus hyperodae
ACTGATATTTTTATCAAAAAATATACAATTAATATTTTTTTTATTTATACTTAATATTAAATTTTACAACAATTAAAATTCAATAATGCTAAAATTAATATTTGATATAATAATCTTAAATTAATTCAAATAGTTTTCCTTACATAGTGACCTTCGAGAATGCCATTGCAGTAAAATCGATCAGCGTATTTATATAATATACCTCCATACAGACACATATGCATGTATATAATTTCCACGACGCCCGGAAGTTTCCCTCTAGGATGCCTCATTGATATATATACACTCTTTTACCTTGTGATGAATATGACAGCAAGATGTACATGTACAGTTCAACCCAATTGAATTTTCTTTATGTTCACAGTATACCGAAGGACATTTGCACATCCACTTGTGGTGAGTTGTCACCATGTGAGAGAAAAGCAACATAGAAGACGTCAATATTTATAGAACAATGTTGCTAGAATTTTCACCGGTAATCTAATGACAATATAAAAAGACATTCGTTTAAATTAATATCATTGTGTATGTGATTTTTTTTTTAAATATGTAATTGACTGTGAAATAAATAAAATAAAATAAATATTAATTAATGAATATGACGCGTAATCACACATCATTAATAAGAACACGAAACAATGATACAGAATCAATGGACAATTTGTTTGATGTATTTATTGGTGCTGGAAAGAATATAACAGTGATAGAAAATGATTCGCAAAATGTTGAGAATTTTATTATATTAATTACCAAAGCAGTAATAATGAGTTTTATTATTCTTGCTGCATTATTTGGTAATTTATTAGTGATTGTGTCAGTGATGAGACATCGAAAACTTCGTGTAATTACTAATTATTTTGTTGTATCTTTGGCACTTGCTGATATGCTTGTCGCTATTTTTGCAATGACATTTAATGCAAGTGTTGAATTATCAGGACGATGGTTATTTGGTTATTTTATGTGCGACGTATGGAATTCATTAGATGTATTTTTTAGTACTGTATCTATTTTACATTTATGTTGTATAAGCGTTGATCGATATTATGCTATTGTTCAACCACTTGATTATCCATTAATAATGACAAATTTACGACTTGGAACAATGCTAAGTGTTGTATGGTGTTCGCCAACAATAATGAGCTTCCTGCCAATATTTGCTGGTTGGTATACAACACCAGAACATCTTGAATATCGAAAAAATTATCCGGATGTTTGTATGTTTCAAGTAAATAAATTATATGCTATTGTGAGTTCGTGTGTGAGTTTTTGGGTACCTGGAATTATTATGATTGCCATGTATTACAAAATTTATCGTGAGGCAGATCGACAGGAGCGAGTTATGTATCGGTAAGACTTTAAATACTTTATAATAAATAAATATTTATTATCATTAGTGATTAATATTAATTTATATTTTATATTTAATACTTATTTTACTTTCACAAAAGTATATAATTAATTGAATAAATTATATACAAACAAAGGATATATTTCATTTGCAATTAATATAAATTAAATTATATACAAAGAGTGAAATTGATAAATTTTCTTTTAATTTTAACGTATTTGTGAGTAAAATTAATTTTATTATTAAATTTTTGCCAATTTCTTTTAGCTGTAAAATGATAAAAAAAATATAAATTTTGTATAGATATTTAAAATTTAAAGTTTTTAATATCTATTATCTCATCTTGTGTTATTTTCTGTTATAAATATAAATTAATTTTTCGTATACTAACGAATAAACAAAAATGGTTAAGTTTCAAAGAGAGTTGTACGTATATAGGTGTTATGTATGTCCCTCAAATAGAAATGTTTATATAGATATACGTGTACACAACTGCCAGAGAGTCCAATTAAGATGAAAGGGTCGAAGGTAAAACTTACACAGCAACCAACAAAACTCTTAACATTGTCACGATCCTCGTGTGGTAGTTGTATCATGAACTTTTATAATTAATCTGATATTCCATAAACTGAAACATTCAACATGACACTCATTGAATCAATATATTATAAATATTTCAACGTAAAATATATATCAAACAATAAAAATAAAAAATAGTTAATAATAAAATTATAATTTATTTAATGAGTTATTATGAAGGTAAATTAATATCATGTGCTAGTGTTTTTAAAGAATTAGCAACTTCGTCAATAAATTCATCTCCAAATTTAGTTTCTATTTCTTTTTGTAAATTATTTTTAATTTTATCCACATTATCGCCAGATTTATTTGCCATTTCTTGTACTTTACTCAAAAATTTTTCATGCATATGATTAGCTCTCATACGATATTTATAATTATTCAACATAAGTGCAATTATATAATCGCCAGATGATGCTAAAATTTTGTCGAGTTTATTTATGAATGTATTAACATCTTGATTTTCAGCTGTGGCACGACTTTGCTTCTTTTCCATTTCATTTTTTTCATTATCTTTCTTCGCATCTGCTTCCTTACTCGGCGCATCAACATGTTCCTCCACTTTTTCATCCGTCGTCTTGACCTCTCGCCGCACTTTATCTTTTGCTGCCCCTTCATTCGCTCCTACGAAAGATGGTTCCTCATTAGCATGATCCACATTTTCTAAACATGTTTGTTATCTTCCACTTTCTTTTATATTAATATTAATTTTTTTTTTTATCATACCTTGGGATTTATTTTCACTCGTATTTTCCGTTTTTCCTACAAAAGTAAATAAATAAATGAATATTAATAGCAATTCTTTTTGTTTTCAAATAAATATTCAATCTAGAGAAGATAATAATAATTTGTGTTACTATAAAGTTATGAAAATTATTGATGAGTAATATAAAATTATACTCACTATTTGTATCTCGTTTCTCTGTTATTTTTTTTTCTTGTGCTTCCATTTCATTACGATTCAATTCACGTAATATTTCATAATTTTTATTCAGCTGTCGTTTCTGACACACATAAAAATCATCCCAAATTCACCACATATTAATAAAATAAATTCAAAATAATATGTTTAGAATCAAAAAAAAAATTATTAATATTTTATTGAATATTCAGAAAATTTTTTTCTTACTTTTCTCGTTAAATTATTCAAGATAGAAATTGTATTTTTTGATGTAAATAATAAATTCATGTCATCATTAATTAAGTCACTTTTATCATCAGCTAAAATATTACTAAATTCGTCAATTTTTTCATTATTGTAACACTTAATTGTCCTATAAATATTCATTAATTCATGAATTTGTTCATTTTGATTTTTTTGTACATAAGTTTTGTTAGAATTATTATTTATAATCGTCATCCATTCCTTAGAGTTATTCATTAAACCCCATGATTTACCTAATACAACAAATCAACAAAATATCTATTTATTTCCATTTACCCATTTTCTTTCCTCCTCAATTATTTTCTTAATAATATCCAAATTAAAACAAACCATTATAACACAGAGATACAAATAAAATTGAAATAATATCGAAACTCATGGCTTAGCTTGATCAATAATTCTCAGCAACTGTAACAATTACAGTTCAATTTGTTACTATTAATAGCACTCATAACTGTCTCATAAATTTCTCACTTTTGCATTTCTGCTTAATCATATCAAGCTGTCAATTAAACTTTTTTATGTTCTGTATGATTGCACAAGTCAATTTAACTCTAATGATATTGATAAAACTCTATACAACAAGTCATATTTCTTATTCATAACATTTATTTTCTTCATTTTCTTCCTTCGTTATATTAAATAATTGAAAGCAATAATATTAAATCTATTATATGAAATAATTCACCAAAAGTAATTATCATTATATTAATTTTGTATCATGTGATAAACAGAGAATAAGACAATAAATAAATAAGCCTTAGGCATTATTGTCAGTTGAGAGTATTAAACGTTATCGTTCCTTGAATTGTTACTCACGAAATGAAATATACAATAATACCACCACGAATCTCCTTATATTCATACCCTCCCCCGCCCCCAGCTCTCTTCTTACTCCTGTTGTGAATAATTCTCATATAGAGATAAATGATACATAAATATAAAACACCATATAACGAATTTATCATCCATAAAAAAGCAGAATAAATTTGCTTTTACTGTATTTAAATTGAAAATTCTGATGTATGTACTTGTAAAAATGTATAATGGATTGGAATAAGTGAAATGTTTTGAGAAAAATGAGTGATATATCTAGATAATAAATCTAATGATGTGTCTAAGCATATAGAAAACGTAATAAATTATAAAACGTTTATTATATTATTCGAAATATAATTTTAGATTCAAATATTGAAGAATCATAAAAAAAAAAATCATTTTTTATAATTAAACAATAAATATGTATACACATATATCTTTAATATATGTATAATAATTATTGATTATAATTAGAAATTATAAGAAAATAAAAATATCGAAAATTCACTCACCAATTGAAGTTTAGTAAAATTGCACAAACTTATAATGAAGAACTATTTATTTTTTTCATGTTAATTGGATATTTTTCCTGTGAAAACCAATTCTACTTCTGTCATGAAATAATCTTATTGAATAAATCAACATTAAAATGCAATATGCAATAGAATGCGACGAATTTTCAACTCAATTCCATCCTTGACATAAAATCGGGTTAACTGAAAAAAAAAATAATAATAATAATTTAAAATAGAATCTGATGAATAAAATATACATCTTATGGAACAAAAGACATAATTAAAAAATAGTTTGATACTATTTATCACACATTTGTTATAATTGTAACACATGCAAAAATTATATTCCATTTCCAATTTGACTATTCTTTTTTTCATCTTCTCATACTCTCATCTATGCTGGAATGGGGCAAGTGATATTCACCGCAGGCGTGAAAATAATGAGCGTATGATGAAGCCAACATACCAATCCATGAGTCAATTAACCATGCACCACATTTTTGTTCGTGCAATGTCAAGAGAGACCAAATATAATGACAAATTTACCTATGCTATATCCTCTCGCCTTTCCCCAGACTTTTCAAATGTGCAATTTCATGATATTAAATTGAATTTTGATCCCTGTAAAATGCAAAAATTAATTCCAATTATCAAACAATATCTTTTATAACATAAATTCTCATAAGTATAATAAATAATATAATTCATAGAAAATATTATATAATAATCATCCTGTATTAAAAATATATTATTACTTTATTCAGTCATTTTGTCAAAGTAATTCACTAAATGAGTGACAAGATAATTGATATCTACAAAAAGAAGAAATGTCCCCTATGAAGCAACCAAGTATAGAGCTCCAAAACCCTCACATAAAATGAATACATATATTATTCTTCTTTCCAAATCCATTTGTGTTCTTGATTATAAATAATAAAATAAATAAACGATGAACTTTATATATATTATATAAGTACATGTCATTAAATATCAAAATTATTTAATATTCATTAGATTTCACTCATAATAATTCGTATAGATATTTTTTTATTTCCATTACATTTATTTTGCAAAAATTTATTTATTATTTAGTTGCACAAAAGCGTGCTTCATGTCTGACCATGACGTGGTGTCTCTACTTGTTTGCACTGCGGCATTGAACTTGTGCAATGACGTATATAGACGTATATACTTTCACGTCATAACTTATCTTTCTCTGTATGTCCATTTTTCATTTACCCCCTTCATTGCCTCCCTACACCTGAGTTATTTTCCTCCTGACATGCTTCGTCTCATTTATTATGTACCCATCGATTGTATGACGTCGATACATTGCACATTTTTAATCGATTCATCAATGTAGCCTTTATATTTATGTATATATGTATGTTTATAAACAACTTATTATATCAGCATCAATCTTATAAGTTAAAAATAATTGTATAGATTGTATATCACAATCTAGTATATTGAGTGAATTTGATTCATTCATTTGATTATGAATTTTCATTTGAAATTATAGAAAAAACGTTTAATTAATTGATACAAAATTAATATTTAAAAGTTTCACTGATGATTTGAATAATATTGAAGAAATAAGAAACATATTTAGTATATGAAAATCAGTAAAAGTAAAATTGATCGAAAAAATGATTTTCTAACCTCAAAATAATTAATTTATGTTTACACTAATGAATTAAAAATTTTTTTAAAAATAATAAATAAACTATTAATATTATTTTTCAACTCTAGAAAGATAAAATTATAAAAATTCACACCAGACTGATCAAATCTGACATTTACTTGCCATTTATACTATTGAATATAATGATAATTATTCAACAGAAAGAATTTTTATTATCAGCTATCTTAAAGTGAAGCTCAAAATTACTCATAAATTTTGCATAAAAAGATTCTTAATTGCCAATCTTCCATCCACTATAATTTATTAATCCACTCATTAATATTTACTTGAAAATTTGTGATTCTAGGAGTAAAGTCGCTGCAGCATTACTCAACAAACATCTTCAAATAAATGGTATCACGTCAGGTTTAGGATCATTACCACCGTCAGTAGAACAATCACCACCTGATCCACCACCACAAGAAGAGCCACCAATTACAAGTAGCAGCAAAATGAAACGTGAAAGAAAAGCAGCTAGAACATTGGGTATCATAATGTCAGCATTCATGGCATGTTGGCTACCATTTTTTCTCTGGTAAAATTTAATTCATATAATTATTTTTAATAATATTACATAATATAAATCAATGTGTTTATTGATAATAAAGTTAAAGATAAAAATAACCTGATACCTGGTGGTATTATCAATATAGATATATGTATGCATAAGCACTTTATATAAATAATAAATAGGATAGTATACATAAGCATTATCGGTTGATGATTTATTGAGTGCAAGTCAATCCCGATGGTGCTATAGTAAATATATATGTATATATAAAAGTATATACGTACACCAGTTTGAGAATAGCGGAAGCAATGACATTCTTTATATACCCATGTACAAGATGTTGAAGATATATATACATATTGCCATGAACCAATATGGCCAATCGATATAGTTTGCATATGAGAATAATACTATCGAGGCTTAGATATTAAAGCTATACATATAACTATTTATTGAATTTTCAGCTCAATAGATAGATGCACTATCGATCGATACTGATGTATGTCAAGTGCAATTTCGAAATATCAAAATTACATTATATATGTATATGCTGCTCAAAATAGTTGATGAATTCAGTATCATAATGTGGTTATTTAGATTTTGGGATAAATTTTATTGATTTGATTTTTGACGCGGAATTTAAAAATAGATTATGGATATGATACTGTTGATTTTTGTTTATAAATAAAGATCTTTATATAATTGATAGGAATTTTAATCAAAGTTGCATTCAGGAAATTATTGGTAGTAGAAAATTTAATATCTATAATTTGTGTCCAATATGGACGTTGATATATATAGCTACACATGTTATATAAGTTTGAATGGTTAGAATGGTAATTGTGGTAAATTTAATTAATTGAGGAAAATTGTTTTATTAGTTATATTTATATTATTTGTCTAATGATATTCTGAAAAGAATTTTAATTTAATATTTCTTGTATTAGTGAATTTTATGTCAGCAATATACTTGGAAATATTTGAGGTTATATTAGCACATTAAATGATGAACAGAACATGTATGCATATGTATACTGAAAATCCGTTACTAATATGAAAATCAGGTTCAATATATTCGCAAGTTGAAAATTTTATCTTGATATAGAAAATTTTAACCTTGCCCAAACGAATGAAATATATTTATTTGCAATATATAATAATTGTAGGTATGGTTTTAGATATGGTGTTTTTTTCCAACATCATCTCCTTCACTTTAGTTAATAACCCTTGACCTTTCTTATTTTCTTAGCACTTGCGTTCATGACACATAGACCACGACCTAAATACTTGAGCATTCAACATCTCAGGTATTATTTGCCAATATATAGAAGAGAGATCAAATATAAATTTTTATTATTGAATAAAATGTCATCATTATAAAAGAAAATAAATTAATTTAATTCATCGCTAAATTTAATCAATTTTTATTTCAATACAACAATTAATAACACCAATCAATAATTTATCGTTCAAGATTATTATTATTATTGTAGTATTGATCATTTATTTTTCTTTTTTTTTTAGATTTAACGATTGAGAAAGAATGTGACTGATATTTTTGGAAATTGAAGACGAATTTAGGATCAGTGACAAAAAGTATATATGGTCATACGAATGATAGGATGGACAGACGAGAAAGAAGTCTAGAAGTAACGATCTATATGTATATACAATCCCCTAAGGGAAAATCGCATATTCTAAAAACTGAAAAACCTTTTTTTTGCAAAGTAAAGCTATTTTCTTCACAACCCCCATCTATATATATATATCGAAAATGTGACCTTGCGATTTTTTTTTTCATGCTAGAATTCACCTTCTCTCAGAAACATCGATGTAATTTCAGAATACATAAGTTTGTTCTGGCATATAATGTCTGATTAGATACACTAGTTTGGTATGAAAAAAGAAAATCGATATAAAAAAAAGCTGAATTGGAAAACAAACCAACTCAATTCACAGGATTATTTTTTTTTAGTTTTTCTTTTTATATTTTCAATTTATACTTATCAGCATGATGATGTCGGTACTTCAAATCAACAATGCATTTATGTATCTAAACGTCATGTGTCTTTATTGCTGCATTATTATTTCAACAAAAAATTTTATTTAAATGTATTATTATTACTGTTATTATTATTTGCTTTTAGGTACTTGATCACGTCGTTATGTGACACATGCGAGAGCAGTAGCATTGTTGTCGCAGCTGTATTCTGGGTTGGATACTTCAACAGTGCCCTTAATCCTCTCATCTATGCATACTTCAATCGGGAGTTTCGGGCAGCATTTCGAAAAACACTTGAAAGCTGTTGCGCTGCATTGATGCCCGTGCATGACATGCGACAAGTCCATAGAAAACAAGATCTCGTTCACAGCAATGCGTCATCTGAATTGCATATGAATAATCAACTTCGTGCCAGTGAAATGACCAATGTTCATATTGAAGCGTGCATTTAAAAAAATAAATAATACACCTAAATACAATCAACAGTGTACAATGAAACTAAATGGTATTAAATTATTGTCTTCACAATATATTGTTGAAATTTAAAAGTAAAATCATTATCAGGTTAATGAAGATATTTTATCGTAAGTCTATAGGTAACATTAGAAAAAAATAATAAATAAATAAAAATAAGGAATCATAGGGTATGCAGGTTATTAGAATTGTATTTAAAAAAATTTTTTTATTTCAAAGTATATTTTATTGTTTAATAATTTTTTTTTGTTTTTCTATTATATCTAGATACGACACTTCAAGTTGGAATTATTTTTATCCGAGTATTTATTACACATTTGAGTTGATAAAATTACAGTAGTTGATGTAATTGTCTAGAAAAAAAAAATTCTACATTGCCCAGCAGAGCGATCTTATACTCTTATTAATTATAATGAGCAATGATTGATTAATTAAAAATCAATCGTGTTCATCTGGATGAAAATTATACCATAACACGCCACCGCCCCATACACGGTAAAAAATAAAAACCGAAAAAAAAAACATGTAATTTTCCTTGTAATAAAAATTTAATATTTAGGAACTTTTTAGTTGATTGACTTGTTATCAGAAGGAAGAAAGAGAATGAATCAATTCTCTCCGATATTTTACGGGACTAATTGACGACGACTCTGTAAAAGTGTTAGACAAAAATATCTCAAAGCTCCGAACAAGTTCGTCAAACGAGAAGTTATAATTAGAAAAAAATCAATGATGCTTGTGTGACATAGTAGGTCGATGTGATTGAGTACTTATATACATACATAAAAATGTGCGAATGTATTGATAATATATACAGAGGACCATGTCATTGATATATCCAGACAATCTGAAAGTAAATGATAATAGAAAGAAAAAAAATATATGTATACGTATATATATTGTAGAAACAAAAAAAATAATATAAATAACAATGAGATCATTTTTAGCTATGATGCTACATTCAGAAAAAATTCGATATCATCAGACTGTCAATAATGAGAAGGATCCTTCTCACTCATTATGATTTTGAAGTTATGGCAATAAAACGAAACGAAAATTGGATACAAGTGTAGAGATAAATATTGAAAAATACTTTCACATCAACATTGATATTGAAAAGAAAATTTGCAAATAGTAGAAAAGGATAAATAGAAAGATAAAAAACAAAAATGAATAAATAAGTAAATGCCAAATTAATGTAATGGCATCAGTGTGAATATTAAAATTAAAATCCAATGACCAAGTAGCAATTTCCCTCAGGACTGATTTTCTTTCAATTTGATGAATATATCTGAGTAGGAAGTAAATTTCTGATATATTTCAATTGTAGAATTGTTTCATAGAATATTATATTTTGTATCTATAATGACAAGGCATAAATGATGTTTCACTATGTATAATTTGTAATGAATTTAAATAATTTACGTTAAGCAAATAAGAGAAGTAATATGTGTAAAAGCAAAAAATATACATGTAATTGATAATCCCGATTCTTTGAATCGCAAGATGAATTAACTTCAAAATTTTTTCACCTTGTTGAAACAAGAGAAGAAAAAACGCTATTAAATCATTTTTTATATTTCAATCAGATTCAATTGGTTGATGTCTATGAAAAGAAAAATAGCATGCGCACATATTTCACATAAATGTTAATAATGCGAATTACCTTAATAAAATGAAAAACAATCATTAAAGTTTAAGATCAAATGAAATCACTCAAATAAGTATATAAATATTCAAAACAAGAGAACTTGTTGAAATAAAAAACTAAATCAGATGAACAAAATATATTATATTAAATTTTTTGATGAATGAAAAATGATTTAGATATATTTACCGACGAATGAATTAGATTGTTGAAAAATTAAAAAGATGAACCAAAGATATGACTATTTAATGACAATAGAAAATGGATTTTTTTTTTCTTTAAAAAATAAATATAAAATATACTAAAAGACTACACCATACTCATATTGTATGCAAAAATACATATGTTATATTTATCAAAAATCATTAATTGGATTAGAAATATTTGAAAAATCGTATATTATAAAATTCGGTATAATTAAAAAAAAAAAAAAAATGAAGATATCATTAAAGAATGGAAATACGTGGCCAAAGTTGGAGAAATAAAATAAAGAATATTTTAAGAAAATTCTTCTTTTATGTTTACTTCAATTTACTCCTCTATAGAATATGCTGAAATTACTTTATATATTCATATTAATTTCAGATTCAACTGTGTGAAAATGCAATTAATTCATAATAAACGTGGTATATCTAATACACATTATCGTTTCACTTTCCAAATTCTAAATGACGAAACTTGATTATAGTATGTAAAATGTATCTAGTATGATGCTCAAACAAATAATTCCGCCTTTGGTTGCTGTATCACATCGTTAATTATAGCAACCCGTGCGGTTATACCACTCAGCTCTCTACTTAATACTCAACCACTAACACGTAATAAACTTCATCCTGCTGTGCACGTTTACCACTGTTCCAATATAGGCACGATCCCGCACTTAGCAAAATCAATTAATTGAAAAGTGAACCGCCTAATTATAAATGCATGTAGCATATACAATTCAAACAATCTTAATGAAAGCAAATGTAATTTAACAAAAAAATTAAATTGGAAAAGAAAATTAATTTATCATATTCTATAATATAGCATTTGAAAAATCAATAACATCAATCTGCATGATAATAAAATGACACAGTTTTCATTGCAATTTAATTAGAATATTTGTAATGATAATATTCATATTCTTTTATAACAAATAGTGGGAGAAAAAATTGACTGAAATAAATTAATAATTATAGGAAAAATAATGAGATTTATAAATTTGAATATTAAACTTATTACTAATTCAATTTATTATCAACAATTTTAATGTGGAGATTCTCAGAGGTTTTATGTTTCTCTTTTTAAAGCTTCAAATTCTCGAGTGCTTGAAAGCTCCACCAATTAGCCAACTATGCAAAGACAATAAATGAATAACAAGAAATGGAATAATGAAAAAATAAAATGAACTTGAATGAGAAGAGTAATAAAATATATGGAATATCAAGAATAAAAACTGAACGCCAATTTATATATTTTATATTCTTTTTTTTCTTCTATCAATTGAATGAAAATAAAATATAATTTTATTTTTTAATACTGGCTAATGAGCGTCAAGCAATGAAAATTGAGAAGACCTATAATGTGGAAATATTATTCTAATAAAAATGAATAAATTGAAAGTAATAAAAAATATACCGACTATCAGCGGTGGAGCAAATTGATCCCTGTCCCTTACATTATTATAGTAAAGAGGACCATCATCATTTGTTTGGGAAAAAAAATAAACGACCGCAAAAAAATAACGCCTTTCCAAGCTCCCTCATTTCTCTTTTTCACAGTTATAGTTCTACGCATATTCCATGAAGGTTATTGAGCTGAAGAAAAAAAAGAATATAATGATGGACATTGATTTTTGTTTTTTTATAATGTGCATGTCTATTGTATTCTCCGATGAGCAATAACAGACATTATGCATATGCAGCAAATTAATAAATCTCAATGAATATGTTGAAATATATGAGCAATTTCAATAAAGTACATCTAATACTTTGCTTTCATAACGAGTTGTTAAAGCTAATTACTACGATAAACTAATTAAACTTATATCAAAAACAAAGTTCGATGCATAAAATGGATCTTATTTGACCCATATTTATACAGAATTCAAACACACATTTATATATATATTATTGATGAATCGCTCGACAATAAATATACATTTAAAATTTTAATTACATTCAAGTTAAAAGTGGACAAATACAATAAATAAATCACATATTGGCCCAATGACAACTGATCATGAAATATTTTGTAAACTAAATTTTGGCCACATATGTAGTTATATTTCTATTAAAAAATACAACACTGGATTTTGCGCAATAGAAATTCACAATTTTATCGAACATTCAATGACGCATATTAACATTATATTTTTAAACTCATTAGAAGTATCATGCCCATATTCTACTTGTGACGATTGTCCTCCCATTAACTTTATAACTCCAACAAGATAATTAATAAGCGCTTAAACATTTTTAATCATAAAAAAAAAAGAATTTGTGTTATATGATAAATCTACATGTATCTTCGAGTCAATCATTGTAAGACAACATCAGTTCTCGCTTGAATTAACATTACAACGTTATAATTTTCCCAAAATTTACCGAAGTCTTCCTAGAATAAATTAATTATAATAATGTATATATATTAAATAGTGTGGTAGTAATATTAATTGATCTGTTCCTGTTTTTCTTAATTTTTCTTGTTTGTTTTTTTTTTTTTAGTTATTGTACATTCATATATTAAACAATATAATTTATTATTATTATTTTATTATATATATTTATCCTATAATTAATATATACTTTTTATCTGTTCCAAGTGGATTCTTACAACTTTATAATTTATCACGTGCCAGGATAAAACGTGGCTGTGTCCATATCATAAACACTAAAATTGGACATAACTCTCGGCGTTTGACCATTTAATTTGTTTCACATTTAAGATATATTTATATATACTTTTAGTCATTTTTTTTTTATATTTTTATTTTTATCCTACAGCAGGGTAATAACGTCGTGGTAAGGATACGATGACCAAAATACTATGAACTAAAATGAGATAACAACTACATAAGATATTTTTTGAATCAGATAAATCGAATTTTTTAACCTCATCCACGACGTTTGTCTAAAGCAGCCAAGCTGTGGCTTTTTAACATTTTATATTCATCATATTTTCAGCAATTTTTATATAAATTTGTCTTTATGTATTTGATCACGTTATTTATATTATAGATCACATTGTGTGATGAAGAAAATACAACAGTATTGAATGACTAAACACTGAAATTGAATAATGATTTAAACACAAAGTGTATCGCTCTCATTGAACACTTGAAATAAAAAAAAATATCAGTTCATTTTCGCACATATTTTATTTGAATGAAATATAGTTAATTGTGCCGTAACGAGAGCTACGTATTTTTTTAAGTCCCGTTTGTGAGAGATATTAGTGAATGAATTGATTATTTTCTTAAACAATCGAATTACTATCAATTGAAAATATTTAAAAGCACACATTCCATATTGAATATAAAACAATTAATATCATATTGAAATATTATTCTCAGAAAGTTCAATTTTCTTGGGAGTAAACAAAGTGATACTTATGTAATAGATAACAATGTAAATCAAATTATTATATTTGACTTTTTTTTTCATCACTTGTAGATTTTACAAAATATTCAAAATTAAATTGATTTTTAAAATACAAAGTAGAAATAATTGCGACAAGTTTGACAAAAAAATTGCATATTTATGCCAATTATTGTTTTTTTTTTTACAATTTCACAAAACTATTATATAATTCTATAGCTGCTTTAATATACGCTACTACGTCGCTCACTTTCCCATTTTCATTATTGACTACACACCATTTTCCATTGCTTTTATTTCATAATTTAATATTTCATAAAAGAGCTTTACAAGAGTAATTATGAAATTAATACCCTTTGCCAAGAGTCATCTAACAGAATATTGTTTTTTTTTTATTTAATTTTTAATATAATGAATCATGATAATTTGATAATCGTTGTATTCATTTTTATTATTATTCATAGACTACGACCAAACAATTTCAAAGTATTAAATCGATGATTTTTTTCGCTTTTTTTCTTTCATTTTTTCTAACTTTTCGATTCACTTTCCATCTAAGACATTGTATTTGCACGAGAAAGATATAATGGTTGCATAAAAAATCTACATTATCCCTTATATATTCCTTTATAAGTTATGGTGTACCAATAAAATGGCGTAAATTCATCATTAATAGAATTAAATTTCCCTTTAAATTCATTGAGTTCATGCACTATTTGAAAACGCTATCTGAAAAGTTTTTTTGCCACATGTACAATTTTTTACGTAAACGTGTGTACATCACATTAATTGATAACAATTTCTACTTATTCGAGAATTCTATTTTCATCTCAAAAAATTAATTTTATCCATCTGAATTTTTAAATAAACAAGTAATATGATAGTAAAAAATAATGTTGTCCAACTCCCATTAAATGGGAAAAAAAATTTAATTAAATACCAAAATAAAAGAAAATAAAAAGTAACTTTGTATATAATTTTTATGAGCTGTAGAAAATAAATTAATAGGAAAAAAAATAATAATTCATACGTATTTTCGTTAAACTCCAATGTCGGCAGTTAATGACAATGTATTTATTTCCATTGACCAAGTGATAATAGCATTCAAATATTGCAATTGAGAATTGCTAATTATTGATTAATGCAATCACATTCTTGTAAAAGCGAAAAAAAAAATATCTCTGATTATTTTGTATTAATGATTGTGGCTCTACATCAATAATTATCCTGTATCATAATTGATAACCATTTTAAAATGCTTACCAACTATTTCAACTAATTGCACCAGCCAATTGTTATTCATCTTCAGTATCTCCATCACTGCTATATTCTTGCTGAACAACTGGTCTTACAAATGGGGCATTATTCATTTGACTGTAACAATAAATAAATATATAATGATAAATTAAAAAATTATTATCCGATAAAAAAATCATTAAACTTACGCTAATCGACGATAATGATTCAGCCATTCTTCAAGCATTTGAGCAACTAAAAGTGGCCTTTTATGAAGTTTTTGTTGTGCAACTAATATACCACCCTCAGTAGTACATACATCAAGCCATTGTTTCAATATTGTCTCTTCTCTTCCAATTTCTTCTGGACTTAAAAAATGTATTGGCAATAATTTGTGTTCCCGATCCATTAACGGCATAAATGTAGTTTGCATTTGAAGTTGTAATTGTTGCATGGGACCATTTCCACCAACAACACCAACACCATGAGATGAAAGTGAAGATAATCGTGATGATGCATAAGGTTCAATAGGTACAAGCGCTGTAAAATGGCCTCGAGTATAACCTAAAGCAATTGGCGATCGAATGCAAAATGATGGCTCCCATAATAGAGGTAAATAAACACCTTCAAATCGTGCATATCCTAAATAATGGAAAAATATAAAAATTTTAATGATAAAATAAACGTATTAAAATTTAAATTTAAATGTATAAAATCAATTCATTTACCTATATCCTCTCCACGAAAGCTCTTTACGTATTTAACTCCGTACACAATAATAGGCCTCCGTAAAATGTGGGCAAGAGCAAAAACATGCAATTGTTCTAAAGCACTACCTGGCTGTGCTGCAGTAGCCAATAAATTTTCCCAATCATCTTGCCATTGGGCTTCTTCCAACGTAAAATCTAACATTCTTGACGCTTGAGATGCCTCATACTCGCGCCATCTTGGATAAAATCTGTAATTCATTAATTTATCATTGTACTAAAATGAAATGAAATGAAATCTAATATAACGCTATATTTAATTTAAAGCATATTCATTAATCATACATTTGTCCAGCTTGCTGTAAAGAATCTGCAAGGGCTCGTCTTAATGTATTATCCCTATCAAATACTCCCCACGTTGCTTGCATCACTGAATCCAATAAACAATCACCAGCAGATCGATTCCAAAGTGCATGTAAACGATTCCCAAGACGTTCAGTAATTTCTAATGACCAATTAAGTGCCGGTGGTTCATCACCACCGCCCTCTAATTGCTGCTGTGCTTCGCGATCCAAGAGCTCCTCAAGCATTTGCTCTTGCACCACACTTGGAAGATCCTCCACCTTAGAAAAAAATATAGAATATTCATATTATTATTTTCGTACTTGTTAAAATATCTCGATGTGAATAAATCAGCATTACCTCTGCGGGGAGTGCAAAGGTCGCCATATCCGTGACGAAATAACATGGAAATGAACCTTTGCGTAAACGAATACTATTGGTAACATGTCTACGGATTTGCGCGGCTAAGTCTGGTGCAACATAACTTGGCACTCTTTTTATACCCGAGCCAGATCCTTCAATTTGTGATAATAATGTTGCTAATATATCTTCACGTTGAAACCTATAGTATTATTTATCAGTATTAATATAATAAATAATTGCAATTATATTATATGATTATTAAATAAAATTACCTAATGGCCAAGTGAACAAGTGTATGTCCTACATCAAAGGCACTGCTTCTATTGAGGAGTAATACCTCAGAATGCGTCAATTGACGTGTAGGATCACCACCACTCGCCAAATAAGCTTCAACCGGAGTATTTTCACCTTCAACAATACCAAGACACGCATTTAACCAACACCAATCTGTATGACGTCTTAATTGTTTAAGCCTGCTTTCATAATCACAATCATTGGGGCCCTGAGCAATTGGCAATGCATCATTTTTAGGCTCAAACCGTTGTGCACTCCTGAATAAATAGAATATGAAAAATTTTTAATCGTAAAATTATCTACATAGAATTTATATATAATTCGATGTTATTTTGTTATTTTTTTTTTTTTTCATATACACACCGTCTAGCTACTGCCAAATTTTCTTCTCGTGGAGACTGTTGAATATATGGTTGAGGTGGTGATGGTAAACCACGTTGACTTACATCTTTTTCGGGACTTGGCAGAATAATTCCCGAATTAACAGTTGTTTTTTCTTTTTTATCTCGCTCTTTTTGGTGACCACACATAACACATTTTACAGCCTTTGGCCAATTTTCATAAGTACATACAAGGCAAGACCATTTATCTAAATGTAAATTATTTATCGTAGATGTATTTTGTCTTGAATTTGGTGGAGGATCACCTAATCTAAGTGGCGCTAGATGTTCATGTAAATTAGATGCAGAATTAATCATTTGGGTATGATTGGCAGGTTTTCTCGTATTACATTGTATACATCGAGTTGCATTTTGATAATTTAAATATGTGCATGTTTCACAGAACCATTTGCCACCGGATGGTACATTTTGACGATAATTTTGTGGACTTAGATTACAAATATCCGTGGATGGACTAAATGGTACTGGACCAGATGCATCATTTGATCCTGCTCTTTGAGGACTTGGATCCCGTAATCTGTATATATCTTCACCTAATAAAGGTTTAGAACCTCTGCACATCGTACATTTCAATGATGATGGCCAATTCTCGTATGTACAATATTCGCACGTCCATTTTGATTCTGATTCTTTGAATTTACTACTCATCATTGCTAAAATTTACTCTATATTATAAATAAAATATTGACATTTAAATCATAAATATATTTCAAAATAATATAAATCTATGATGAATTTTAATACACTGACCTTTAATTGACACCGAAATATTCAATATATTTTTTATTAATATTACTATATGTTGTATATTATTATCATGTTCTTTTCATATCAAATAAATATATATTTATAATTATCACCAGAGAAAATACTGTCAGGAAGCCCACTATTTTCGTATCTTTATTTTGACTATTGTGATCTGAAATATTAATAAAAATATCATATGAATATTAAAATTACTATAAAATATAACTTGATAAATAAGTAAAAAATAATGACTAATGAAAATAACTTTTATACTCACATGGGATTAATTTGAATTTAAATTGTAAAGGTATTGTTATAAATTGTGATGATAATTGACACATATGGGTCTAATTTTCAGTTACATAGGCAACCTGGAGTAATTTCAACCGGTGATTCCACAGGCTATTGTCATACAACAACAAAATCCATTGAATTAAAGTCAGTTTAATTATCCTGAATAAGATGAAAGAGAAGATGACTTGAATACACCAATATAAACAACACTAAAGATTTAAATTATATCCAATAATTTTGAACACAAGTAAAATTAATCCATGATTAATTAATTATTATCATTGAGACATTGAGAATCAAAGAATATTTGTATGTTGTTCTTGTTCTTGTGAATGCTGTAACAAAGTTTACAAATGAATGGCACACAACGACCATTTGATGTTTTCATCAATACAACATCAAATGTTAATTTACTAAATGATATTAAAAACACATACTATTACTTGTCTACATTCACGCTTTTTCTCTCGCTCTCTTTTTCTCTTTCCACGTTTCTCCCAATGTCTCTCTGTAGCCTCAATGCACTTGTGTCATATAATGTTGCTTTAGATTACATTATACATAATGTAAATTGAAAGCTGAAGCTTAGAATAAGAAAGTATGTACATGCATATATAACAGAAAGTAGGTTTTGACAGTCATCAGAGGGGCAAACACACAGTGAAACTAAGCTCAGTGTTACCAACATTACATCGGATGAATTTTAGATAAATAATGATG
>JAQQBR010000001.1:12785428-12812588 GCA_030347285.1 Microctonus hyperodae
TTTTTACTTTAGAAGACAACAATGCGCATTACGTAGATTTCGTTTTAAATGTTTATTTATATATTTGTGTATTTTTATATGCCAATTTTTTATATTATTTATTGTTTATATAATTAATATTTTGTAAGATTTATTATTTTCATGTGTCTTTTAAATAAAACACCGTTCTTATGACGACGACCTTGACATTAGTTTGTGCGTTGAAAATAGGCTTACGATAAGATTCAAATTTTATAATGGTTAACCTATAAAAATTGAGAATTATCAAAATTTAATTATTTAAATCACTGAAAAAAATTTATATTTTAATATTAACGAATAAAAAAATCCGCTATGCGCCACCACGTACTCAAAAAAATAATACTTATATATTTATTAGTACATATGTATTTATGTTTATATTCGTAGCCAAATATACATAAGTATATATATATACTGTATAGTATAGTTTATCCTTGACATTTGTTTGAAAATATCTATCGCGATCGTTAATGTAACAAAAATAAATATGCAAAAGTAAATATATGATTTTTCAATTGGATGATAACTAAATACGTTGCAATAAATTTTGTACATTGTAATATTATTTGAATTGACTTACCATATATGTAATTTTTTTATGACGTCATCTAAAGTCAGGTGAGCTGTGTATATATAACCAAAAAATTTTAGTAGAATTCAAGAGCGAATATATCAGAAAATTTATTTTACATTTTGATGACTGAATATAGATGCAATAAAAATTAATAATAATGTCAACGGAAAATTTAAATGTTACTATACTTTATGGAAGTGAAACCGGAACTGCTCAAGATACTGCTGAAGAAATTTGGAAAAATGCCAAAAGGTTTCATTATCATATTATGTTTTGTATTACATACATATATAAATTAAAAATATATATATATTTAGCTGAAAGCAATAAATCTATTCTTATCGATTAAATTATTTATTAAACTATATCATTTGATAATACTGTTGCTATAATTTTTTGTTTTTTTTATTTGTTTTATATCCATTTTAGATATGGTCTTAAATGTTGTATCAATGCCATGGACGATTATAAAATACAAAATATTGTATGTGAGCGACTTATTATATTTGTAGTTGCAACTACAGGTCAAGGTGATTGTCCAATGAATATGCGACGATTTTGGCGATTTTTATTGCAAAGAAATTTGCCTATTAATTTGTTAGAAAATTTAAAATATTCAGTGCTTGGACTTGGTGATAGTTCATATGAAAAATTTAATTATGCTGCCAAGAGATTACATAAAAGAATTGCACAATTAGGTGGGACAGAACTATTACCAATTGGATTAGCTAATGACCAAGATGATCTCGGAATTGATACAGTTATTGGTCCATGGTCGAAAGAATTATGGAACATTATAAGTCGTGTATTTAATGTAGCACTAGCGCATTCAACGGCAAATACTGATGAAATAATTGAGCGTTTTCATGTCAATATTCTAGATAAAAAATTAATTAATGATAATTATGAAAAACATTACAGTATTTATCATGAAGAATTGAATATTAATGATGCATTACGAGAGGGTATAGTAATTGAGAATATTAGAACGACAGCAGAGGATCATTTTCAAGATGTAAGATTGTTAAAATTTCATATTGAGAATATTAATTATAAACCTGGTGATTTATTATATGTAAGGCCGCGAAATTCACCAAAACAAATAGAAAATTTCTTTGACTTATTGAAAGAACATGATATACCATTGTATCCTGAAACTATTATCAGCATAACTGAAAAGGAAATAAAATTGCCATTAGCTTTAAAGCAGCCAGTTACTATGAAACAAATTGTTGAACAATATTGGGATTTGAATTATAAACCACGTAAATTAACTATGCTTGCTTTATCATCAATTAGTGGTAGTGAAATTGAGAAGGAAAAGCTCATTGAATTTAGCACTGCAGAGGGTCAAGAAGAACTTTACACATATGTTAATAGACCAAGGAGAAATATTGTGGAAGTATTGAGAGACTTTCCTCATACAGCGAAAAATCTTAATATAAATATTTTATTCGAGATTATGGCACCAATCAAACCTAGAGCTTTTAGTATTGCTTCAAGTAATTTAGATACTCCTAATGAAGTTCATCTGTTAGTGGCAGTTGTAAAATACAAAACTAATCTTATTGAACCGAGGCTTGGTTTGTGTTCAAATTGGTTGGCGTCTTTGAGAACTGATGAAAAAATTATTTGTTGGATACAAAAAGGAACATTTAAATTTAATTATGATAAACCTATGATATTAATAGGGCCTGGGACAGGTATTGCAGCGTTTAGATCAATGCTGTTGGATAGAGCTGCCATGAAGCAATCATTAAATGATGCCATTTTATTTTTTGGATGTAGATACAAGAATAAAGATTATCATTGTCAAAATGATTTTGAAATACTCATGCGTTGTAATAATTTACGAATTTTTTGCGCTTTCTCAAGGGATCAAGATGATAAAATGTAAGTCAGAATATTTTGTTTCAACAACAAACAATTCGTTGGTATAAATTCAAAATTAATTCTATATTTATTTTTTCAGATATGTTCAGCATGTAATTCATGACCAACGAGAATTATGCTGGCAATTGTTGAATAAAGGTGGTATAGTTTATTTGTCTGGTAGCTCTAAAAATATGCCAAAATGTGTACGAGAAGAATTTGTTATATTAGCCAAAGATGTTGGGAAATTGAATGAAGTTGAAGCTGAAAATTTCGTTAGAACACTTGAGAAAACTCAGCGTTATCAAACTGAAACTTGGTCTTGATTTTTTTTAATTTCTAGACTGAAGATGTATTTAATTAATTTAGTAACATCAATTGTCTTCAAATTAAATATCAAAATTGTAATAATGTACATTTTTATACATAAAAGTATGATTCGCTTATTTGAAATTGTCTTATTACCAACCTAAGAAAATGGAAAAAACTGCTGACTACATAACCCCAAATATGCAAAATTTATAACGTGTAGCACGGTGTGTTTCTTAAAAAAAAAGAAATCTTTTCTATTCTTTACTTGTGTTACGAAACAAGAAACGCAATTAATTGTTAAAATATAAAAAATATGCGGGCAGAATACGATCGACTTGCTTTACATAATTCTGAATGTAATTCGGTTTTTTTTCAAGTTCAGGACTGTGAAAGAAATGTAAATTAATTACTTTTCCAATACTAATCTTTATATGTAACTCCATTTTCATATTTATAAAATACATTTTCTTGTATTTTCGTAGAATCCGGTTGGTCGAATATTCGGAAAGTGTTCGAAATTTCATACACAATTACAAAAGTGTATAAGAGAACAGGTTTGTATATTTCAATATAAAATATTTTTGATAAGACTATACGTAATTATGATGAGCTAAAACTTTACTTGCAGTAATATTATATTGTACTGTTATTTATTATATTCAGAGAACAATACAACAAAAGAGAAATCGTGAAAAGGCAGAGGAGAGAAGAGAACAAATAAAAAAGGTGATGAATGAAAAAAAAGGAAATTAGTCATGACAGATAATATAAATATGAATATTGATGAGGGCGATTCTGAAATAAATGATTCAGATGATGAATATGAAATTCCACCTGACAATGATGTGTGCGATATGTTGGATGAAGTGAATTTAAATACTGAATTACCAATAATAACAGACAGATACTTCATCCCGTATTATAAAATTGATGTACAAAAAAAATATGATGACATCTGCATAAGAATACACAGTAATCGAATTTGTATGTTATCTTTGGCGCCTAGTCATGCGCTATTGCAGAATAAATATGAAATTGAAAAACTCAGCTTCAAAGTAACAGAAAAATTGGATAGAACGGCAAATAAAATTTCGGGAAAAGGAAAACGCGGTGCTCAGCCAATGCAAGCAAATTCAAATATTTGTATTATTACATGCACTAATGGCGAGGTTTGGCCAATCAAGTGTTGTATTTTTGGTAAATTAATTGAAGTAAATGAATCATTAGTTGAAAATCCACAATTACTTAAAAAACCACCTCATAAAGGTGGTTATATTGCTATTATTTTACCGAATATAAAAATTGCTGAGAGCATGAAAAATATGCTTTTAACAGAAGATGATTACAAAGTAGCAATTGATAAGCGAGAGAATATTCTTGAGGAAATGAATAATTTACAAAATGGTGACACATCCAAAAGAGCTCGAGATAATGAATTTTCATCCTCTGATAAACCAGAAAAAATGCAGAAAACTTAAAAAAAAAACGAACACACAAATTTATGTTTATTTTTTCTTTGTGGAATAGTAAAGTACTACAAATACTTATTGATTTTTTTTTTTTATTATTTGATTGAACAATATTTTCTTCTGTTTCAAAGTTCGTATCTTTGGTGCGATTGCAAAGTGCAATTGAATAATAAATGTTTTTATCATCTTCAATTTTTCTACTGCAGAACTAAAATATTTCAAGTGATATCATCGTATTCTAATTATAAGGAAACATTTGAGTTATATTTTTACAAAGGATTAATTTCTGTAAGTCGTTCATTACGTTTTCTCCGAGAATAATTTACTAAATTTCCTAATACTATTCCGACAAAAAGAATTAAGCCTACATTACTATTCGACACAAATTTCGTGGCACAATCTTTCGGATCATTTATCTTTAATGTATTTATCTGCAAAAAAAAATATTGTACATTTATTGTGGGAATTTCGAAATATAGTAGTAGTTGATTAAACATTATAGAGACTTACTTGATTCACAATATGACCAGCAACAACAGTCACAGCTGTATAATATGGCCATGATTGACCAGACATTATACCACATGTAATAAGACTAGTTATCATTGTCGCACCAAATCCAGACAAATATAAATTTGTCTTATCGCCAAATTTCAACGCCGTTGACTTAATTCCTAATCGTAAATCATCGACTTTATCCTGTAAAATAAACATTCAATGAACTTTTGCTCTCATTAAATAATTATTAAAATATAAATCAACAAAAAAAATTCATTTATTCATACTTGATGGGCATAAATTGTATCATACAAAACTGTCCAACATATTCCAGCAGTATAAAGCGGCAAACAAATAGACCAATCACATGAACCATGTATCGCTGACCATCCTAACAATGCGCCCCAATTAAATGTCATTCCCAAAATTAATTGCGGCCAATAAGTTACTCTTTTCATGAGCGGATAAATCATTACTAAACCTGAAAAAATAAATAATTAAATAATAAACATCAATGATATCTATTGTGGTAATAATTTATTCAATGAATATTACCAAGTGAACTTGCACCAAGACAAACGCTGTACCAATTAAGTTGAAGTAAAACCATTAGTCCCAGACTCAATTGACCACCAAGAAATATCAATGATTTTAGTGGTGATACCTCACCAGTTACTAATGGTCTATCTTTTGTTCTTGCTACCTGACATTTATCATATATTAAAAAAAACTATATTAATTCATTTTTATTTATTTATACAAACCTTCTTATCAATATCCCGATCCCACATATCATTAATTGTACATCCAGCACCTCTCATTACGAATGCACCAAATCCAAAAAGTAATAACATATTTATATCTGGTAATAATAGATGAGATGGTGTTGCCATTGCTATACTCCAACTGCAAGGCCAAAATAGTAACCATGAGCCAATAGGTTTATCTATTCTCATAAGTTTCATATATGGTTGTATATTTGTTGGTGAACTTTCAACAATTCTAGCAGCAAAACTCAAATGTCGTTCTTGATTTAAATTCATTGATTTTCTTGAATTTATAAATTTTTCTAAATACCAACCGGTATTATTTCTTCCATTAACATTATTACCATTTAATTTTTTGTCCAATTCATTATTGTTACATAAAAATGAAGTAGTATGAATTCTAGTACAATTATAAACCTTCATATTTAATATTTTCCACCGTTTGTATCTTGTATGCCTTCCTAAATTCATTTTTAATAACTGGGGAACTCGCAGCAAACTTTGGCACATTACAATCATCATTACTATTATTTAATTCTCTATCTGTAACAATATTATAAATAAATATCACAGTAATAATAATTACTAACTTACATAATCTATAATACGCATATTACGTTTTGTTTTTAATAATTTTTACATACATACATATACAAATATATATGTATTCAAGTACGAAGTATCAATTTCAGGAGGTTATACATGCTTTATGATTTTTGAATTCTTAAAAACTATTTAACATAATACATACATTTAAAACATGACGTTGTCAGATGAAGAATTTTTTATTATTGAAATTTTATTTTATTTATATATAGCATGTTATTAAATATTTTTTTTTCTTCTGTCATCGGTGGTTTATATATAAAACATGCTGTAATCATTTAATCGATTGTATTTATGACTACATAATTAGGTACTTCATCACACATGTACACTGTTCACGTGCTATTCATCCATAATAATAATAATAGAGCAGTGATGATGATAATGTACTGAATTACCGCATGCGCACTAGAAATCGTATAGTGTATATGTATAGTATAGTATAATATACTACACTATAGGATTTCTAGTGCGCATGTGCGAAAACTGTCTTTCAGCCTATCACTGCACAGTAGCAGGGCTGCCATTTTGAGTACACTGCATGTTACTATTCATCATATATGTAATACATATATGCTATTTATTACTAATTCTCAACAAGTAATTTTTCTCACGTACGAAGTTTCGGATTTCGTCGAGTAGTGAAAGAGGTTAGCAATATATTGTGTTTTCTTTCTATACACGACTTGTCCCGAAGTTGAATCGATCGAATTCGTAGATGATAGAAATATGTTTGGAAATATGTATTTTCTTATTTACTTATGTTTATCAATCTTTGACCCTGATAAAAAAAAAAATTTTATTACATAGAAAAATAAAATGTAATACGGAATTTATCGTTTCTTATAATTAGGTGCGATTGTGAGGAATAAACAATTAATTAATCATTTATTACATTTTAATGACTTCAGTTTTTTTTATATATCTTTTCGTGTTATTACCTTTTTTGTAGTTAGATTCTTACAGCAATTTTAGCCATTAACCTCGAATATCTATCATAAAGACTGAATTTTCAAAATTTTGATAGAAAATAGTTATATACTCATTAATGATTTGTCAAACAACAAAAATATTTACACTTATTAATGAGTATATAATCATTTATAAATTGACAAAGTAAAAATATTTTCTATGATATCATTGTCTGAAGGTTGAAAAGTTATAAACTATGATGAAATTCTGAATAGAGATATAAACAACAAAAAGAACTAAAGAATTAATTTTTTCATTTCTATTTTCAATATTTATTTGAAATACGTAACATAATTTGAATAATTGAATTGTTCATCAAGGAGTTTCTCACTTTCACCACTGTAGCGCTGTAAATATCACCAACACAACATATATGCGTAATATATGGTGAGAAAAAAATTTCACATCGCAACGATAAATATGAAGGCGCATGCGCAACATTCGAGATATATATTTATTTATCCCTAAATGCAATGCTATTATTATTTGAATAATAGAATAAATGATTGTGATACTATTAATAATAATTTGAATAAATAAAAAAATATTAATCCAACTATAATGACTGTCAATTAAAATTGTTTTTGTAAATATAATCATTAATTTGACTCGTTTTATTTTTATAATAATCACCTATTCATGTATTTTTGTTATTATAAACAAATGACTGCTTAGATCCGCATTACACATATTATTTGATAGTATATAAGATTATAAAGTTTAAAATGAATATGTATCACATTATAAACGAACAAAATCCATTAATAAAAAAATAAAAAATTATCTTATAATTGCGTGAATTATATATGAAAAAACATGAAAAAGCTTATAAAATATCATTTAGGTTATCTTAAACTATGTATAAAAGAAAAATATTATCAAAAACTTACTATTGCCAGCATTGAAATATCGTGGCGTTGAATCATATGTTTACAAATTTTTGGACCGGCTTGTGGACAATGATGTTGAAAAAATTAATACTAGGTAATTTTCGGATTAATTTTTATATCAATTAAATTATAAAAAATCAAGTATTATAAATAACAAAAGATATTATTGTAAATAAATTTGAAATCCTAACCATAATTGTTGAAATTAATATTTTCAATATTGCCGCGTTTTAACATTTAATGGCGAATTGTGACTAAACGCATTATCATTAATGTGTAATACGTCAGACATTTTATTTTATAAACTACGTGGTGTTTTATAGTTACACGAAACATCGCACTGTCTACTATGAAGAAACCTGAAGTTATATTTGTCCTTGGTGGTCCCGGTGCGGGTAAAGGTACAACATGTACTGATATTGTAAAAAAAACCGGCTATGTTCATTTATCAGCTGGAGATCTCCTGCGTGAAGAACGTACCAAATCTGATTCAGAGTTTGGTGAATTGATTGAAACTCATATTCGTAATGGCACCATTGTGCCAGTTGAGATAACATGTAGCCTATTGGATAGAGCTATGCAAACTTCACCAAATCCACATAAACGTTTTCTCATTGATGGCTTCCCGCGCAATCAAGATAACCTAGACGGTTGGTCCAAGGTAGGGTTAAGCATTTGATCGAGTTATTGACAAAAACATGACCTTTTCATTTTTATTTTCAGACAATGAGCGATAAAGCGATCGTTAAAGCAGCGTTTTATCTAGAGTGCAGCCAGGAACTCTGCACTCAACGATGTATTAATCGGGGCCTCAAGGGCAGTGGAAGAAGCGACGACAATGCTAAATCGTTGGTTAAACGCCACGAAACATTTATTACTGATACAATGCCCATAATCAAATATTACGAGCAACTTGGATTGCTTTATACATTTAATTCAATGAAAAAACCGCATGAAGTATTGGCAGATGTTTATGAAACTTTGAAAGAAATTGGCTGGGGAAATCATGATTAATTGAATTATTTTTTAAATACGGATTATTGCAAATATAATTCTATTTTCGTGATATATGTATTATTACTATGTTATTTTTTTTTTCTTTGAATTTTTAGACATAGCTAATGCATTCATTATTGTTCAGGATCAATGGAAATGTTTTCCATCATATATTATCATTTCATTTTATTTCCTGATTTATTGTAAACCATCGATGAGCTTTTAATATCAATAGAAAACTAAAGATACATTCCTTGTAAATGGATTAAATAATCCTCGTTGAATTTTAGTTAGTTAATAAACTAACCGCTGAGAGACTTTTTTTTATTGCAACATCTTGATGAAGATAATGTATAACTATTGAATAAAGAATAAAATCATGTTGAATATCTGAATGCGGAAAATTATCGTTTAATAATTAATAAATAATGTATTGCTTAATATAGAATTCTGTCAGGTCAAAAGAATGTTAAAGGCAAATAATATTTATGATGTAAACAATGTTTCTTGGAACTAATGAACATGCATTAATTGCATTCCTTATTTTGTTCATCTAAAATATTTTATTATCAAAATGAATAAATATGAATTATTAAAATGATAAAAAGTGTCAATTTTATAATGGATCTTTTCAATTGATTAGATTACTTAATCAATAAATAATCAAATTCAAAAAGTTGCTCAATCTTAATTTTTAAATCGTGGAAAATTTGGATAGAATCATAAAATAGCTAGATGAGAATAAATCTAATTAAAAAAAAATTTGTGAATATTTTCTGATACTATAGAATTGCGTACAAGTTATTAACCTTTCTCAAGTTGATCCAGGTCCAAATGAAATTCGAAATGGCTTTCATAATCAAATGTAATCTGTGAAATATTTAAAACAAGACCTTTCCACACATAAAATCCAATACAAATATTGAGAAACAATAGTCCATACGCTTATCGTCGTTTATAAACCATCTGATGGATTTTTCCTTCGCTGGTCAACATTGCTACTACATAACACACACACGTATGTCTGTGTATGATGTGTATTCAAATTAAAAAAAAAAATTATAAATATCTTGAACAAATAAGTACTATTATTTAAAGTGATTAAGCGAAATAACTCAATTATTTTGGCAATTATGTCAACGTAAGTTAGCTAATCCTCGCACGATCCAGGATCTACAATTAGACATTTTCTATCAATTGTCTTGTGTTTCAATCTGAAAATGTATTTAACTAAACAAATTGTCCATGGTAATTTCACGCATGGTATGTTCGGTCGACTTCATAATAGATTATAAAAAAATTAGATAAATTATTTATAAAAATCTGGCGATAAGGATTCAAAGTGTCGCGACGCGTGACAATCCAATCCGCGTCGCTATCCCCCATCATCAACTTTTCGTACGATATAAAAGCGAATCAAACATTCTTAATACAGACAGTGGTCGTTCAGCCTTTCAATTTGATATCAACCATATATTTGTTAATGCACGTGCTTAGACATTGTTATCGTAATTTATATTAAATTTTAGTGAGGCGGTAAAATTAAGTTTCATTTTAAAAAATATCTGATGGAAAATGAAATACAACAAAGAAACAATTTTCCTGCTTGTGTTTACCATCAAGTGCATTTATGCAGCAGTTGATGGCACTCAAGTGTTTGACCAACCAACAGAAGAGATCCTTCTTAATATCTTAGCGAGGCCTCTCATCTTTGATAAAGGTGCCTCAATTGAATGTCGGCGCGACAGTGAAATTTATCAAAAAGCTCTTGGCAGTTATGAACCCTGGGCGTTGCAGAGTAAGTTCATTTCAATAAAATTAAATTCACATTTATAATTCTCCCGTATTTTTGTTTATTATATTATAAACATATAATTTAAGTGACGTGAGAATTGCAATAAATACAAAGTATATACTGACTCTCAATTATGTTGCGTCGATGAGTAAAGAAAGTAGGTCAGCGAGAAAGAGATGAATAACTGTCCTTGAGCAGGGGTTGACTTGTATAATTTTTCGTATACAAACATCAATGACAACAGAAATAAATCAATATAAAATTAATTCTATTGATATCTAAAAAGCAAAAAAAAAGAAAAAGAAAAAAACTTCAACACAAAGAAATATATTTAATAACTATTCTCCCTAAATATTTTGTCAACTGATTAAAATTAGGTAAATTATGTTTATTCAAAAAATGATAAATAAGAAATATTACAACATGTCAATACAATAATGTAATATATGTAGATATATTTTATTGTATCTATACAATAAGAACATGTGGTAATTTATACATGCACATTTTATTATATGTATATATATACAGACATGTATTTATTTATATACATGCATGCACATATAAATATATTGCCTTTAAGATTGTACAATTACGAGTATAATTCTCACGCAGCTGAGTATTATATGAACATTATCATTCTTGCTTGTATTATCGTTATTAATAAATTATCAGTGAGCTATTACGCAAGACGACCTCACTCGGACAACGGCTCCTAGAAATCTTCCAATCTTTAATTTTCCTCGAATGACGTTCGCACTTTCCGCATTCCATTGATTTCTATTGTTCTCTTTATTATTATTTTCATTATAATTAATTAATATTATAATTACATTATTATTTTTAATTTCAATTTATAAAATATACTGTGAAGATATTATTTATATTTCAATATAAATTAATTTTTATATTTATAAACATAATTGTATTATCACCTTTATAGTGTATGATTCTTCAGTTAAAATTCCATCCGGCGTCATAACTGGAAACTATAAACAACTTGGTAATTATGACGAATGCCTTAGGGTCAAGAGCGTACAAGGTTTCGATGGTAAAGCATGTAGTGCTAAAATATCATTTCAAATATCATCTAACAATAGAAGTACTGATAATACAAAAGATATTGGTGATTTATTTGTCACCGTGGCATTGGCCTCGGTATGTATAAATTTATATATTATTATTATTCATATTTTTATTTTAGTTTTTTTTATATTGACAAAGGAATTATTGTGATGTTTAATTGATGGATTTATTTAGATGAATTTATGATTATTTTATATTATTTTTTTTTTTAAGGGCATACGAAATTGGACTTCAGGTACTACTGTTCCATATCAATGGCTTTGGTGTGTACCATCAAGTTGTGATTCTACTGCTGTTTTTCATGCACTTAAGGCTGGATTAAATCCTTTGAAGCGTGAGAATAGAATTAATTTGTTGATTAATATAACAAATGCAGACTGCTCTACTGAACAATCAAATCGTCCTGTATTTTTTCTTGCTGATTGGATTTACATGTATGGACAAATTAAAAGTATTTGAATTAAGACAAATCTATAAATATATTGAATATAAGATTTATTAATGGTTATTAGAAATGAGTTTTTAGGGTTAATCATTTATTAAATTGATGATATTCATGCTCAATGTGTTTTAAATATTCATACAATTATGATAAATTAAATTTTTTATTTCTCACGTTTTACAATTTATTAAATTAATAACAACGGATATTTATCATTTATATACAAATATATTATGAAATATTTAGCATATGATTATACTGCATAATTATATTTGTATATTAATAATAAATGAATTTAATGTGTTTGCATGAATTGAATGAATATATAAATTCAATGAAAATTTTATTGAGCAATTTAATTATGTATAAACCAATGGAATATATTGATAAATATATATATGCATATATTAATTATGTGATGAAAAATTAAGCTCTGACAAAAAAAAAATTTATTTTAAAATGAATGAATATAATTTGATTTTATGGGGAATAATGTAAGCTATGTAAATGTATGAGATAAACATATATTTGTTTATAATTAAAAAATAATAATATTATTTATTATTAATTTGTTCAATATTTAATAAATGTCGTTTTTTTTTTGTTGAAAAAAATTAGATCGGTGATTATCTTCTTTGTTGCAATCATCATTGCCAGTACAATTTATGACCTGGTTCAACATTCGGTTATAGAAAAACCGGATCCTAAAGGTAAATGTCATTTATTACAAGATTTGATATTTATTGATATAAAAAATATTATAATGTATTTGCATAAAATGTCATGTCGATAACGTAACATTACAGATTTCAAGCACACAATTTTGACATCATTTTCACTTTATTCAAATGGGAAAAGTTTAATAAATACAAAAAAAACTAATGAAACAATAAGTTGTCTTGATGGATTACGATTTCTTAGTATATGTTGGATTATTTATGGACATACGTATTACATGCAAGTTGTTGGAATACAAATGGATCTTACTCATGTAGCAACAGTAAGTTTATTATTAATTTAAATATGTTGTTAACATTAAATTACAACAAATAAATATATACGTTTTTAAAATACTATTATTTTTTAGATGCACGAAATTTGGACTAATTTATTTATTCTTAATGGAAATATTGTTACCGATACATTTTTTCTTCTTAGTGGAATGTTGCTGACATATTCTGAACTTGGAAGAAAGCAACGACAACCATCGGAATACAGATTAAACATTGTAATGTTATATCTTCATCGTTATCTAAGGTAGTATTATTATATCAACGTGTGAATATAATGATAAATATCAAAAAACTGTGCAAGAATGTAAAGAAGAAAAAAAATTTTCTAGATCAATTAATATTGATTTAATTTTAAATTTCATATCTTATCATATGATATTTTAATAATATTTAAAAACGAAACAAATAATATTACACTTATTAATAGATTTTATTTCATATAATAAAAAAACAATCTTCAAGTAAAAATATATTTTATAAATAATTAATCTATATTTATTTTTGTTTCTTTTATAATTTATATTTCATTTTTATAATTGCAGATTAACGCCAGCGTATGCTGTGATTATTGGATTTTATGCTACATTATTTTATAAAATTGGAAATGGACCTCAGTGGAACTATTGGGTTGGAACAAATAGAGATTACTGTGTAAATAACTGGTGGACCAATTTATTATACATAAATAATTATGTTCATGTATCCAAGATGGTAAGATAGAATTATCAAAACAATAATTCCAATAAATGATTTATTTTATGGAAATAATTTGGAAATATGTATGTATATTATAGTTTCCCATTTTATTTAGTGTATGTCACAATCATGGTATTTATCAGTGGATATGCAGTTTATATGGATGTCTCCAATATTTCTATATCCTCTATTAATTTTGGGTATCAAACACATTGTCTCAATTGTTCTTCTCTCATTGGGTCTTGTACTTTCTGTACTTGCGCCTTTTTTAATCACTTATATTGATGGTCTCACTGGAACGATGCTTTATTATAAAGAGTAAGAATAATTAACAAAAATAATACATTATATTTTTTACTTATTAAATTATTTTAATTTTTTAAATTACTAATTATGGACATCTTTTTTTTCTGTCAGACAGGCTGATGTGGCAAATGTTTATTTGAAAATTTATACAAGAATGTATGCTAGAGCTGGACCTTACATTGTTGGACTTATATTTGGTTGTTTGCTTCGACAACTTCATAACAGAGCTATAAAAATATCTAAAGTATAAAAATAAGTTTATATATAAATATTTTATTATTACATTTACAAATTAATTAGTCATTTATTGTAGTAATGTATTTATTTTTAATTATTGTAGGTTGTTGCTTTTTGTGGATGGATATTTGCAATTACTGCTGGTTTGGCCGTTGTATTTGGGCCAAGAGGAATGTATTTTGCTGATCACAAATATGACAGTATTGAGGCAGCATTCTATGCAGGATTTCACAGAATAACTTTTGCCTTATCTGTTGGTTGGATTGTCATTGCAACTGTTGTTAATTTTGCAGGTTAATAATGTATAATATTGATGATATAAATTTTTGAGGTTAACTGTGCAATTTGAGCGTTTGGAATGAAGTCAATTTTCTTTTAATTTACATTGCAGGACCTGTTGGAGCATTTTTATCATGGTCTGGCTGGATGCCATTGGGTAAATTAACATATTCAGCTTATCTCACTCATTATATCGTTCTTTTATACAACGTTGGAACTGTCCGAACACCAGGAACTTTGACAACATATGAAACAGTAAGTTTCCGCCGGTAATTAAATTAATATTATTCTTTTTCTCATTTTTTTTTTATTATCAATAAATCAATTTACAGGTTCATGAGTTCTTGGGGAATCTTGGATTAACGTTGTTTTTATCAGTAATTTTATATCTTGCATTTGAAATACCATTTACGCGTATTGATCGTATTCTTACTCGTGGACAATTGTGGCAACATTTTGTTGCTAGCTCATATAAACCAAATATAAGTGGCTTTGGTTCTGGTGAATCAACAAATGAAATTTTCAAATCTTTTGATGATGTATCACCATCAACTATATCTCAATCATCAGATAATGTATTCGCTGTATATACAAATGAAATTGCAAATGATGAAAATATTTATCATTCTGTAATTGTGGATAAAATTGATCGACCGATGATTAACAATAGTAAATCATACGAGCAAAAATCTCAATTACACACCCACAAAGATGAAGAAAATTAATATTTTCGAATAATATAATTAATACGAATGAATAATATATATACTTATAATAATTGTGAGAGCTTTTAAGTACTTAATATATTTTTGTGGGAATAGTATTGGATATAAAATTGCATAAATTATTTTATACATTTATTATATCTTTGTTAGATTATATTAATCATCAGATAATGTAAAATAAAATAAATATTATAATTATGTATAATATTATTAAATCACACATCAATCAATAATGTATAGAAATTTTGTATAAAAATATTGTGATTTAATATTTTAAATAATATAATTTTACATTGTTATATTAATTTTATTCAATAATATTTTTACCGTTGTTTTTCATAATGTCATTAGTTATTTAATAAAAAATTACGAATCATCAAATATCATTCATTGCCTGATGTTAATGTCTATATACATAAAGCTGAAATTTTATGTCCACTATAAAACCCCTATCATTTACGTCATATAATATATAACGAGAGTGATTTAATTTATATATAATATGTATACATTTGCGTAAGGGACTTTTGTTGTATTATATAAGTGGGATTGATCAATGAAAATACATATGAGATATGGATGGGTAATTGAAATTGCGTCATGCGGTTTTTCACACCAGGGGGTATTCATGTGGCTAAATGGATTAAACTTATTGTCATTTGGTTATAATCATTTTCTCACTTGATTGGTAAAGTATATTATGTATACATATTACTCTTGAAATAACGTAATTAACATAATTAATACACATGTGGTTATAATATTGTCAAATATTTGCTCAATATTTTGTAATTGATTTAATAAAATTATTTTCCCTCTCAATTTATGCACTAAAAAAAAATTAATAAAGTCACTAAATAAATTACATTCATTATTTAAATAAATATTAGTTATCAAAATAAATATATTAATTGCTTATTGAAATAAATAATTATTTGAATGTATAATAAATTTAGTTGCATATATTGAAGTAAAAAATTATTTTCTCTCTCAATTTATACACTAAAATAAATTAATATTCACTAAATAAATTACATTCATTATTTACATAAATATTAATTATTAAAATAAATATATTAATTGCTTGAAATAAATTATTATTTAAATGTAATAAATTTCTTTGAATATCTGTTTTTTTTTCTCAGTATATATATGATAAATATATCAATCTATATAATTTTATTTATTTGTTTAAAATACATTTTGGATACTTTTGAAGTTATTACATATAGTCCATAAACAATATTAAATATTTAAAAAAAAAAATCCGGTTTTCAATTTCATTTCGTTTACACATACTTTTCTGTTTTTATAAATACACACTCCTCCACTCTGTAACTAAATAACATCTCAGAAGAAAATGCGATAACAAAAGTGTCCTGAGAAAAGAAAAATTGAAAAAAGAAAAAAAAAACGTCAAAAAAGAAAGCTTGAAGAATTTTCGGGAGACAGTTTTCTCAGTGTTAAACAACATATCCAAGACATCATCAAAGAACCAAGACGACGATTCCACCACAAATGAAGAAGCTCTTATGATGACTAATTTGTTCGTTTGAACTAAACCCGATGTCTGCATGATTTCTAAAACTATTATACTATCAAGATTCATAATGCCTAAAAAAAAAAAAATATATATATAAATCCAAGACAAAACTTTCTTCATCTAAATTTCAGTAGTATACAAAACATTTTCTACATCAAAATAAAAACTTAATGTCATAATTATTTCATTCACATTCATCACAAGAATATTTTTTTCATCTCATACATATTTAACCGGAAGTATATAATCCCTTCCCTTGATGTAACATAAAAGGAAGTCATTTAGATATATATATACATACACATACATATATTTACATATATATCTATATATAAAAATACATGACTACAAATACGCCTGCGGTTACATAGGCCCATGTATCATATCTTAAAGTTAATTGCTTTATAGTTTATAGTATCAAGATCTGGTAGCAACCAACCATCTCGTTACTTCCCTCGTGATACACTTATTAAATAATAATCACATTAGCTGTACAGTATATAATAACGAAAGGGAGCAATAACATATATATATATATACATGTAAAAGAGGGCGGAATGTGAGCAAGTATATATATATAGAGAAAGCAGCATCCATATAATATATAAATTGAGCTGGTTTGATGGCCTCTGTTTCTGTCTTTTTTATTTCTATCATGGAGAAAGTTGGAGGGAGCAAATGGGGGCTGGTCTGATGTTAGTTGGGGGTGGATACTCTGATGCTGATAGGAAGGGTGTACTTTATCCTGATGCAATCTTACTGAACCGCCGACGCAAGCCAGAACACCACCGACAATATATCTTTAATTTCATTTAATCGACTCATCTGTTTTTTATATTTTTATTAATGTAAAACAAAATTTTTATATGTGGATTATAATTTAATTGCTATTTAATATGGGGTAAAAAAAAATTGTTGAGATGTATGTGTATTATTTAATTTATAGGATATAAAAGTATAAAGATAATAATTAATGAGAGAAAAAAAATTGGTGTGTAAAAGAGGAAAGACCGCACACGTGTCATCGACAACGGAAAAATAAATAAATTTCAGTAGCTGTTTGCCGATGTATTGCAGAGCATCATGGAGGTCTCTATATACATCATGTTTACATTTAGGATGACAGCTCTTATGTGAAAGGAAGATGAAAAAAAATATATACATGTAATCATCACAACTGCGAAAGTAATAATTAGTGAAAGTACGTAGTGTATTATTGAGTGATAAATTGATCTCGATGAATCAATACATAAAGAAATATTTTTTTTTCAATATATTCAAGAATGTATATATGTGGAAATTTTCTTGATTATAATTAGAAATATGGATTATAGATATTCAATTCAATATTTATTTCAAACAGTTCGATAATATAATATTAACTGTGTTAATGGAGCAGGAGAAAAATAAATAAATGAAATAAAAAAAATAAATTAATCGGAAAGAGGAAGGAGTATCTCTCTGCAGAGTCCAGTTAGGCCATGTGGCGTTTTGAAAAGATATGAAATCGTGCTTACGTACATGGTACCATCAACTAAATATAGTTTATTGCGTTACCGAGTATTAATGGAACACAAATTAAAGCATATATTCCAAGTGAATCAAAGTCATAAGATAATTTTCCGCCAAATATTCCAACAATATATATCCATGCATGTTACAATTAAATAAAATTAAATATCTTAATCTATAATACAAATAAATACATACATAAATGATATTATAATTAAATAAAATTAAATTTATCAATCTATAATAAAAATAAATACATACATAAACAATGCTATATAATTAAATGAAATTAAATATATTAATCTATAATACAAATAAATATACATACATAAATAATGTTATAATTGAATAAAATTAAATATATTAATCTATATAATACAAATAAATACATACGTAAATAATGTTATAATAAAATAAAATTTAATTTGTAAATCTATAATATAAAAACAATATAATTATTGCCTTTGCTGTATAACAAATTTAGATTTTGTTATAGACAGAAAATTTCTTCATGATATTTGTGTATATAATCACTTTCTTTTTATTTTGATGTTTTCAAAGAGTTGACTTCCTCCACTTGAGTTTCTCTGGTTGTGTTATTATATTAGGGTGGCTTTTTAAGTCACCAGAAACCAGGAAGGAAATAAGTAGTTATAGAAAACAAAATAGCAGGTAGCATATACGTTACAAGAACAAAAGCGTGGGTTGCACATGACGATTCATCCTCCATGGCATAAACACACTTCCTTATACTTCCTCTATATATCAGTCTCACAAACTTCCACCTGATTCCTTTCCTCTCACAATTATTCAACATATATATAGAATTTAGTTATAACATAGATACATATACATAAATAGTTGAGGAGAAAAAAAATCTAAACATCTCATTCGTATAAAATACTACACGTGCCTAATTCTGTCTACATTTTTACTACTCTTGAATATCTACTTTTTTATATGTTCAAACCCTTCATTGAAATAATTCATTAAAGAATTAATAAAATGTTACAATATTGTATATACAAGACTGCTATTATTAATATTATTTCGTTTAACATTTAATAAATCTACTGAGAAACATTAAAATATAGTCATTCATGTAAGAAACTAAAACCGAAAATTTTATTACAGTAAAACATAACATTGAAATTCCGGTGATTATATTTATTTAACTTTTTTTATATGTCCTGCTATAAAACATTTCTCAACATATATGTGTCAAAATATATATATATATATATATGAGTTTATATATATACATATTGAGCAAAGTGAACAGATTATTTTTATAATTTTTGTGAAATTTATCAATTACAAAATATATATTTATATAGGAACAATTTTAAATGCACATGAATATAATGAAAAAGAAAGTATCATTTGTTTAATTAATAATTGAAAATTGTACTATATAATATAGTTATATATGTGCAGTATGTATATGTACTTGTATATAGGTTTGCAAGAGCTCTTTAAATAACTTATTAGATTTTTTGAGTGGTACATTTTATCTGCCTTATTCCCAGGCATGTATATTGACTTGCTTCAACCCGTCCACCGTAAAAGTACATATCAGTTAAGTGGGAGCTATATATAATAGCAAAAAAAAACCACACTTGTACATATAGCAACTGTCAGTGGATATTAATTAAATATATGTGAGTGAAGATATAAAATGGAATAAATTCGACGTGACAAATAAAATATGTATATGAATCAACAAAAAAAATAAAAAATAATTTTTTGATATATGTGATGTATAAATATAATATTAAAAATTAAAAATAAGAATTCTCATACATAGAATCAATTGAAAAATAATGATATACTTATATGACACGTGTTATGTACTGTATTAGACTAATTAAATATAGATATATATTTCTGTATATTATATAGAGATACATACGTGTATTAATTTTTATATTTCACTCCCTCATATTTTTATTTTCAGTGGGCGTCAACGCCTGACACAAATATTTCCTGAGACATATGTATATAAACGTTGATATTTAATATTATATGTACTATTTATCTATATTGTGCAGGTATATGCTATAAATAATTGCACTTATTCATTAAAGTGACTATTTATTATAACAATGACGTCAATCTGATATCCTTGACGTATTTTATATCCACAGCTCTCATTTATTGTTATTCCTGCAAACAATTTATTGATGAAAATTATTTTTATATATTCTTATTATGCTTTTTATGAATTCGTTTCGTACTTAATTCAAAGTTTTTATATGTTATTGTTGCTATTCATCCAACAATTGAATAAATAAAATACCTATTCATGCAGATAATTTATGAATGTTATTGTTGCTATTCATCCAACAATTGAATAAATAAAATACATATTCATTCGTTATAGATAATTTATGAATATGTTAGAATAAATAATTAATATAATTAAGGAAAGAAATTTGTCCTAAACTATATTTATAGCTTTGTCATGTTTTGTAATAATTATTAATATTTTTCCTCCTAATTATTAGAAACATAATTAATACTAAATAATAACAGGCATATAAATAAGACTATAGAATTAATATAAATATTTGTTCAATATATTGTCGGATGATTATAGCCACTTTTGATTTTTCATGACCGGAAGTATATATTATAAGATCAATCATAGATTATAATTGTCCGCATATGTACAACAGATCCTTATGAATACATATCCATATGTATACATATATTGCTTTGAATTTATAGTAAGAAACAAAAAAAAATTTCAGATCTCATAACACATATTGTCAATAGATGGTATAATATATATTATGAATGAACAAGCGTATATATTTCTTTTTTAAAATATATGTTTCTTTCTTCTAGTGGACATATCGTTGTAACGACTCAAGTTACATTTTTATTACGGTCACATGTCGCGTGCGTCTTGGGCCCTTTTAACAGGACACTGCAATATATGTCCTCGAGGGAGGTCGGCGCCAGTATTACCATGCTGCATTTTTTTATCTTCACCGAAGATTTTTGGCGCCTAGATATATATTTGTCTAACACTATGTATATATAATATATATACATATGTGTATGTACATCTATGTACATCCGTATATACATATTATATATTTCATTTTATAAAAATAAAAAATTTTCTCATACTTAATAACCATCACTAAAAATTATAGGTTAATCCCATGTTCTATTGTCATTGAGTAGTTATATGAATAGAATATTATTCAATACTTTAAAATATGCAACAAATTTCCATACCTAATACATAAAAATAATAAAATATTAATAATAATAATAGTGACAATAAAGGAATCAATAAAAAATATTTATTACCTTGAGAAAATTTTGTGTCAAATATCTCTAGAGATTTGAAACATATTATATTATAGATAATTATTATAATGCCTTAATAATCGACGGGTGTTTACTGCTGCATGAAAACTTAAATCATATCCCATTCCAAATAGTCTCGATCAATTTGCTAATTGAATATTATGTTAAAGATATATGTATATGCTAAATGTTAGAGGTTATGAGCGCGAATTGCGCGGGGATACACATTTGACCCCGCCCATTAAAAAGGCGGAGCTCAACGTTCAGCATCACGTTCGGCCCACTTGTATCAACTGTATCTCCTTCGTCATATCTCAAATAGCTGTGACTTTGTACATAAAAGTTTACCAATGTTTTATTCTTGTATTCTTGTCATTCGTTCGTATGGTGATGCCAATGCGTGCTGGCTCAGTATAACTTTGGCAACAATCACAATCGTTTGAGTGCGCTAATTAATTTTTTTTTTTATATATTTTATCCTCCAGGATATATTGATGAATATAAATATTTTAGTTATTATCAAGAGCAATAATATTTGATATCTGTGGGATTTTTTTCTCCATTGTTGAAAAGTGAATTTGTGTGAAAGATCATCAGCGAAATAAAAAGAATATTTAAACGAACATTGCAGTGGTGAATTTGAGCAGTTGTGATATTTTTGTTCATTTTTGAGACACTCAAAACTGTTTGTTATTCAGGATTTAGTTTTTACTTCTTCGTCAGTTGAACAAAAGATATAAATTATAAATAAAAATGCTAGGAAGTTATGAAGCTCAAACGGATTATTATCCTCAGTGGCATCAACCGTATGATTACGTCACTCAACTTCCTTACGGTGAGCTTTTTATATTGATTAATCCTGAATTTTAAATGTAATTAAATTTTGAACAGTAATTTCTAACTGATATCCGTAATAATTAATGTTTATTTTGAATTTTCTAAAGGTTCCTTGGGCATAATACCTGACATGGACAGTCAATCAACATATTGGGGCGGTGATTCTGGAATTTCTGGTGGTAGTTCAGGTGCTGGAAGTCCCGCAGCATCAACGCCACCGTTAATTATCGAAGAAATTGGCATTCAAGAATCAATTTATGGATCTCCAATACAGCATTATAGTCATGCAGAATCCCAACAAGTTTATTCACCAGTAATTCATTATTCTCAACACCATCAACAACATCAGCAACCACTTGTGAGCCATCATCCAAATCAAAATCATCAAGAAACAATAGAACGTCGATCACACAATGATTATACGTTATCAGCATCAGTTCATCAAGTTAATAGTATTGTTACTAGTGTTGGAACATCAGCACATCTTCAATTAAATCTTCATCACCATTTGAATTCTGTTGTTCGAGATGATAATAATGGACTTGTATTAAGACCAAAACGAAGAAATACTGCCAATAAAAAAGAGCGACGACGGACACAGAGTATCAATAATGCGTTCGCTGATTTGCGTGATTGTATCCCAAATGTACCGGCGGATACGAAATTATCAAAAATTAAAACTTTACGATTGGCTGCTTCATACATTGGTTATCTCATGGCCGTACTTGAGAGTGAAGAGGGAGAAGAGCCTCAAATATTTCGTGCAGAAATTTTGCCTAATGGCAGACGAAATAAATCAAATCACAATTCTGTAAGTAAATAAATAATTATAATGTTTTTTATAAAAAATAATTAGATAACACAATAGAAAATTTTTTAATCTTAATTTTCTCGCTATGGAGCTAGACTACATATAAAAAGAATATTTTGTTTGACTTGTTGCAGAATGAAATGTGTCAGAGTGTTGATAATTTTCATGACGAAATGACAAAAAGTAAAGGACGAACTGGATGGCCTCAACACATGTGGGCATTGGAGCTGAAGCAAGAGTCCTCATCAACAACTACATCAGCAACTTTTTCAGTTGGTCAGTTACAATAGAATCTCTATGTTCAATATATTTACAAAATCAATTATAATAGTAAATAATTTTTATGATAAAAAAAATTGCAATAATTCAGATTACATAGAGCATGTAAATATATTATCAGAATTGGATTTACAACATTTATTATATGTAAATAGAGTGTTGTATTGTTTTACCTTTTTAAAAAAAAATATTCATGCGTAGCAGAACATTTACCAAAGAGTATTAAAGAACGAGTCAATCCTGAGATTGTAACGAGGTTATAATATTCTTTCATGTTTTCAATCCTCTCTATATATTAAATAATAATTCTAATTATATTAATTAAACCTATATATGTTTGTCAAAATTTCGCAACATATGTTACAATTTTAGGATTAAACGCTAATTATAATGAATAAGTTTTGTAAAATTTTGTAAAAAGAATTCATAAAAGATGAAGAAATAATTCAAGTAAATGATTGATTAATTCTGTTTAACTATTTCTATTACTTCCACATGTGAATATTCCAACCATAAATACATATATATATTTTTTTTTTTTTTTTTGAGACACTTGAAAGCTTCCAATATTACATGTAGAAATGTGAAGTGACAAGAGTAAGCGATACTTTACTAGCCTTGATTCTTAGTAATTTATGAAACTGATACAAAGAACCCTTTCAAAGTTAAAATGATTCGAAATTTTCTCCTCGTCATATTGAAAATTCACACCTGATGAATACACTTCCTTCAATATATTATTTCAAATAGTTTCTAATGATATTTGTCATTGATATTTATATTTAATAGATGCAAATAATCTATATAAGCATGCAATATATTTATAGGATACTGATGATTAATAAATTGAATTATTTAAATCTAAACAGTTGATGTGGTTGTGATGATTAACTTATGTGTCCACAAAAATTATTGTATACGATTGTATACATAATGTAAGACGTGTTCAAGAGTATATATATGATCTTTATATACCGTCGGCAATCATATATTGAGACACTGTATTTATTTATAAATTTGTCTCTTAAATTAATATCATACAGAGTATCAGCTTGAGGTTATGTATATTCGTCTTATATATTACAAGACAAATAAATAATATTCTTGAAGAAAAAAAATTTGAGAAAATTTATATAAACACTTGAAATCTTTTAAAAATAGTTTTTCTTCATTCACAAGGGCCAATCTGATTATTTTCTCTTTTTCTTTATAAAATATAGAAATATATTTTAAATAAATTTCAGTGAGTTATTTAATTTTTAATGACTTATAGAATTTTCTATGCTTCCAATATCACTTTTAATGTCGTTCATTACTCTATTGAATGGAATAAAAAATTCTAATTAATTAATTTATGTTAAAAAACAAAAGTTATAACATATATTACAACATTCATTCAATTGAGATGAAAAAAAAGATTTACCCATTCAACGACTTTTCATTATTCTATCACAATGTTGTTTATTTATTAAGTCAGTTGATTATTGTTCATAGAAAAATATAAGATGAATCACTTCTATACAAACATATGATCTGTTTACATCATATTAAAGTGTATAGTTACACCAGGAACCCTGAAAGAGTTGATAAATTTTAATGTTTAATTTTGTATTATCATCAGCCTATTAAAAATGAATTAACGCCCAACATCACAATTAACTTAATCTACACATCTTCATGCATACATATCTATCTATATTACATAATCAAAAAAGTAATTATACTAGAAAAAAAAAATGAATATTACGATGTTGTAAATTCAATAATTATCAATGAAATTTATTGATACTTAAAAAAAAAATATATTTTCGACTAGACATATTTATTTGTGAACTTGTTAGAAAAATATGACACCATCAGGAGCAAAAGGAGCCACATAATTCACAATAATAATAATGTCTAGACATACATAGATATATACATAGCACACGCGGCAACGTGTATTTGTATATACTATTTAAGATCAAATTTCTGCATGAAGTAAAATATCACCGGTCACGGATGTTTCTGTCATGTAGACAAATAGACCGCGTCGCTTTGGATCCAAACTGCATCTATAAACAAGCAAATGAGCCATTACATACATAGGAAATATACAAAAAAAAGAAAAGAAAGAGATATATAATGTGAATATATATTCTCTTAAGTATAAACATAACCTATCTTTACTGTAAATAAAATTTTAAGCGTGTCTATAATTTAAATAAATTATATTAATGATTAATAATGATATAATGATGGATAAAAAATATTCTGCTTTATTATTCATGTATTTTTTGTAGAATTATTCGATAAAAAACAGGGCATGGAAATATGTATTTCCTCCATGAAATAAAATTTAAGGGAGAAGGATGGAGTATAGAGAGCACGCGCCCACCAAGAACTTAAATATATATGTATATATACTTATTTGTATATATGTACACATTAAATTTTAGCTATTAGATATGTGTGTATGCTAGTCGGTGTACTTTCAAGCAACTTCACTTGATGTAATCCAGAAGATATTCAGCTGTATCATAATAAAAGCGTCGAATAAACAGAATTTTATTCTGTGATATTCTTAGTTGCTGCTTATATATACCTATAATACATTGCTTAGATGTTTTATATATGTATGTCTATAATATATTCAAGATTGAGATATATATGTATAATGCGAGATTATTTGAATAATCAAAATAAATTCCACATTATATATAAATTTTATTTTAAATTATCACAAGTTTATTATTTTAATTCTTCAATTCTTTTCTAATATTTGTTTTTATAGAAGAATTTTTGGTGGATTTGAAATAGTTTGTAACCGACAAAAGATTCCATCTTTATAACGGTTATTTTCAATTTTTATAGGTTATAGTTATCATAATTATAATTATTTCAATATATGTATGGAATATATACATTATCATCAGTGATAAGAAGTGTGCTGTGTTCCAAAAACTATCAAGTGAAAAATGAAAACTTCAAATTTCATCTAATTTAAAAAATAAATTATTGAAATAGAGCATGCGCAGTTGCATTATTGAACATAAAGATGAACATTGCACTAAAAAATATCGATATATTCGTATCGATACAATATATCATAATCTCAAAAATATAAAATTAAATAGATATGTTCAAGCTGTAAAAGAATATACAGAAAATCAAATCGATATATATTCAATTTTAGTAGTCGATATTTTTTAATGTAATATCCGTCGCTAATTAAAAATAAAATAATATCGCAAGAGTTATTTTTAATATAATTATACCACCTAGGGTGACAACTCTACATATGTTTTCTTTGTCAAAA
>JAQQBR010000001.1:12818804-12834193 GCA_030347285.1 Microctonus hyperodae
AAAATGCAATGAGATTTATATGAAATCAGCTGCTTCACCAATTTTTCTCATTGCATCGTTATGTTAATTTTCCATCTTCTATGCTTATCTTATTTTTAATTTTTTTTGTTGCAGTAAAAACGTATTACGATCACATATCAATTAGCATACAGTAATAACAAATTTATATCGATACCAATCACTAGAACTTACGCAAACAAACGCTATTAATAGTGTAAATATTTTTCGATCGCGTCAGCATTCAAAATTGACAATCGAATAATAAAGATTTTACACGAAGATCGTTGTCTTATATTACTAATAGTGATAATAATAATTTGTTTACTCATCACTTTTTTTCTTGTTCTTAAATCTAAGTTTCATCAACGATATTTAATCGACCTCTTATTATGTAACGATACATTAGAAATAATTAACTGTATATCAGCTAATGATAAATTGTATCATTATTCAAAATTCATGTGCATGTTTTGCCTGAAAGCTTTTGAAAAATTTAACATCTAGCACGTTTGGATTATAAAATTTTTTGATGTCTCGTATTCTCTCGTGTTTCGTTGCGCCTCTCATTTATATAAGTTTAAATTCCTTATTCGTCGAAAAAAATTTCTATATTATGTATTTTCAGTGGTTAGTAGCTATTAGTGTAAAACACAGACTTTGACGATGGTAATTATTGTAAACTGTCATGTAAACAATTATTACCGTAGAACAATTAATGATACGGAAGACTTTAAAAAAAAATTTTTTAATCTATAAATTATTTTCCTGTAAAATGTTTCAATTAATATATATACTGTTGGATTAATATATTTACATACATATTTATATATATATATATATATATTAATCCATGATAATATATGTGTATACGGATGTATGTGTGCATGTATGTATGTATGTATATATTTATTTTTTGTGTAATATTAAACTAACCTCAATCAAGCTTTATAAACAGCGTAATAATTTTTTATCGTAAATGACGGCTAGGCACAAACTGGAAAACATACGTGTTGCATCGCCCTTTTTCCGTCATGCCATGAGCCTCAAGCATTAATAAAAAATATATGTATATTTACTTGAGGAAGCACGGCGACGTTATGAGTAATGATTATTATTTCATCACTCACTCTCCTCACGAAATTATTATTGTTTATTATATTTTGAGGATATATCATATTCACTAAATTCCATCTTAATTATTAAAGGATGGACACGAACAAAAACTTACCCAGTGTCAATAATAACAATCACTTTTGAGTATTAATCATTGAAGATGCTGTCTCGGCCTTTGTTGATAAAGTAAAATTATGTGTTTTTGGTATCTCTTGCGCCCGCGTGTAAGAACCGAAATTGGATGGATTTCTTGATTGATATTGTTGTTTATTCAGTTCGCGCTTTGCATTGGAATGACCAAGTCTACCAGAACCAAATGATCCTGAACGATGACGATATTGATTTAAATTTACAGAAGTTGATGATGTTGCATTCTGCAATGTGCCTGTGGCATTAACAACATTTTGTGTTGGCAGTGTAACAGTGGATCCGGCACCACCAGATAATCTACGAACACGACTTTTCGACGAAACATCGGTGTCGCCTCCACTCTCAGAGACACTTCGATTGCGCTGTTGATTGTTGCTAGACCGTCGATTAGAACCGAAACCTTGAAGCATCTCATTTATCTGGGGCTAATAATTTACGAAAAGAAAATAAATTATGTAATTATTTTATTATATAATGTTTCATTATTACATCAATTAAAATATTTATTTCAAAATCTTTCAACACTTACCTCAACCACACGAAAGTCTTCAATACTTTTGAATCCAGAAAGATACTCTGCTAGTTGTGGCTCAACTTGCAATTTATCTGCATGCTTGTAATATTTCAAGAATGCCCAAAACTTTTCTAATCCATAAAGTTGACCTAAAATAATAAATTCAGACGTGTTTATAAATTCACCATTTATTTTAAACATATAAAATTATATGAATATTATAAGTCCAGATAAAATTTGAAAATACTCAATGTTGTATAGTGTAATAGATAATAATTATTTACCATTTTCATAATCAGCGATTGTTTCCATTTGAAAATCTTTGTAGAGCTGTGGTCTAAATTTCTTTTCTAATCCATAGCTATAATATCTGAAAAGACATTCGAGACCATAACGATATCCCCCGATGGCGTCTTCATTCGCTATATTTCTAAATTCTTCGTACATTGTACGATTGAAATTTTCACGCAAAAAGAATGACCAAAAACGAAACAGTGTATTCATTTCTTGTGATTGACCAATGCCTAACCTCTTTCGTTCTGTAAATTAAAAGTGAGTTTTGAAATATACTATTGTAAATTAAAATAAATAAATTATTATTGTACAATTGAATTCAGGCAGAAATATATTCAGCAGACCAATATCTCAGTCGGGAAAAGAAGACAAAAATAATGAAAATTCATCATATTAATTTTGAAATAATTAAATTATCAACATAATTCTGTTTTCTTAATTTAATATAAATTTATAATATTTAATACTGACCTTTTAAACATCGTGAATGATATTTATGATAAATTTGCTGTGTAAATCCATTTTCTTTGAGCAATGCATGACTTGGATGCTGAAACGTTGGCAGTGATTGTGGTTGGCTTCCATAACTGCTTGCTAAGAAACTTTCATTTGGACTTGTTCCAGTACTACTTCCAGTTGAATATGTTCGTTGTCTATGCTCCCTGACATCCATAATCCAACCGACATGATGTTCCACTGGTGGATTGATACTATGACGAGTTTTACGCTTACGTGGTGTTCTTGGATCAACTGCAGGTTCATCTTTGACAACAGCGAAAAATCGCGGTACTTTGCCTCGTCTACGATTTCCCCGTTGTATTTCTTGCCGGCGACTTTTTTCAATTTTACGATCTTTTTTATCCTCAATATTGCTATTCAATGTCTAGATAATGAGTAAAAAATATTTTTTTTTAGTATTTCAAAAGAAATCCAGCGGGAGGGAAAAAAATAAATAATTAATAAGTAAAATAAATTTACTTGAGTTGATGGTTGAGAAATTTCTACATCTTCAGATGATGGTGGTGGTGGAGGTGGGGGTGGAACTTCTGGATTTGCTTTGCGAGGTGCTTTAGGTGCCATTTTTTCAAATGCCGCTTGACTTATTACATTAACAGTTTTGTAACTGCCAACGGATGATCCCAATGATCCATGCTAAATAAACATGAATATTTTAATGAAGTAATTTTTTATTATAAATTTTATGAAGGTAAATTATGAATTAATTAATTTACCCATTGACCATCTTCACCCCAAAGATCCTCCTCATAATAATATAATCCATCATTAATAGCCTGCTCTAAATCTTGAGTCATTTTTACACGAGTTGTCCATTCTCCAGTGCGATTATGACCATCGTGTTTTGGAACTCTCGATGTAATATTAACCGGGCATTGTGTTACAATTAAAAGCTTGTCAATATCACGATCTGATACCTCATAATCCTCATCATCTTCCGACCTTATAAAATAAAAATTTTTAAATTGTAAAATAATAATTTTTTCACTTTGAATAAAAATTATTTTAATAATTTTCTACAAAATCAGTTTATATAAATCTCAGCATAATTTCCTCAGTCGGGAAAAGAAGACAATAAAAAAAACTCATCATAATAATAAAAAAAAAAAGGTAATTTATTTATTCTTTGTTTATTATTATTAATTTACCATTCGGAAAAAGCATTATGACGTCCTGTAGGTGGGGGTATATCTAGTTCCTCGTCAAACTGAAAATCCAATTCTTCACGTTCTTCTTCTTTCTGATCATTTTTACATGACAATTTATTCATATTTATTCGTCCTCCCTCTTCACGTTTATCTTTTGGTGGTTGCTTAACTCGACGTTTTACCTCTTTCCATACGTCATTATCAACCGGATCAATTTCACCATTTACTTGAACTGTAGACAATTCATGAGAAGTTTCAACTTCTACTGATGGTTCATCAGTTGCCGCTGTCAAGTCACCAATTGCATTGGCTACCGTAGTTTCATCTTTTGATTGATTATCCTCATTGTGATTAATGATAATTTCGTTAGTATTCCCGGATATTACAACTGGTACAAATTCAGGCACATCGGGATTTAAAGTATCACCTGTCGATGATGAAATACTTTCAGATTCGCTTAGTCGAGCGTGTGGCATCACCAAAGATTGAATAAGTCGAGGAAGTGGCGGTGCCGGAATAGCTGCTAATGGTGTTGCTGCAGGACAAAACCCCTGTATAAGAGGTGTACCAATTGAGCCGATTTCTGGTTGAACCAAATGAGCGTGTGCATTTTCCGGCAAATCACCATATCCACCCATCGTCGATTCAATGAGGATTGGCCACTTTAATGGATCAATTATTGTTCTAACCTAAAAATCGTAACATCAATATATTACTATTTCATGTAATATGATCACTTGTATGTATATAATTATATAAATAAATTTGTAGCAAGGTCTACTATCAAACTTCATACATGAGATTCTTTCGAATCGTAATGGTGTTAGCGAATCCTTGCAAATTATTTTAGCACATTCATTAAATATATAATTTGATTAATTACAAATATATATGTATTTTATATGTTGTGCCATAGTAAAAATCAATTTTTTATTCAAGGATAAATTTATATTTCATCAATGCAAAATAATTTATACCTTGAAACAATCGATCATTTCTAGTTTGTCTGATTCAAGAATCGATTCAATCACTAATGCTACATCTGTCGATAGTGCTTGGACACGATGAAATGACGCAATTAATGTGATTGGAATGAAACCCTGAGAGTCCATTTTACGACGCATAAAGAAATCTCTCAACAGATTTTCTTCACTGAAATAGTATTCTCTAAAATGGAACACAAATAAAAATTATTACCCATTATTTTTTTCTTTTCAATATAAAATTTCATCTTGTAAATTTTCATCATCAAACGGTTAGAATCTTACATTTGTTTTCTGATATACTCCTTGAGAGTTGTTTTATCCAAATTAATGTAACTTGTATTATTGAAGTAAAAAGTTCCGATATAAGGCATCATATACGACGGATCAGTGTGGCCAAATTTACTTATCTAAAATAAAAATGAAAAGAAAACATCGTCCATGGTTAATTTAAATTTCAAGAAAAAATAAAAATAATTAAACATATTTATTAATCATCAGTTTAATTTTCATATAAATGATCTTCAATGTTTTTTCAGAGAGATTCCTAAATAAAAGCATCATTGTAACTATGAATTTCCCCAAAAAACAAATAAAAATAATGAACGAGTATACCTGAGTATAATCCGCAGCATATTCTGAATAATCAACATCGTGACGTTGTCTAAAACTGCTTCGTGCAGCACCACGACCTCTTCCACTTCTTCCTCGGTAACTTCTTGCACCACGTCCATTTCGATAACTATATCCAGTTCTTTCATATTCTCTCTCTTTAACTATCTCCTCATTAGCTAAAAAATCAATTTTAATCAGTCAAAATTTCACCTTATATAATAATAATTTTTCATTAAATTACAATGAGAATAATAAAACTTACTTTCGCCATTTCTATCTCTATGACTGTGATGTTTCGGTGAACGTTCTCTCTTCCCTCTACTTTTAGTAATATCAATTTCCAACGGCACCCATTTTTGTTTGTTAACTGTTAAATAAATTAACAATATAATTAGCAATAATAAAAAACAATAATATCAATTGAATTATTTAATAATAAGAGTATAAATAGAATACCTTTCTTTTTTTTGTCATTTCCCTCTGTTTGTTCATCACTGTCCTCTTGACAATAGTTTTGTTCTTTATTTTCTTTTGTTTTTCCCTCTACATTACTTCCACTACTGTCTTTTGAATTACTTTGTTGTTCTAAAACACCATTCAATCTCGGCGTTGAAACTGGTATCTTCTTCTGGATCAAAATTTCAAACAAACACATTAGTTAAATATATTTAATCTAAAATTATACATTACACAATTTACTCTCATATTAAATATTGTAAACGCGTATTTATCATAACATAAATCCACGAACAATACTTTAAACATAGCAATCGCTCACAGATTTGTACGTTTGTATATTTAATGTAGCAAAAGTTCTACACCCACAGATAAACGAAAAATATTGAACTGTGGGCTCTAGCATTTGCATATTCATTATCACTATTAATTAATCAATTGAATATAATAATCTCAGGATTCTGATTTTGAAGCTTGGCAGAGTTGAAGATGATAAAAAAATCAGTTAAATTATCAAACAATAAAGAAAACCCACCTCGCTTTGAGCACCTAAAGATGGCCAGTCTCCAATATCCGTAAAGTCACTTGCCTGAAAAAATAAAAACAAACAAAACCAAAGCAACTAGCTTGTTTAATATATTCAATTTATTCACATTATTTATGCATTGCTTTAATAATTATTAATATTAAAAAAAAAAAAAAAACTTCAGAGTTTTATTCTCTTCACTGATTATTCAGAGAGATTCCTAAATAAAATATCATCATTAATTTGTTTATCAAACATAAATATTAGTGTGTTTAAAGCGTGTACACGAATAATAAATAAATTTTACATACCTTTTGATTAAATTTTCTCCTATCCTTTGGCGCTTTGACAATTGTCGGTTGAACACCATTTGTAGGTCCATTTTCTAGAATAATAATTATCAAAATTAAATATACAACGAAATTTAACATATCAATATTTCAATACTCAATATTAAATTCATTCATTTCATCATTAATCAATGAACATAAACTAAAAACTTTTTTTAACGAACTATAGATACACAATATTTTTCTTTATCGTCATTGATTCCATTGTCTTTATCTCTTTTCACACTACTATTTTTTTTTTCGCTTTTGACAATATTCGCTCAGCTCATAAATAATAGAATAATTAAAGCGATAAAACTACCTATGAATACATGAGTCAGTAATAATATAAATAACTTTTATCTCAATGATAAAAATTACAAATACTCAACGCATAAATATAAAGCTATAATAACATTGACAAATTTCATTTTTAAAATATTCACTTGACTTTCAATGTTACAAATAATTCACCTGTAAATTGAAGTTTTATAAAATGACAATGATACTATAATTAACTTGCACTGATAAGCCAATTTTTATAGTCTTCACCAGTGCATACAATACAGACCTAATCAAAAGCAATGTTTTGCATATACCAAAACACATGTCATGTGTTATACTATACTTTAATTGATTGACAAATAATAACTAAATGAAATAAATAATTTTTGGTATTAAATTAAAATGTATTTTACTAAAAATTAAATAAAATATTCACATACTTTTTCAAATTCTTACATAATTACACGAATCGGTAATTTGTGAGGAACTTTACTAATAATTTTCAAACATCAATATTGCAAGTGAAAATACACTTAACATTATCTACATAAAAACTTGCAATAACGTAACTCATTTTTATGACGTATATACGCAGGTATTATTTCATTTGTGTGCAATTAATTTTTTAACCTGTGTTACGTTTATACATACAAGAAACATTGCACAACGCTTATCAACACAGGAAAATTAGATTGCGATTACGCGAGCAAACCTCTACGTGAAATTAGCAATGAAAAAGTTTACGTTACATATCAATTTATCAATACGTTTGTGCACACAAAGTTTTTAGTTAAATCATCACAAGTTCAATAAATATCTCATTTATAATAAAATATATTAATATTAAATAATCAAATATTTTCGAAATTTTATTCATTTTTATTCAACTATAAATCAAAAATATTCCCCTCGATTCAACAAATAATTATTACATTTATTGTCAAGACAAACTGTGTAATTTCTTAAACATTAATATTTTTTTTTTCAATTACACTTTCAATATCTCATAACAATATTTTGATTTTTTTTTTGGTTCTAATCAATATAATTAAAAATAACTCACGTCGATGGGTGCAAGTGCGCTCAACAATTTTCATTGTGACAGATGTTATAACTTTGATTGCATCATATACAGTCCTTTATTTATTTATTCAACTACTTTTATGTTAATTTGTTAAAATGTTTTTTTTTTTTCGTTTTTAATGATTTTTAATCAAATATAAATTAATATTTTATGTTATTTATAATTGCAAGTGCTTGTTCATAAGCAAACTACTAAATAATAACCACTCATGAAGGTTTACAGCAAACTGAACGTTGGAAAGTGGTTGGGAGTAGTTGAATTTCGAGGTAAAGGCGAATTGTAACCGGAAAAAAAGGAGGTGGATAAAGTCGTGGCAGCGATAACAGCAGTCAAACGACATGATAGCTAACCAATGACCTCGACGACAATATCAGTATAATAAAAACATTAGGGTGTCATAGTAGAAATTTAAGAGAAAAAGATTGGAAAATGTACAATGAGAGGATTCTAGTTGCCAATGAGATAGTTTTGAAACACACTATTTATTATTGTAACAATACGAAGAAGAAATAGTTAATTACTTTGTTGTTTATCTAATATTAGAACAATATCATTTGATAATAATTTGATATCAAATCAATTATTAAATATAAAGTTCTTTTTATTTTATATGAACGAAAAGTAGTAGAAAATATTTAACAATAATGTTTGTGATATTTTATTTTGATTAAATATCAAAAATATTCTTGTTTATTTATAAAAATTTCAACATATCAAAGAATTTTATGGTAAAGATTAATATATTAAATATTTTATTACATTCAAATTATTTATTTCTTGATAAAATATCCAAAAACAAATTACAACAAATTGCAAATAATTTTTTTTTTGTTTTTCATTGATAGTAAAAATTCTATCGGTTATTTCTTTCTCAAGTTGAAGAAGAAAAATCTGCAATGAGTTGTGGCGGGCTTTTACGTGATTCAAATATAAATAAAATTCCCCACTAGATTTTCGGTAATAATCCATAAATTTAACAGGCAATGAATAAAGACTTCTGACATTATCCTTCTGAATTACAATTAAAATATATAAGAGAATGTAGCTTGAACTTGTTTCCAACATTATAATAAAGTAATAGAGATAGATAAGATAAATCATGGCGAGGGTGAATGTGATTTTTATTCGAAGAAAGAAGAGAAAGTGGGAGAAAAAAAAGATCCACGTTGACCGCACACGAGGCAAATGGTGGCGGCATCTTGAGACAAATTATTGAACTAAACATACATAATCTACTTATTTAGGTACCTCCTACACAGTTGAAGAGAGCATGTGATATTTGGAATAGTCTGTTAATTATCGTCATTATAAAATATTTGCCTAAATAAATCTGTTATATTTTCCTCAATGATGACATTATTTCACCATTGAATAATGTGGGATTTTTTTCGCTTGTTTAATTCTCCAACGTTAATAATGATGAAGAGAAAAAACTAAATGAATATCTCATCATAAAACAAACCAAAATTTTTTAAAATATAAATCATAAATATATCACAAATCAAGTTAGTTAATATATAATCAACTGTAAATGTAATGAAAAATAGATTGCAATAAATTAATTGTCAATGACGATTCCATAATGAAAATTTTAATTTCAACTTTTAATTGAATTCATATTAAATCTATAAACTTAGGCAAGTGTTATCACATATCAATAATGATTTTTATGAACAAATAAATTGTTGATAAAGTGAAATGAAGAATTAAATCGAGTTATTGTAATATGAATTATATGATTGATAATTTATGATGTGAGTTGAATTAATAACAAGTTATAATGAGTTAGTAAGCAATATATATACATAGTAAAATAATTAAAAATTCTTACCGAGTATTTTTCCCTGCTGCTGTTGAGGCTGCAACACTCTTTTTTCCTTTTCAATTCTAGTTTGTTTTTTTTCAATTGGCGTCGGATTATTAAGTGAAACAGAAGGTGCTGAGTCAGTATTTGAAACTGAAATTGATTCAACTGCAGGTGATGGAACTGATACAACAGTTTTTGGACTAGCTGCAGGTGCTGATGTTACTATTTTAGATGCTGACGTCGTTATTGATGTTGCTACAACTGCTGCTGCTGTTGCAGTTTTAATTGCTGATTTAGCTACCGGTATTATTGAATTGGTAGTTGTTGTTATTGCTGTAGTTGTTGATGATGTCGATGATGATGGTGGTAATGGTGGTGGTATCGCTGTGGAAACTTTACTTTTAGTCCAAGGATTAATTGCTGGTAGCGGTGCTTCAACATATTTAACTGGTCGTGAATTTTCACCATCAACCTCTGTTACACAATCATCCTTCTCATCTTTTGTATCTTTATTATTAATTGTATGCTCGCTCGAGTGTTTTTCCGGTCGATCTTTGTGAATGCGCTCTTTACTACCAGCGCTATGTCCCCTTGGATGATGTGGATGATGATGATGAGGATGTCGATCATGGTGTCTATGTCTTTCTCGTTGTACATGATGTTCTCGATATTTTTCTTGAAGTTTTTCTTTTCTTCTAGCTGATTTTGGCGCAACAGTTTGAAATTCACCATCATTATTTACATCACCATTATTTATTATATTTGTATCTTGATTAACACGAGTTTGTCGTGATTCTTTTCGTTCATGACCACTGTCAGAATTAACTTTAGAACTATCACGTTCGTGTTGTTGTGTTGAATTACCATGATACGTTCGTTTTTCAACTTTTGTTGAAGAAAAAGAGTTAAATCTTCTATTACTCTTTTGATATGTTTTAACCTTTGGGATTGAACCTTGATTTTGCGTTGAAATACGTTCCTTTGCATTTACAGTAGTCGAAACAACTTGACCAATATTTTCTTTATTATTATCCTTATTTACTTCACGTTGGTGTAATTCAACATTGGCGCCCTTTGGATTTAGCACACTGGCATAAGAAACGCCGGGGCCCTCCTGACTATCGTTACCTCCCTGAGTAGTAGTAGCCACCTTGGCCGCCATATTGAATTATTCGTCGAGACAAAAACACGAGGTGGCTGCGGTAGCCGCCGTAGCCGCGTAATGATCAATTGTCGGCTTTCTATTAATTCACGACAGAAAAATAATACAATTTTTATTTTACCATCAAAAATGCTCAACACCTCATCAAAACTATTAATATTAATTATTCATTCGTATACCGTTATCTTAGGTTTTTTTATATTTTAATCTATTAATTCACACTTTAAATCCGATGGTGTTCATCATGCTTTTATAAGTGACGAAACGCATGGTCACCCCCATGATAATTAGTTAAATAATCATCGTGCACTCAACATGGCCGGTTCAATGTGTGTCTCAAAATAATTCAACAATGCAATTAAATACCCGACCGATTTCTGATAATTGATATATATTTTTATTAATTATTATCTTTATACGTTGAATTATTAAGTAATCGCGTTTATAAGACTGAATGATAAACGCACGAAATGTGCGTAAGTCTCATATTGCGCCGAATCACAGTGCTGCCACCAAGTGTCTATTAACCTTAACTATTCTCATCAAAGTATAAGAGAAATGGCTTTCGTCCGATCTATATACATATATATCTGTTATATATTAAAAAAAATACGTAACGCAACAAACCGCGTGTACGATATAACACCGCTCTTTTCGTATATACAAATTTTCCAATTATCTCATTATAATTATTAATAATATATCAACGTTAATTTATCAATGATTTTTTTTTCATATTAATTCAACGAATGTCACACGTGACACAGTATAAAACGAAATATAATATTTCATAACGATCAAATGAACACGAGGTTTCTCTAATTTTTACACACTAAAAACGTGCATGCTGACTCGGCGAATTTTATTAAATATATATTATTGATTGAATAAATATAAAATATAAATTTATGTATAAATATACATTAATAATTAAATACTTCATTATAATTTATTTAATTTTCTTTTTTAATACGTACGTTAAGTCGACAAGCATTGGACAAGTAAATGGAGGTAGTTGAATGCACCTTGTTGGAGTCCTTACGTTGAATTTTTCTTAATGTTCAATTAATACACAAATAATACGTCAATATAATCACTTTATAAAATATTATGCTCAATATAATAAATCATAATTTAGCGTGAATCGTGAAGCCACGTGTTACGTAAACACCCTGCATTTCCGTGGCACTTTTTTTCACGAAAAAACCACACGGCTGCAGATACATGTGGCCAAACGTTTGGCTCGTGGGCTCTTGGCCTCTATGCGAACTCATTCGCCGGGCTTCCGGTTTGCCGGATAGTTCAATCAAGTCGAAAGACCTCGTGGTCGTATGTGTTTGTGAAACGCGACGATTGATGGCGCTTTTGTCCCACTTGGGGTAGATAAAAAATATATATATAAATATACATTATTTCAAAGATGGCGTCATTAGACTTCCTTATTATTTTGGCGCCACTTACAAATATTAATGTGACTATTCTTATTATTTTGTCTATTTACTTGTAATGATATTTATTCATTTAATGTTATTACTCATTTTTTAAATATTTTTTTTCCTCATTTAGTTATATTGTCAATGATAATGATGATTGGTTTAATGATTCCCCTTTCGTTCTGTGTATAACCTCATTTCAAATACATTTCATAAAGTTTCCTTATATAGTGAATTTTTTTTTTTTTTAAATAAACAACTCAGGATGTAGAACTCTTTCTTGAATAAACTCAGACAAACTTTATTCAAGATTGTTTTTTGTATTTATAAATGTACATACACATAATAGTAATATTTGTACAATGATCATTATTATATTCGTTATATGAAGATAATATTTTAATTGTGCTCATTTGGTGATGTTGATAATTATTAATAATTCGTCGATTTCATTTTTGTTTCTTTAAAACACAGTGGTATTATTTCTATTATATCAGTGAAATCAAAATTTACAAATTTATGTTATTACTTCATATAAATTTTGTTCTAATGTAAATAGATACACTTTCGTCAACTGCTTGCAGAGTATTTATTGGTATAACGTGTGAATGCATCGGCTATTGTTGATCTTGAATTAAAAATATCAAATGGTTTTTAGATTTAGTTTAATTTTTATTATTTATATATAATTTATAAAGTTTTTATGTACCTGAATAATTTTTGATGAAGTAAATATGCAGTTACGTGGCCCGCATCAATATATCGAATCTCAGCACCAGGCCAAATTTTTTCTAAACTCATACAATTATCACGTGGAACATACGCATCATCTTTGGCACATACAGCAATAATTAAACTTGTATCAACAGGAACTTCAAAGTTTCTTAAATGTGTACACTCGTCCATAATACCACGCATAAATTGAAGTGCTTCATGCTCGCGTTTTTTCGCATCTGTTTCCTCAGTTTTTTCAGCAGATAACATGCAAACCACTTTTAAAATAATAAATAATATAATATTTAGTAACAATTAAATTATCCAATGAATTTATTAATAATTTGAATTTACCATTTAGTGATTTTTCAGATTTAAATTGAGATGAGAGAATATTTAAAGGAAATATCTTAGCAGCAGCCTTTTCTGCAGCAGCTGTATGATCTGGTATATCAAAATCCACATGATTTATCATTGTATTTGTATTATTTTTATATTCTGGTTTAGCGATATTGTCTGTTAATTCACGCATGCGTGTTATACTTGCTGGAAAGTGTTGTGCAAAATGTTGACCAGCTAAAAATGCATCCTGAAAAATTATTCATGGACAACCCGATAATAAATAGATATAATAATAATAAAAAATAAAATAAACTTACATCTTGATCAACAATTTTCACCATTTTCGCAAGATCATTTTGGTACATTGTATCAGCAAAATATTGTGATTGTAAAAGTGACCAATTTATCGATTCAGACATAACACCTTTAGTGAATACAGGAGAAGCAGTTGACCAGGATAAGCAAGGAATCAATGGGATCGGCTTTGGCCAATTAGTCGCTGCTAATGAAGCCATCTAACATAATTTTTGTATCATCATAATTAATCATAAATTTTTTATCTAAAATTAGTTTGATATTACACTTACATGACCGCCCATTGAGAGACCTGTAATACCGAGTGGTCCGAATCCCTGTTGTTCACACCAATTGAGTAATACAATACACTCCATAATTAAACAGCCGCCCATGATAAAAATATCCGAGACGTTGTGTAAGGAAGATCGTCTATATAAATCAAATATATATTCATATTTAATGTATATTTGATCGCTTTATATAATTCTGATTCTCAATAGAGTACAAACCTTTAATTTAAATATTTCCTTACATTTGATCTTTCGGTTTTCGAAGCCCATAAAAAGGATTTTCAATCAATAATGATCCTATTCCTGTTTCCTTGAGCAATGGTTTTGCTATAAGATTTCTTCTTCTCCAAAAATACTTCATGAAAAAAATTATTACAATGGATAATTATTATTTTTATACTTTGGTGAAGAATAAAAAAAAAATTATAAACCTTACATGATCACCTGTTCCGGCTAAATGTAAACACACTGGTTTCTTTTTATGTGAAGTCCATCTGAGTGGCAAAATCAATTGGAAATATGATGATTTTGTTTCAGTTGGCATGATATTCGGTAAATGTTGCTCGAGTGGCGACTCAAAACATCCTTCAATAATGTGATAATCAGACCATTCTTCATCCTAAAACATTTTTATACCATTAGTAGTTGCTCCAATGCCAATGGAAATTTACTAATCTAATAAAAGCAACTTTTTAGTAATGAATTAATACTTAGACATAATAACTTACTTTAGTTATAGTGATTGGATAATCATGAGGAATAAGATTGTAACATGCCTCACGATTTGAAACAACTCTTCGAAATGCGAATATTCTAGATACAAACAATATTAATTCATTTTTATATATACAGAAATATCATATTCACGTATATAATTAATCAATATGTTGATATGTTATTGAAATGTAAAAATAAATAAAATAACGATTACTTACTTTTTCAAACTTTCGGGATTGCCCCATCCTTTAGTAAAGAATTTTGTGAGCAAAATTCTTCGATAAACGGTATCTAACCTGCTTGGAGGCATTTTAAAAATGTATAAATTATTTATCTATACAAGATTTGTACAATTATTTTTTTAAAATAAGGCAAAATAATCTTTCTGATGATAATCGTCAAGTGTGAATTTGATAATGATGATAAATGTATCACGCAGTTTATGATTATTATTATGTATGGTTATTATTAGACTAATAAACAATAATTATTTATCGTTTTATAAATAATCAGCCCATATCTACATATATTTTCGTCAGGATATATACATATTTATATATGTATTCGTAATTGCTTAAATGTATATGAATATATATAATAATTATTGCAATTAA
>JAQQBR010000001.1:12851959-12875219 GCA_030347285.1 Microctonus hyperodae
TTCATCTCTCTCTCATCCACTATTTTTCTCTTACGTTTGGCCTCCGGAAAAAATCCTCTCTGCATATGTATACATATATCCTTGACACTGAAATAACAAGAGGCCATACGAAAAATAATAATATTCATGATAGCTAGTAAATATAAATAAATATACCACTGATAAATATAATGTATATTGACTTTGTTAAGAAATTGATTTAATAATAATTTTTTTTTAAAGGTGATATGTCGACGTCTAGACGTGATTCAATTTCAAATTAATGGTTGTCGAGGATAATGATGGGGGAAGAGAGAATGCAAAGCAGGTGTAGAGAAGGAGTAAGTGAGGGAGAATATAAAAGCAAAATGAGAATGAGCAAGAGGGTGAACAAAAGTTATATTATATACACGTACATAAATGAAGTAGGCAGTGATGAACAGCACGAGAGAGGGCTGGTCTCAGCATCCAACATCGTCGATGGAATATATCCAGAGCTCTCTTAGACACGAAACTATATATACACGCTTCAATACATATATACATATGTGTACATAAATGTATGGTGAATAGATATAAAAAAAAAAAAGAAAAGGCGGAAAAACCGCATCGTTGATCGTCTTTCATCACGCAGGTATATAGAAGTGCAGTTGGGTGTTTGCATCAATTCAAATTCATTCATTAAAAAAGTATGTATATGTATTGTATTATTTTTTTTTTCATACTCATTACAACTGAATTAAAAAGGAGAATGAATAATATATGACTTTTGATACAGTAATATTTATCAAATTATTTGATACATGTATTTATTATATTAATAATAGGTCTCGTATTTGTGTATATGTAAGATGAGAGTTTGGGAGCTGCAGCAGTCAACAACGAGTCTAAAATACACAAGGGGCAGCATTATGCATTCTTCTGGAAGCGAAGATAAGACGAAAAGTAATGGAGATAGAGAAAAAAAAATAACACTAGGGAGATATATAGAGAAAGGCAAAGCGAGTGTCTGTGGCCCCACGCTAATATTCAATCCCTTTGTGGTGACTTCAAACGATTGAACCACGTGCGATTTACGGGTAAATTAACGCACGCTCCCGCAATTTTCTACGTTACTTTCTATACCGTATATAGAGGCAGATAAAGAGAAATGTATATATGTGTGTATGTGTATATATATGGATGTATATTCCGTACAGAAGAAATGATCAGAGAGATATAGAAGTTGGGTATATAATGAGAATGACCTGAGGCTATTCGTGTGAGTTTTATTTTTCCATTTTCTCTGGATCTTTTCATCTTGTAAAAAATGTGAAGAAATAAAAACACTAAAAGACACCAAATATGTCAAGGAATATAAAGAAATAAAAATGAAAAAGCACAGTAAATCAATCGGGATAAAAATTATTTTAAAAATATAATTTGATATTTAAATATAAATATTTGATAAAAGTATCTTAAGAATAAATTTCGAGTGGATTTGTAAAGAAAAAAAAAATTTTCGTCAAAGTAAATTATATTCAAATATTAAAATCTAAAGATTAAAAAACATCTAATCTAAAAATTGAATTTTTCTTGATACATTTCAATATTGAACTATAAAGGAGAAAGAAAAAAATTTATATAAAAGCGAAAAAAAAAAAACGATTTGCCATCTTCAATTTTTTATCTAACTTTATATTTTTCTTACATACATACATGCATATATCCACACACAGTATCATTCCTTTTCTCTCTTTCGATTTCTCGAACGAGGAGCATATGCACCTGAGAGTATTATTTATATTGTGGCTTGTTAGGAGACTGGTACGAAGGACGGGAGAGCCTGCAAGAGAATGGAGAACTGGAGAAGTAGATGCCTAGGTATATACAACAATACGTATATAGTAATAATATACAGTGTTATGCTGAGAGTAAAAAAGGAAAAGAAGGATGTAAAAGGATGCTATATATGAGTCTGATGTAAGAATGAGAGAAAAATAATATAGAGGGAGGGTCTACATTCCTGGGGTTTGGATCCCTCACAGCTATACACTATACGTAGTTGAAGCGGACAAACTGCTGTGCTCTTTCGAGCGCAAGGATACTCTTGTTGCTTGCATCTTTCTTCATTGCTGTTTGACGATGAATATAAAGGTGAGGGAGGACAAAAGAGAACGAGAATAAGATGAGAAATCCAGGGACTCCATTGTGTTTTATATTGCGTTTCCTTCTCAATCTTTTTCTCCTCCGCGCACTCTTGCTTTTCAAAATTACTCTCTTCTCTCCCGTTCATCCTCAATTTATTTATTTCCCTTTGCTTATACTTCTTTTACCTTAGTCCACCAATAACAACACATAGTCCAAAATTATACAACAAAGTTGTATGCACACCTCTGTGTCATATTTTTTTATTCTCTTCATCTGCTTCTTATTCATATTGTTTTCTTCCTTATTTCTTCCATCATCATCATCATCTCCTTTTTTACATTCCTTCTCTCGCTCCATGGGGGATTCTGTTCTTTTAGGCGGGGGTGCCAGCGAGGAAGTGATTAAAGTGATCCAGACGCTTTTATTTCTTCTTCATCCTCTATTTTTTTTTTTATATTCATTCTTTACATTCGTTGCATTCACACGGATTTTTCATTCGCAGGTATTTATACTAAAGAAAAAGAAATTCAGCAATGAAAAAAAAAAACTGTTGTGTAATTTTTATTCAACAGAGTTATTTATATTTGCCATTTTTCTTTTTATCCTCTTCATCTTCTTCCTCTTCTTCTCTATTTTATTTGATAAACGTGAAGTCATTTATTTGTTCGGCTAATTAATGTAGTGTTAGTCGGTATTTTAGCACACACTGACATTTGTACATATTAGCAGATGCATTGAACATGTGCCAAAAAGATATACAACAATAAACAATGTGTACAATGGTATCCCCTAAACAGGCGAAACGTAAACAACTGAGGAAAAGCAAAATATAAAGAAGATAAATAAAAAATAAAATGCTCAAGTATAATAATAATCTTATCTGATTTATCTCTTACTCTCTGGATACTTTATTAAATTTATCAAATACTTATATTAATTAATCATTGATAGAAATTGAATAATTATTAATATTGTTACTTTATAGATATATAATATTATGTATGATGAGAAATATATAAGAGCTTACCATAAGTATAAGATGCGGCGAGAGTGCACAAGATGCAGGCAGCGAGGGCGCCCCTCAATCTCCCAAAAGCCATTCTAAAACCGTCAGGCATTAACGTTTATCACGTACATTTTCACATAATAACAACATCAACTTCTTCATTTATATTATCTATAACTGTTGGTTCACTTAAATTGTTGTTGTTGGAATAATATTCAGTCCTTTAAACGTCACGAAGAGAAGGTGGGAATTAAAGAACAATAATTTGTCATCACGTAAAGAATAGACAAAGCTTGTAAAGCATCAGCGCCATCGGCACACATTGCCATGCTCGGCACTGACTGAAATGTAAATGTGAAATAATAATTGAATTACTGAATGATGCTGTGTGATGATTTGTAGTGTAGGATGATGCACGGAACACACGATACAAACAGTATTGCGGACAATCTGAAACTGGAAAATTGGAATGTGGAAATTGGAATTCATTGGACGAACGAGAGGGCACTACAGTTGCGCGCGCCGCGCGCATAACAAAATGGCCGTTGCTGTGGAATAGTGCGTGCGCAGATTTTGAAGTAACGCGGAAAAATTCAAATATGTGATTTTTCATTTTTTTTTTTGGTTTTGTTATTCATAACTCTTTTATTTTCTCATTAATAATGTGATATAATTTGAAATATACATGGGAATTTATTGATTTTTATTGTATTTGTATATAATTACGGTTTTAATGCTAATAATGAAAAAAGAAAAAATTATATATGTTTAAAAGTAAAATATTTTGAGGACCAAAAAATGTATTTTTTTTTTATCTTATATTATTGCATTAAATATTTGGGAGTGATTGAAAAAAATAGTTGAAATTTAAATAAAATTTCATTTCATTTTTAGCATTGTTTTATAATTTTTATGTTATTAGCTTCTCAACATCGAACATACTGACATCACGTTTGATAATGCAGGCTATAAAGTGACAATAATTCACATTATAAAGTCACATTTAATTTTTAAATGTTACACGTATAAATAAATCAACTACTAATGGGAGATACATTATTTAATATCGTGACATAATATCCTAATTTAATTTTTTAATTCTTGGCGCATTTATATATTAGATTATTTTTACTTTTTCATAACACTGATGCACTCATTAATTTTTCTCTAATTTGAATGTTCTGAAGGTAATTATGAAATAATTCGTTTATTAATTATAACAATTAATGTAAACGCATTGATATGAAAAAAAAATTTTTAAATCAACGAAAAATAATTTTTTTTGTAAATTAAAAAAATTCATTGTGAAAAATTTATAAATGAGTTTTGGCACAATTAGCTATTAATAATATTTTAATATCGAATTTTTATCATTTTTGTTCCAGTCTATTCGCTTTATTCAAACAAATTTGCTTTGATATTTGTGAGCAATTGTGGAAACAAATATGTTTTGTGCAATGTTAATTTATTTTCTTCATTTCATTCAATGTATATTTATAATTATAATATATGTATTGCATAAAAACAGACAAAATGCCTAGATATGTTACGTATGTGAGCATTTGTATTTTTTGATTTATTTTTTGCATCTACACAATTTCCATTTTATTATTCTGAATAAATAATATTGTTTGCAATTTTATAATTTGAATTATTCACAATTAATACGTGAATACTAATAAATGTAATCCATAAGGAAAATGATAAAGATAAATAAACTAATTGTATATATTTCTATTTGTGCTGCCTGATTATAATAAAGAAAATAATTTATAAAATTCTCCTTTGGCATTTTATTTTGGGCCATCACAAAGAATTAATATCATAAGTTCATGTATCTCCTTTCTTTCAATGCGATTATTTATTTATATATTGTCCAGTGAAAATTTGTGAAATATGTAACACAAAAAAAAATTCATTATTAATTGCATAAACAAAAAATTACAATATAATAAAAATATAAAACCATTATCAAATTGATGGTTCTGAAAACAGTCTTCAGCACATTATCAATAATTATTTCAAATAATTTTTCTAGTATCCAATATTTTTTATAATTTTCTTTTTGGCATTTCTTTATTCATGCATGTGAACTATTTATTCTTCAATATTCTAAACAATATTAGAAAAAAGAAAAAACTATCGAACATATTGATTTAGTTGACTGATAGAAAATTTGATAAAAATTATTACAAATTGTTTGATCACAGACTTGTGAATGAAAAAATAATAAAGATGTTTTATTTAAAAACACCAAAAATTACAAATAAATGCGTGAAATAATAAATCTATTCTGATATACAAGCATTACTCTGAAATACCAGATATAAAATTGCAATTGATATAAATTTAATGGTGATTCTTTGGTGCAAGTAACAAACTATAATAATAAACGTACTTAATACTATTTAATAAAAATACAAAAAAGAAAAGATAAAGAAAACTGGTGTAATTTCGTTAATTGTCGATCATCATACATACAAATATATGTATTTCATTTAATTGTTTAAATTTAATTGATGAATATATAAAGGGAAAAAAAATGTGTTTCCCAAAATTATTTACAATCTTTTCACACTCATATTCTAATTATACTCATTACTGCATATATTTTAAAATATATTGATTGTAAAATTTAGATAATAAAATGGTATGAAGTTGACAAAAAAATTGTAAAAAATTTTTATTACGATTATTCATCGTCGATGTAAATTTATATTATATAAATAGATGGTGTTACGTATTGGGCAGCTGGAGCCATTAGCTCAAATTAATTAGCGTTAATTATAAGCTTTTCAAAATTGTTGAATAATTAAATTGAGAGGAAGAAAAAAAAATTATTAATCTGTTTTCAATAACGCGGCATCATTCATATTATTTTTTGTTCTTCGACGAACATGAAGGAATGAAGTTGTGTCAGCAATCATCGCAGAAACACAGGTTTAATTATTATTAAATTAATTTACTAATTAGTCTCTTTGCAAAGTTCAATAAGATATATATATATATATATGGATATAACTGATATTATGATTTTTTATTAGTGAGAAATTAGTTGATTGATTGAAAAAATAAATATATCGCCAACGCACGAGAACAAAAACAAAATTCATGTTATTTTTTTAATATAAATAGCATTAGATAAATGTTAATACTCTTATGTAAAGATATTGGTAAAAAGCTTTTTCGATAATTTCATCTCATTCTTATTAGAGAGTTGAAATTAAATTATTAATGATTCGTATCATCATTAATATATTATACCCATAACATAAAAAAAAGAAGACATTTATATATAAAGAAAAAAAATTGTAATAAAAAAACTTGTGAATCTAAATGTGATTAAATTACCTCCACTTTTACATCGTCAATATGACGACGATAAATATATAAAATCCAAAGGATAAATGCAATTGGAATGATGAAAGTTAAAAAAAAAATTTTTTTTTTTGTAAATTTTAGAGAGTAAAAAACAATTGTTTCATTCTTCTTTTTCTTTTGTTCTAAATGGAATGAGTACAATGCCTGCCTATTCCATCATCCTTCAAATGAATGCATTATTCATCAATGCATTTGTAGAACACAAATCCGTATCTCGTCTCAATTAAACATTTTCTTGTTTATATATAATAATAATTCAAGTTTTATATTTTCTTGAAGTAATAAGTCATTATGTTTAATATGTCTGTGAATGTTCTTCGATTGAAAAATATTTCTTCTTGTTCGCACTCTAGCGATAAAAGTATTTTACATATAAAATTTTTTTATGTTGCTTTGTTCAAAGAATTAATAATAATTCTATATATCATCTCGATGTTTGGAGGGAATCATAAGCAGGCGCATGTTTGTTTTTTTTACTCATACATAGTACGTTTTTCCATTTTGTACGTATTCAATTCATAAATAATGTCTCCTGAACACAATTAAATTAATTTGTTTTAGCATATAAATAATATTTAGCAGTTTGCTTTGCAAAAGACTGCCCTAATTATTTTCATTTCATATTCTCGGTTTGTATGTAAGAGTTACATGAAATGTTTGTACATCCATTTCTGTACAATCTTGTGGTCCAATAGAAAGATCCGTAGATTTATCTTTATTACATTCCTTGGGATGAACCTCATTATTTAACAATTCTTCACTGGAGTTCTTCATTATTTTTTCAATAGGTTGTTCTATTGAAACCCTTTTCATTTTCATTGTCTCCATTGAACGTGATTTACAAGCGTCGATTGATGTCCGATTCTTTGTTCCATTTTCTTTATTACGACGCGATGAGCTACGATGAAGACGTGATTTCTCCCTGGAGGCAGTTCGCCGTAAACTCGGGCGTTTTATAGATTCAGCACTTGCACTCAAACCCGTAGCTGTAGATAAAAATAATAAGAAAAAAATATAATGTCAATATTAATGATCAGGAAATTTATGTTAAAAAAATTGTTTATTTTTTTTAAATATTACTCACCAATGTTACCAGACGATGATCGATTGGATCCTCTAAGTATAGCTAGGGCCGTAGGATCACTGTCTGTACCTGCAAGTCTTTCTCCAATGGGCGTTAAAAACCATTCAGATCTCGTTCGCATACGCGCTGTTTGTCTCTCGTGCACCTGAACCGAGAGAATATACTTCGAATTATAGTTAAAGCACGCATGAACGTTAAATATTAACATCGACATTGTGTGCGTGGGTTCTGTATGTGCAATTAATTACGTGTTGGTGCCAGGTGCGTGGTAAAAATTAATTTATTATTTACACGTGATCGATGAAGACGTGTGTGTTAAATAAAATTCTACATTATAACAATACTAGTACATTGATTTGCTGATAAAAAAGAAGTGAAAACAAAAAAAAAATTAATAATTATCTAGTTTACGGAGTTGAATATATAAAAAAAAAATCGTTAATTAATAAGATTTGGTCATGCAATTAAATTAAAAAATAAACTGAGAACTTAATAAATAATACAATAATACAAGTAATAATAATAGTTACGTATTGAAATTATAGAAAGTATTGCTAATACAGATAGGTAACATTTATGATTATACATAGTAATAAACATAACATCGAGAGCATTAGTTTAAAAAAAAAATAAACAAAAAGGATAATGCAGTCTTGTTTGACATAACATTATCGCTATGCGTCTCAAATGTCTATAATATTCTACGATGGAATGGCTCGTACATGGTATGATCGATAAAAATGAGTGTTGGTGTTATCGATTTTGCGATATTCTATTGTTACAAGTCAATTATTCAGCCTCTTCATGGTTATATTCATATGCATAATACATATATAGTTCAGTCAATTATAAATATTTGAAAAGATTTATCTATATATCTATCTCCTCTTATGTCATTTCATCTTTGTTTCTTCAATTTTGCAGGACAAAAGTTATTTGCATGCTGTTCCTCACAGCAATGTGTTACATATTTTATTTATTTTAGTTATCCGTAAGGTGCAAGCGATTTTGGGACAGGTGGCAGTTAAGCTTCTCCAATGCCTACCTGTGGCAAATAGCTGAGACTTTTTGTACTTTCAGCATAACGATTAACGTCTCTAAGCTCGTCCAATGTCATGGCTGCATGACGAGAATGATGGCTACCATTACTTGATGATCGACTGGATGCCTGAGTAAAAAATAAATAATTATTAATTGATATTAAATATGTATTAATTTAATAATGAATTATTTAATTGTGCTTACTTGAAATAATCCATTCTCTTCGAGACTGACAGAAAGTCGTGTGTAACTTTCTAACAGGGTATTTTCCGGAATTATTCCCAATGATGACGTAAGCTCTAAAGATTCTGGGACGTGAATCAAAGCGGGCGTTGATTGTGATTCTTCTTGATGTGACATCGCTGAGACATAAAATAAAATAGAATTTTATGATGATTGAATAAAAAAATATTTTATTGATGAAGAGATGTTTACTTATACACACATTCCAAATTAAATTTGAGCCCCCAACGTTCGAATTCATATTGTAGCCATGTTTTTTCTGCTTCGAGTGACAATTGTCCTAAAGTATTTAATGTTTATTAATATGATATACAAATTAAATCGACAATTTAATTACTTTATACTTTTCATTTCAACTTACGTGATACAAGAGTATCGGGCGGATATCGAAAACTAAATATCCAGTCTTCTTCTACTTTTAATATTCGACCAGTTATTCGAGCATAAAATTCGTAATTTTCACGACCAAATAGATTCGATACGCCGAAATTATCAATCATAAATTTCATTACGCGCGTCGCCACCTAATTAAACATACTAAGTTGTAACTTAAATAATTTCTTAATTATATAATTAATTAAATACTTATATTTAAGGAAAAAATAAAGTATAAAGTTTTCGATTTTTTGATCTTTTTCATACACAAGCCTTAAATATTAAATTATCTATTTATAAATATCCAAAGCAATATTGCAAAAGCTGAAAATTATTTTTCATTTGAAATTAATAGTGATTGAATGAGAAAAATGTTAGGATAATTAGTTGGAACTTACAGAAACTTCCGCCTGATGATGTAAGTAGGCAAATAAATGAAAAAAAAAAAAAAATGACAATCCAATATAGCTCATGGTGTTATTAAGCGCATGCAATGTCAATTTATACAATTATTAAGCATGAGAGAAATTTTTTTCAAGCATTAGCAAATATGTATTCTATTAATTTTCTTATCAGTAATCTAGTCTTGTTAACGAGTCATTCAACTATGTGTCGTTTCTATAATTAATTTTAGCGAACGATTATGTACAACTATGAAATATTTTGATTAATTTGTTTCTTCTATCACATTTATAATAGCTGAGGATGATTATAGTGCCAAATATAAATTTATATTATATTATGAATTTAAAAAAGAATAATTTCACATACTTTGAACCTGAGTACATCTTCCATTTTTGCAGTTTTACCATCGCTCACACAACTTTGAAAGAATGAAGGTGCAACAGAGACTCCAAGTGCTTCACTTGACATCCCAGTACGTGCTCTGTCACTGTTTACAGCAACTACCCTAAACGTCCCAAAAAGTAACACTAACAAACGTTGTGTGTAAATCGGTAGTGATGTAATTAATCTGTAATATAAATAACTATAATAAAGCCAAAAATACCAAAATAAATTATACCATAAATAATATTTATACTTACTTATGAATCTGATCCCTCTGCTGTTCCATACTATCAAGTTGAATAACAGTAAATAATTGTTGTTCACCCTCTTTACCAAATACACCACCAGGTATTTTTCTTAAAAATTTTTTCAACACACTGGCTATAGTATAAACACTAAAATTGTCCATATTGACTAAACGACCAGTCTGCAGAAAATGAATTAATTTTTTCATGTTACCCTGATGACCTGGTGCTCTGAACACATCTTTTCTCAAGGGTGCTTCTTTATTTAATTTTAAAATAAGGACCTGAAAGTTCATACAAAAATAATATCAAAATCTAATTTATATACATCATATAAAATATATACATATACATATATATAATTTGTTTATTTGGGTCACCATAATTTCAAAATGACTCACCAATAATGGACCAGGAATATCATTCTTACAAACTTCATCCAGTGGAACACCAAATTTAACTCTATAACAAAAAAAAAAACAAATATAGTCACATCTGTTCAATTAACCATCAATATTTATTTTTCAATATAAAGTATCTCTTACTTCTCAAGTCTTCTTGGATATGGAACCGTGGAAGGATGACCACAGCTGGTGACAACATTGCCAAGGGTAGCTGCCCTTCTGTGCATTCTCTCTGTCCAACTGCTCATCATACTCATCAAATTGAAATACTTTTCGATTGACAAATCATACAAACATTTTGTTTTTTTTTTCTTCTTCCCCCGTATCGAGCTTCTCAAGTAATTAAAATATACCACACACTCAAGTACAATATATATGTGTAAGTATGTATATATTTTCTTGTAATATTTTACGATGTGACATTGCGGACAGCCTCAAGGCGTCAACTAATCGTGTGTGGTGTGTCACTTTAATGAATAGTGGTATATAAATTTGACGACACGAGGATATCATCTGACAAATCAAACACACGAAACATTTTGAGCTAACCTAACATATGAATACCAACAAAAATATCAAAACAATTTTTCACAATAAGCTTTTATTTTATTTCATCGTTATTATACTATTAATTAATATTCATTATAAATTATATTCCTTCTTCTATCCGCATTTTATCTTTATTATCTCTAATTACTCTTCTAATCTATTTTATATTTCCTCGTCGTCGTTTTACTTGCGGAATCCTCGCCACGACTACTCGCAAACGTAGCAAAGCATTCCTCTACTCTACTAATAAACTAATACCAACCACACCTTAGTAGACCACTGCACTCTCTCTCTTTTTACATACTGTACTTTCTTTTGTACACTCTTGCTTCTCCCTCACTTCATTTTCCAAAAAATCAATATAGATTTCCTGCCTAGAGCTAATAGTAATGTATATATTTTACAGTGGAGAATCATGGGTCGACAGATCGTTTGTATAACTCGCATAACCAATACATTTCTCTTTTTTATCTATATATATGTATATATATCTGCCTACACGCAAATGTGCTCTTCATCCGTTTTTTTTAAAGCAGAAAAAAAAACCAGAAAACACAAACTCAAATAAAAGTATTGAACATACCAACAAACATGTATAGTATATAATATATATATATGTACATGTATGTAGAGGAGTTTTTTTTTATCGTGTTTTCGTATCCCCACCACTGCTGCAACAAACCGTAAAATTAATCCAATCAAGTTATGTACATAAACGACATTTTGTTTATTGTTATTATTATTATTTTGATTATTTTTTTCAACGAGTAACCGCTCGTTGATATACGTGATTGGACAGTTGTCTTATCATACGAGTTATGTTGTATATATATAAGTACATAAATATTAATCATGTGATATATATGTGTACAAATTATATTTGAAAATTTCTTTCGCGGGCATTTAGTTAAATATTTTTTGTTTCTCTTCATTATTTTTTATTACAATTATCATATGTATCATTATATATGTACAAACTGTATATTGTGTACAGAATGAGAAATTATATTATTTATATATTAATTATGTTGAAATATAATAGCAATACGTAAATTGAAGAATAATATTAACAGTATAACCTCAAAATAGAGACGACGAAAATTTCATTAACAAAATGGCTGCTATTGAAAATGAAAAAAGTTTTATCATTCAAAAAATCAGCCGCTTTTTATAAAATGAAAAGAAATTTTATAAAAATTACACGTTTTCATTCTTAATTCTTCTCATTAAGTGGAGTATTTTAGTTGTTAACTACATATAAAATTTATTTAAGTGACTGAGATTTAGTGCTGAAAGAATTCTTCATTTCTTGTTTTTATCTTCTGTTAATTTGTATATAAAATGTTATAAAAAATATTATGAATAACAAATTAACAGAAAATAAAAACTTTTTATTACCTTACTAGACTTAATATTCAATGTGCCTTATTAATAATCAGTTAAGAATTCTTTTAACACAAAATATCGAAATATACCGCGCGTCATAATATGGGAAATTATATACATGTAACAAACAAGAACAAATGGTGGTGGAATATCTTGAGAAAAAAAATGATATAATAATGACAGTATTTTAGTACTTGTTCCGAAATACCAGGCGGCAGTTACATCGCGTATACGCGACCTTCCCCTCTATCTTATACTCTTTGGTTGCCACTAGAAACGAGTGCTCCATCACCACAATACATCACTGCGGTATAGAGATTATTGCGCAGCCTCCCGGGGACGGTGATGATCGCGAGGTGGTTATTTAGGCAATGTTGGCTCTTCATTCACATTTACTGAGTATAAATCGGACAAGTTAAACCTTATATAAAATACATACAAAACTGTATAAAAATAATTGAATATAATGTGAATCTTTGAGAATTGCGCATCAAAATTAAGATTGTAAACGAATATTATAACGGCACTTGGGTAAAGAGTCAGTAAGAAATAGGGTAATAGTTATTTTTTTTATCCAATACTCAATAACAACTCGTTAAGTTTGTATCAGTTTGTACATAAAATGTGTAGCCGCCAGGGATGAAAGAGACGCTCGGGGAAGGCGTCGGATGAAGGTGTGGGAAATGATACTACCAAGAATTAATGAGCTAAGTGAGTGTTGGTGAGGCAAGTTTGACGAGTGTTGATACTTGGCCGATTTCAAAGAGTGGGATATTACCAGGAAAACGAAGAGGAAAAAAGGAAGGATCGAAGGGCGCAACACCGTACACGCCCGGCTGTCATACCGAACAAGTTCTCAAAAAAGAGACGCCATGTTACGGAATCGTATGCCAATGGCGAGTGTTTCTCTCGTTTTATTCTTGTGCCATATTATCAAATTCATATCCGCAAATGAAATCGATCAGACCGGTAAGTTTTTGATACTTGACAATTTATTTAATTGTTGTTATAATTGTTGTTTGGTTGCCATTATCGCCCGGCGAACGTCTGAATAATTCGTTGGTTCGATGTTTGTCATTTAAGGGCAGGTTATTTTTTTATTTGTTTTATCAATTGTTATTATTTCATATTATTAATCACAATATAGTTTATAAAAATCAATTCGATGTTACAGTGATTGAAATAGCACATCGTGCGTGATAATTCCAATTAAATAAAGAATTTTTTAATAATATTTTATATATATTGAATAAATTGTTCAATATTAATGATGTTTGTTAGGTATTATCCTTATTTTTATTTTTTATTATAACAGAAACAAATGGAGCGGTAAATGCACCAATTGTGCCTATGGCTACACTGGAAATTGAATCATCACAGGAGGTTGATGGTATTGAAGCAGGAAGTACACCTTCATTCACGTGTAAGCTCAGTGAACCAGGACGAATTTGGTGGATTGCCAAAGGACAAAATCTCACTAGTGTCAATGAATCGGAATACAGAGAGAGACTCGATTTGACAAAAGCTAGCAGAGATCATATGGGAAATTATACGTGTAAAGCAAGAACAAATGGTGGTGAATATCTTGAAAAAATGATAACAATTAGAGTTATAGGTAGGTATTACATATTAAGATTAAAATATTTATATTGAATACATGATATGATTTTATGAATTTTAAAAAAATTTTTAATTATTTGTAGAACCTGGAAAAGTTGATGTTGCTGCAAATGTGAGAGTAAATGCAACAGAGCCAGCAATGCTAACATGCCATATTCATGGCTTTCCATTAAGCAATTTCACTTGGATGAAGGGAAATAATTCAGAGAGTATTGAACATTTAAGAAGTCAAACAAATATAACAAAAGTCAATGAAACTTATTATATAATGATGTTGAATTTTTCACGAGCAGTCAGAAATGATAATGGTACATATTGGTGTATGGCAAATGATTATTCTGATGTGGTCAATGCATCGAGAAGTTTATTTGTCGTTGATGTACCTCAAGTTAATATTGACTTTATGAAAGCAGTCGGAGCTGATAAAATATTTTTAAATTGGACTGTAAATGATGGTAATATGCCAATAACAAAATACATGGTGAAATTTAGAAAAAATTCAACTAACGATTGGCAATATTATCGTGAAAATATCGGTGAAAAAAATACTAGTTATGTTCTTAAAGGCTTTGATAAATCCACGGCATATCAAATAAGTCTATCAGCATGGAACGCAATTGGTAGTTCGCAAGTTTATAACGATCAACGATTAATAACGACTCTTGAAGACGATCCCGTATTTGTACCAACTGTTTCCGTAAAAGGTTTTAATGACAGATCCATAACGCTAGGTTGGTCCGAGCCACCGCCAGCTTTACGTGAGCATGTGCATTATTACAATCTCGTGATAATTCACGGCGATGAAATACATGAAGCTGTTCATCCCGTTCAATTATTCAACGACTATGCTTTTATGGATCTTGACCCAGCCACAACTTATCAGTTTAAAATAGCCGCTTGCAGCGACTATACCAAACAATGTGGTAATTGGAGTGCTGAAGTAAGCGGTACAACTCTCGATGGTGTTTGTAGCGTACCACAAAATTTTACCGCATCATGTCGCTTTGATAATATTAGCCGAACGAGTTTTGTATTCGTTTCCTGGGCACCTCCAGCTGTTCCCAACGGAAGGATTATGCATTACAAGCTTCACTTGTCAGGAGTATCACAATATCGCAAAGATCGTGGAAGAATTCATGTGGATCATTGGGGACCAATTGATCACAGTGCTAGAGAAAATGATCGCAGTTGGGAATTTAAGAGTGTGCCCGCCAATACAAATTACACGGCGCGAATATATGGAATGACAAGATTAAAAAGTCCTGGGGCAGAAGCAATTGCTAATTGTACAATGCCGGGCACAATACCAGATCGCGAAAGTTTAAATATGCGAAGTTGGAGAAAAATTGAGAATGAAGGAAGGCATATCTTTAAACTCTATCTTCCACCTATTTCCGAGCGTAATGGTCCAATTTGTTGTTATCGTATATTTCTGGTGAAGCTTGCACCACAAAAGACGTCTGCTGATTTACCACCACCTGAGGAAATGGAAATTCATTCATATCTTTATGCCCATACATCGCCAACTGGCGGCGCTTACGTGGCAGAAATGTTTGATAGCGATCATTTATTGCCTGAGATATTTCTTGGTGACGATCGTGTAAGTTTTAATGGAAGTTCATTGTGCGATCGTTGTATTGGTTTACGTCCCAAACCATCTCCAACACTTCACCTCATTCCTGATGTGCCAACGGTAATAAATACAACTATTACGCCCACAACGACAACGCAAAATGATATACATACATCAAGTCAAAGTGATGTATTAACGAGCACTCATCCTAGTGTTGAAATAACGACTCTGAGCCAATTGGCAAATATTGTAACTACTCTGTCTAGTAAACGTAAACGTGATAATTCTGGTAGTGACACAATGTCTAATAAAAATTCACCAGATATGGGGTTATATCGACCTGAGGATGGTTATCTGGATGCTAATTCCAATTATACGGCATTTATTGAAGTTACAGGTAAGAAAAACGATTTTTAGTGAGGAAAAAAAAAATATTTTTTTTATCAATCTACTAAATTATTTCATTTAATTTTAGTTCATGGAAATGAAGTGGGACAAGTTTTACCCGCATACAGTGGATATTTAAATCTTTTAGCTGCTGGCTTAGATACACGCATCATTGTCGCTGAGCAAAGTGGAACATTAGGAATTATTTTACAAATTTCTGTTGCTTTAATACTTATTATTGTAATTTTGCTGGTTGCTCTATGTGTTTTACATAGATATACAAAACGAGCAGAACAGGGTGGCGAGGAAAATATTAATTTGCGTAATAGTATCAGGTGAGTAATCGTGAAGCGCGAGCCGATTGAAAAAAAAATCGAAATGAAATTAAAAAAGAATGGAATACCGACAAATTTTCTAATGGATGCCCTCTTTTGGCAGGCATCTTTGTAGGAGCTTGAGAGGAAGACATCAATTAGTAGCGGCAAGTCCGCCAGATATGCCACCAATTCCTAAAACTGAATTACTTCAAGCATATTTGGAACGTCATCGTGATTCTGATTACGGTTTTCAACATGAATTTGAAATGTTACCTGATCGTTTTACTGATCGTACAACTCGGGCATCAGAAGCACGAGAGAATTTATATAAAAATCGTTATCCAGATATTAAATGCTATGATCAAACTCGCGTGCGACTTTCACAAATAGATGGAATCGCCGGATCAGATTATATAAACGCTAATTTTGTGCTTGGATATAAAGAAAGAAAGAAATTTATTTGTGCTCAAGGACCCATGGATAATACAGTTTGTGATTATTGGAGAATGATTTGGGAACAACATTTGGAATTGGTTCTTATGTTAACAAATCTTGAAGAATATTCCAAAACTAAATGCGCCAAGTATTGGCCAGATAAAGAAGAAACAAAAAATTTCGGTGACATTACAGTGGAGCATGTGAGACAGCGGGCATTTTCTGATTATGTCGTGAGGGAATTAACAATGACCAAGACCGGTGAGCGAGATCCCCGGACAATTATTCAATATCATTTTCTCGTATGGAAAGATTTTATGGCGCCGGAACATCCTCACGCAATACTTAGATTTATTAAACGTGTTAATGAAGCATACTCACTTGAAAAGGGTCCAATACTTGTTCATTGTAGCGCTGGTGTTGGAAGAACTGGTACACTCGTGGCACTTGATTCTCTTTTACAGCAGCTCGCTGAAGAAGGACAAGTTTCAATTTTCAATACTGTATGCGATCTTCGGCATCAACGTAATTTCTTAGTTCAATCACTTAAGCAATATATATTTATTTATCGTTCTCTGATGGAAATGGCAACGTATGGCGACACAGAAATACCAATAAATCAATTGAAAATGACAGTTGAAAAGTTACGATTGCGAGATAATGGAAAAGAAAAATGTCGAATGGAAGAAGAATATGAGGTATGTGATAAAATTTTTTCTTTTTATATATTCACATATCCATATCCATTACTCACATCTCAGTGTTTTGTAGGAGCTTGTTTTAAATTCACAGAAAATCACTTCTGTATTGGAAGAGCGTAAATCCTTTTCTGTGGGTAGTGGCGATGAAAATAGAATAAAAAATCGCAGTGAATTGGTTATACCATACGATCGTAATCGTGTTATTCTAACTCCTGTTCCCGGAAGAGAGCACTCAACATATATAAATGCGTCATTCATTGAGGGCTATGATAATTCCGAATCATTTGTTATAACACAAGATCCATTGGAGTCAACGATTGCTGATTTTTGGCGAATGATATCGGAGCAATGTATTTCAACAATTGTTATGCTTTCTGATGTAAGTAATTGCTACATAATTAATTTCATTCAAAATTCAAATTTAATAGATGGTTATTTATAAAAGATTTATGATTGATTGATTTTAGTTAAATGAAGGACCGAGAAAATGTCCGAGATATTGGCCAGAGGATGAAGTAGTGTATGATCATATAACAGTACGTTATATTCAGAGTGAGAGTTGTCCCTATTATACAAGACGTGAATTATGTGTTGCCAATACAAAAACTGATGAAACTACAGTTGTTACGCAATATCAGTATCATGGTTGGCCAACGGTGGAAGGTGAAGTGCCGGAAGTAACGCGAGGAGTAATTGAGCTTGTTGACCAAACATTATCTACTGATGTTGAGTCAACTGTACCCCTTGTTGTTCACTGTAACTATGGGTCTGATCGAAGTTCAATGTTTGTTGCACTTAGTATACTTGTACAACAGTTAAGAACTGAAAAACGAGTCGATATATTCACGACAACGAAAAAATTAAGATCACAAAGACACGGCATGATTAGTAGCTTTGTAAGTTCATTCCTTCATTTTATTGAATCGATTGATTAATAATATTTAATATTTTTTTAACTTTTCACTTGTTTCTTTTTTTTAATAGGCGCAGTATGAATTTTTACATAGAGCTATTATGAATTATGCAGATCTTCATAATCTCAGTGATGATGAACCAGCATCTTAATGAATATTTTACAATAATGTCGGGTTGAATTTCCCGAAAGACTGATCACAAATGTGTTTTTTTTTTATTTCATTTTGTATAAGACACGTTGATCTTTATATTGACATGAAATCTGAATAGAGCAGCGTTACGTGACAGAGGTGGAACAACCAAAGAATCCGTGCTGCCTTCCATCTAAGAAGACTATGTGATTAATTTTTTTCACCCGGGTGAGTGATATTGAAGTTTCAGCAGTCAAACATGATTTTTTTTTATACGTAATAATTAGTCCAACAAAATGTAAAGCGCATGAATATCATGCGTGAATCGACTACAATTTTTTTCAAGCGTGCCATCAGCGCACAAAATATAATATATTATTGCACGTTAATATAAATTGGCTATGAGCTGTATCTAATTGCTGTGTGCCAGTATAAATGAAAATGAGACTTTAATCCAAAACATTTATTCATATGGAATAAAATTAAACTTCAGGATGAGTATTAATTTGATGGCAATTAAGATACTCGAAAATTCAAAATGATAAGTATATGTAATGTGAGAAAATATCAATGGGAAAATTTATTTTTTTTACATCATTGATTTTTGCAAAGTGATTTTTCTTCCGATTATGCAGAGCAAAAAGCGGAATGAATGGAATACATGTGTCAACGGCTGTGTGTGTGTGTGTGTGTGGGTGTATATGAATGAAATAAATAGAAATTTAATGATAATAAAAATGTAGCTTTGGCTATTATTCTTAAATGCAAATTTTCACAAGGTCTCATAAACTATATGAATTATTATTGGATAATGAGTTGTAAATGCCAATAATTCGATTTTCATGATAATCGTTACTATTAACCTCCGCCATAGTTAAATCATTGTACTTTTTAATTACAAAGTGTAAATAATATACATATAATATTATACATACAAAAAAATATACATTTCGCAATTGCGTTATGCTATATATATATATATAATTACATACAAATATCCCATGTGTATATGGTCATATGAAAGTACCAACGCGCGCGTGCGGCGTATTTTTCAAAATGGTAATAAATTTTAAGTTTTTTCAGAAAATAAAAAAAAAATAATTAAAATAAAATAAATAAACAAAGAAAAAAATTATTAAATTAAAGAAGTATTATATATTTAAATTCTAAAGAAAAAAGGAAACATAAAATGAGATGTATCGGGAAAGACTGATAGTGTTGAAAAAAAAATACACATACACACATACACAAAAATAAAAAGACATTTTCTGGCGTGTTTTTATACACTTATCGTACAGCCATTTTTTACAGAGATGTCTTTTTGTGTCATCATCAATACCATAAATACCCAATTGTAACAAGCACAAAAAAAAAATTATTTTCTCTACCTAACATTTTTAAAAAGATAACGGTCATCAATTTTTTTCAAAACGACCAAAACCAAAACAAAGATAAAGTTAGATAAATTGTGGTAATTCTAGCGTTTATTCATTTTTTTTTTTAATTTCTCATTTTTATTTGTTGCTAAAATATTAATTTATTTTCTGGTTTTTTTCGAATGGTTTTTTTTTATTCATTCAATTTCTAGTCAATTATTTAACTTCGGCACGCGCGCGATTATGAATGATTTAACCATGGTCTTTTCAATGGAAAGACACTCATATATAATTAACCATCAAGCGCCGAGTATATATATACATATATACATATATATTTTGTTTAATAATTCAATTTTGAATTTTTTTTGTATGTAAAAAAACAAATAATTATTTAGCATACAAACAAGAACATATACGCTTTCATTCCATTTCATTTTATTCATCCTATGAGGATGTAATTCATGCGACAGCACCTCATGCTCCTAATAAATAATTTGTATCCAATTATACAAAAACAATGAATAATGTAATTAGTAGTATATTTATAGTTAAAGTCTCGATTGCAATGAAAAATAAGAGTAATATGCTATATCGAAGACAAGAATGCCTGTCTGTCAATATTTATATTGTTATTATGCTACTGTCATGCAAAATATTGCTAAATGAAGTTTGAAGTAGTGAATTTTTTGTTATTTTTTATTTCCTTTATATTTTCAAGTACCATTAATTACGTAAATATGTGTATAGCACACAATTGGAATAATTGATATGAAATAATTCACACTAAAAAAAAAAAAATGAGACATGTATATGCCAATATAATTACCTCGTTAAAATCATAAAGCTCTTTTTATACAAATATTGGAGAATTGATCTCATAATTTATGGGAAATTTATGTTTCTTTGGTTCTAACAATATATATAAAGAATGAAAAATGGCTCTAAACAAATGTACAATAATCAGTATTTAAGCTTATGAATATTTTGTTCGCCGCAAATTAATGAAAGACTAAATGATTATTTCAACTGAATAAATTAAATAAAAATTGTCAAATAATACATAATTATATCAACGGATTAATTGCTCTGTGGAATATGTAATGATAAAGCGCCACTAATGAGATTTTTGTTCAGCAGTATTAATACATGGTACTATTGAAAACATGATAAGAAAAAGAAAATACTGAAAATAAAGCAATGGAGATTTAACTCACATATATATTAACATAAATAATTTATCAAGCGACTTATTGCTCTTATATTATTATTCAAAAATTGATTTATGCAATGACACATGAATTTTTATTTTTCGTTCACGGCAAAACAAAAGAGAGATATACAGAGAGTGAAATAAATAATACTCTACCTCATGTTAGCCATCAATAATAATAAGTCACAAGATAAGGCATGTCTGATTAATTGAGACCGTATTATTTATAATAAATTTTTAAATAGAAAATGCATTTCCTCGTAACGCAAAAATGATATAATCTGTGGCGAATAGTAATTTACTATAAAAAAAAAAAAATGATATTGATCTATATTTAAAATGAAAGCAGAAGGTAATAAATGTGAGGAAAAAGGAGAAATAGAATTGAACTGGTGATTAAATAACAACGATTTCAATTACTATACATATATTTTCTTTGTTTGGCTTTTGCTCGTTTGTTAAATGAATTTTAAATAATTGACACGAGGAAAGTTTATATTATTTCACAATATAATTGTTGTCGCGTGTGTGTCTGAAAGGCCGGAGAGTTTTGTAAAGTAAAGTTTTTAAACGTAATTAAGGAAAATAAATATTAAGTATACGATTAATCTCATTGAGTATTAATATTAATTCCTAAATTATTTTTCATATTGATCCGAATATCCGAAAAAGTCCATTTATGACTCTATTTGTAATTTTAACACTCCCCATAAACAGACTATAATTGTAAAAATGCACATACATATATTTTTCTTTGCGTCTTTTACTTAGAAATCCATTCACGTTTTATGTTGTTTTCTCACCGGGCCGTTGAGTTTTTCTTCTTTGCCTATTTGCCCCGCTAACTCCAGGTACCGGTCTAGTTTTAATTCCTACCACAGCACCGCTAAACCGTGTCTTTGGCCTCATTGTTGTCAAATTATAATTGTCAATAGCTTCCGTAACAGTTTTAGTTAAATTTAAAAATTCATCGTGTACTACACGTGATTTAAATTCACCAAACACTCTTGGTAAAAATATTACGCCAAACATGAAGAGTAATGCCATACCGATAAAACTACTCACTGCCATAAATAGCGGATTTATAATGACTTGTTTATTCGATCCATGAAATGAGCCTGGAGGATGTGGAATTAAATCATTCTGAAAATGCAATAAGTTGTGATTATCAATTCAAATATAATATTTAATTATTAATTGAATTATATTCAGTAATTAATTAACTTACTAGAGTCTTATATCCATTATTGTCTTGAAGTTTTTCCATAAATGACTTTAGTGGATAAAAATGATACGTGTATAATTGTTGCTGAGGAATGGGAATTTGTAATTGATTATTAGTCACTGAGGGATAATGTCCACTCTCTAAAGCGCTTTTCAATGTAGATAAACTCATTGTACTACCAGATTCTAATGCTTGTTTATAAATTGTTGCCAATTGATTTTTGGTAAAGCCAATTGGTCCACCCACAGTGTTCAACGGTTCTGGCACAACAATTGGAGCAGAAAACTGCAAGGAATTATACAAAAATATATTTGTTATTTTGAACTTTTATTAAATGATTTGTATTAATTCGTATTTATTTTTATTTCATAGATAATAACACACCTGATGCTGATACTGTTGATGATTGGTTCCAGCCGTGTCCATGACATTTATTTGACTTGAATGATGATGGTTATTATTATCATTATAAACTACTGCTGGTAAGGAATTAGATTTTGATCCTGACAACCGTTTACTCGCGGGAAATTTCATACTGGAATATATTGCGGCTGATGAAGGTGGTGTATGTAACTGTTGAAGTTCAATCATCACTTTTCTAAGATAATCTTTACTAGATTCTGTTGTCATAGCATTCAATGGAACAATTGTTGATATCACCAGCAACAATTGTGTAATATAAATTATCCATTTTTCGTACATATCGTGCAGTAAATATCCGAGAGAATAAAATTTTTTTTCGTTGTATTTTTTTT
>JAQQBR010000001.1:12875319-12918279 GCA_030347285.1 Microctonus hyperodae
AAAAAAAAAACATAAATATAAATGAACGAATAAAATAATATAAAAAAGAAATTATATCCAACATCTGTCAAGGTTACGCTGCTTGATCCTGAATTCATTAACGTTTGTGCATAATAATTTCTTCCTGTACAGGTCCACCCAGTGGCCGCAATGAATGCCAATATATGGAAGAATGTAAAGTGAAGGGGTTATATATCTCATCTGATGTTAAAGTTGATCCCGATAGTCTAATCACGTGTGTGGACCACATTCAACAACGAGGGAGTTGTCTGCCTAGTTTCAAAAAAATTTCTTCAGTATTTTTACATTTTATTTTTTATTTACTGCATATGCAAATGTATTTATATATATTTATAATGAATTTATTATCATTGAATTTAACGGTATTGAGAGAAAGAATGTCCGAAAATGAGTATGGGAAGTAAGATGCAAAAATTTCTTTCATAATATTTAGGCCAGGTCATTTAATTAGCTACAAATGAGAACATCAAAGTGGACAAATATTTAATTTCTCAAAATGAAAATTTATTTACCACTTTCAATTCAAATGAAATATAATCAATTTATGTCTTTGTTTTATTTCCAAGTAATAGAAAAGCAGCATTTATAAAACTTGATGTAAAATATTAGAGTATTCTTCGTCACAGGACATCCAAAGAGGCCGCGTCGCCTGATTTATATGTCTAATGACAGTGATTGACTACATGTAGCTGTCGTTCAAGTAATGTCTTTCATTAATAACATTAAGGTCAACATTTTGTTTTATGCAATACATAGATATAAATATGATAAAACATGCGTTTTACAATCCACCATAATATACAAATGGAATCTTATACTATATAATTTATCATTTACTTATTAAGTATATAAATGAGAACTTTGAGGATTCGCGGTTGGGTGGACAGTGCACTAGAATACAAAAACTCTGACGACCGCAAAGGATGATCCGTTAGAATATATATATACATATAAATAATAATTTTTATACTGTTTATAGTAATTATATTTATGCATCAATACAGAAGTATTTTTTATTTTTTGCAAACTAAACATTAAATTGAATCATCAACCTGAAATGGTGGATCTCATAAAATTAATTTTTCCTTCAATATTTTATTATTCATAAATTATATGATTATTGTTGCTTGTTATAATTTTATATATATATAATGATAGCAAGCAATTTATATATATGTATAACATACAAAAAATAAACTTGTTGAATTATATATGGGTTTATGTTTATGTATATGTGATGATATTTTAATATTTATGATGCAAATAAATTTGATATTTTTTCCAATATCAAAATTGGAAAATATGATGAAATTTTATGAATGATGGCAGGGCAGGTATATTTGACATTGGTGTGAGTACTGTGTATGTGTGTGTGTGACTGTGTGCGTGTGTGTGTATATTTTTATAAAATGTATATTACTGATGCACATTGTGATTTGTGAGAGGCTGCGTTGGTGAAAACGTGGGTCTACACGTTGTCTTTATATGTAACAATAATATAACAGCTAGAAAAAGTTATATTGAAAACAGATTGAACGCATTTCAATTGAAAATTTATAAAAAAATAAGATGGTAAAATAAACTTTAATATTTTCTAACCTCTGTTGATAAATTATTTATTACTTTTCAATTAAAAATTCATATAGAATACAGTGAAAATAAGTTGGCCCGATTCCTAACCTATATTTTCTCGAGCATCTGGTATGATAGTTTTTTTTTTGTATTAATAATTTAATTATGTTTGTATTATTATTTATAGGGGAGTGAAAGGAAAGGAACATTTAAAGTGGAATATCTTCGTAAAATCGAATTAGATGTTCAGGCAAAATGGGATGCTGATAAAGTTTATGAAGAGGATGCTCCAGTGATACCAAGAAAATCAAATGATGAAAAGTTCTTGACGACTTTTCCATATCCTTATATGAACGGACGTTTACATATGGGTCACACATTTTCTTTATCAAAATCTGAAGTAATAGAAATATATCATCAATTTAATTATGTAAAAATAACTTGAAATTTTTTATAACTTTTCGACTAATAATTCTTTTTTCTCCGTTAGTTTGCAGTGCGGTATAATAGATTATTAGGGAAAAAAGTTTTATTTCCATTTGGTTTTCATTGCACTGGAATGCCAATAAAAGCATGTGCAGATAAGTTAAAAAGAGAAATAGAATTATACGGTTGTCCACCGAAATTTCCCCAAGAAGTTGCGGTAGTTGAAGAAACTGTAGATGATTTTACCATAAAAGACAAGAGCAAAGGAAAAAAAAGTAAAGTATTGGCAAAAACTGGAGGTGTAAAATATCAATGGCAAATCATGCAAAGTCTTGGTTTGAATGACGATGAGATAAAAAAATTCGCAGACGCTGCATATTGGTTAGATTATTTTCCACCTCTTGCAATAAGTGATTTGAAATCAATTGGTTTACATGTGGACTGGCGTCGTACTTTCATTACAACTGATGCCAATCCTTTTTATGATTCGTTTATTCAATGGCAATTTTTACATTTAAAAGAGAGAAATAAAATTAAGTATGGTAAACGATATACGATTTTTTCGCCAAAAGATAATCAACCGTGCATGGACCATGACAGATCATCAGGCGAAGGTGTTGGTGCTCAGGAATATGTGTTAATAAAGATGAAACTTTTAGAGCCATATCCAAAAAAATTGATGTCAATTAAGGATAAACCAGTGTATTTAGTTGCTGCAACACTTCGTCCAGAGACAATGTATGGACAAACAAATTGTTGGGTTCATCCAGATATTCATTATATTGCTTATACTCTCGCTAATGGTGATGTTTTTATATCAACTGAAAGATCAGCAAGAAATATTGCATATCAAGGTTTCACTGAGGTTGAAGGTAAAATTAATATAATAACTCGTCTTACTGGTCAAGATATTATGGGATTAGCTTTGAGTGCTCCATTAACTAGTCACAAAATTATTTATACACTTCCTATGATGACAATTAAAAGTGACAAGGGAACGGGTATTGTTACATCGGTGCCCAGTGATTCTCCTGATGATTACGCAGCGCTTGTAGATTTAAAGAAGAAGCAACCTTTCAGAGAAAAATATGGTATCAAAGACGAAATGGTATTACCTTACGAGCCGATTCCAATATTAAATATCCCCACAATTGGAAATCTTTCTGCCGTGATACTTTACGATAAGCTGAAAATTCAATCACAAAATGATAAAATAAAGTTACAAGAGGCGAAAGAAATGGTGTATTTGAAAGGTTTTTATGATGGTGTGTTATTAATAGGTGAATACAAGGGGAAGAAAATTCATGAGGTGAAAAAATTACTTCAAAAAAAATTAGTGGATGAAGGCAGTGCGATGATTTATAATGAACCAGAAAAAACAGTAATTTCACGATCTGATGATGAGTGTGTTGTTGCGCTTTGTGATCAATGGTACTTGGATTATGGTGAGAAATCATGGAAAAAAGAGGTGGAAAAGGCGCTTGCTAAAATTAATACTTTTCACGATGAAGCTAGACGAAATTTTGAGGCGTGCTTGGATTGGCTGCATGAACATGCGTGCTCAAGAACCTATGGATTGGGCACAAAATTGCCATGGGACGAAAAATGGTTAATTGAATCATTATCAGACTCGACAATTTATAATGCTTATTACACTGTTGCGCATTTACTACAGGGTGGAACATTAAAGGGTGATAAACCAAATGCTCTTGGAATAAAAGCGGAACAAATGATTCCGGCTGTTTGGGACTATATATTCTTTAAGGATGCTAAGTTTCCAAAAACAACGATAAAAAAAGAAGCATTGGAGCATTTACGTCGTGAATTCCAATACTGGTATCCAGTCGATGTAAGAGTATCTGGCAAAGATTTATTACAAAATCATTTGACATATTTTCTTTATAATCATACAGCAATCTGGCCAGATCAACCTGAATTATGGCCACGTGGAGTTCGGGTTAATGGTCATTTATTATTGAATTCCGCAAAAATGTCCAAATCTGATGGAAATTTTCTTACTCTCAATGAGGCTGTAGAAAAATTTTCTGCTGATGGTATGCGTTTGTGTTTGGCTGATGCTGGCGATTCTATAGAGGACGCAAATTTCGTTGAAACAATGGCAGACGCTGGTATTTTACGTTTGTATACATTTATTGAATGGGTAAAAGAGATTTTATCAAAAGAAAATACATTTAAAAAAGATGAAGCAACGACATTTAATGATAAAGTATTTGAGAGCGAGATGAACTTAAAGATTCGTGAAACTGGAGAACATTATTCAAAAATGTTATACAAAGAGGCATTAAAAACTGGATTTTTTGAGCTCCAAACAGCACGCGATAAATATTTTCAATTAAGTGCTTTAGATAAACCCAATTGGAATTTAATTATGAAATATATTGAACTCCAGACTATTTTGTTGGCGCCAATTTGTCCACACGTTGCTGAACACGTTCGTGGAATTATTGGTTTACCCAGTGTATTAAACGCTCGTTGGCCAGCAGTTGGTCCTATTGATGAAGTTCTCATAAAATCATCGCAATATATAATGGATTCAGCCCACTCATTCAGGATTTTATTAAAAAATTATTGCACAGTAAGAAAAAGCGGTAAAAATAAAGATTCAGCACAAGTAGTAGAAGAACCAAATCATGGAATAATTTGGGTCGCTAAAACATTTCCGCCATGGCAATCTATTGTTTTAACCACAATGAAAACACTTTATGATGAAAATAACAAATCATTACCAGAAAATAAAGTGATTGCATCGAAATTAAGTGGTATAGCTGAATTGAAAAAATTTATGAAGAGAGTTATGCCATTTGTACAAGCAACCAAAGAAAAAATGGATGTTGTGGGTATTGCTGCTCTTAATTTAACGCTTGATTTTGATGAAGTCAAGGTTCTCAATATTTGTATGGATTATTTAAAAAATACTTTGAACTTGGATAATATTGAAATTCGATTTAGCAGTGAAGCATCAGACAAAACGAGAGAGGAATGTTGTCCTGGATATCCTTATATGACGTTTTTGGTTAAACGTGGAGTCTTTATAAATGCAATTAATCCACAGAAATGTAATGGACTTTTCAGTGTATCAGTAGAAATTTCTAAAGGATTAACTGGTCAGGATATTGCTGATAGAATTGTCAAGAAAAATAAACAAATTAAAGGTACATATAAAATTATAATTACAAATGAACACGTAAAATAATTTTAATTAATAATTTTTATTTTATAATTATAGATTCTGCATCAGTACTTTTATATCGATATGAGGATCCTATCATTGGCCCCAGAACTTTACCAACAATACATGACATTTTAAAAGGAAAAGTGCTCATACCTTCTGATGCACTATTTAATATAAATCCGGAAACTAATCTAATTGAAGTGAAAGTAGAGGAAAACAATGTGTATCCAATTGGAAATGAAATTCTCTATTTTATCAAGGACAGTACATGTTAAATTTTTTATAAATTATGAATTCAAGAAATTCCACTGCGATAAATAATGAAAATATTCAACTTGTATTTATACAATCAATTTTGATTCAAGTATAAAACTATTATGAAAATTGATAAATTAAATATTAATTAATAATGCAGATGATGGAATAATTTTAATATTTTTCAGAGAAACAAAATAAAAATAAAAAGAATCAAAAATAATATTTGAAATAATTAAACTGTAGTTTCTCGCTCTTGAGATCTCCAAGTTTCGACTTGTGCACGAATTTTTGCAATATCAACAGCAGTTGTCCTGCAACATCCACCAATATATTGAACACCCATATCTAACCATTCATGAACATAGGTTTCAATATTAACATTCTTCTCATCTCCTTGCCATCCTTCACCAGGTTTGTAAATTTCGCCACTATTTGGATAAACAATTAATGGCACAGGTGCTCTTCCTGTATTATTTTTATTCAGCTTTGATAAATACGACGTAACATACTGGGGTGACAAACAATTGATACCAATTGCCACCAATTGATCAGGGGCAGCATTATTGTAACAACGTAATGCAATTTCATGAAATTCAGTACCATCTGCAATTGTGGATCCATCATTAGCACATGAAAATGATAACCAGGCTTTAACATTTGGAAATTCTTTCAACAATTCAATTATTGCTTCAGCTTCCTCGGCACATGGGATAGTTTCAATTGCCAATAAATTAATTCCTGAATCAATTAAAGTATTTATCCTTGGTCGATGCCAATCTTTAAGAAAATCTTGTGATACAGTTTTGCCATAAGCGCCTGTATATTCAGATGCATTGTGTAATATTGCTCCATAAGGTCCACAAGAGCCAGCAATAACTGGATTTACATTTAAAGCCTCATCGTCATTTGCTATTTCTTCTTTATATATTTTTACAGCTTGTTCTGCTAATTCAACTGCTTTTTTAATAAGATCTAAACTATCAGATTCAGTTATACCCAAATATTTACAAAATCCATCAACAGATGCTTGATAAGTATTTGTTTCAATAATATCGCTTCCCGCTCTAAGAAAATCAAGATGAACATCACGAACAGCGGTAGGATAGGTTATCAGATGACGAGCAGTCCATAAAGGATCTCCATCTGCACTTTTATCTACGTGTTTTGATATTTGAGCAGAAAAACTTCCGTCCAATACGGTCACTTTTGGCATTGTATAAATTTTTATTTTATCAATTGTATAGCGTTTCACATTCAATAATTCTATTTAATATAGTAATGTTAATCAATTCAATTTATATTCTTTATAATTTGAAGTAATATATTATTTTTTTTATTACTCATGCCATAAATAAATATTTTAGAATTATTTTGAGGTTAGGTATTATGTACGCGAATACGCAAACATAAATGCTCAGTGATATACAGTTCGTGTTTCAATGACAAATAATACAACTGGAGGGTGATAAAAGAAATAAAATTTCTTCTCCTCCCCCCGCAATCAGTCGCGTTGTTAATTTATTTCTTATCATCAGCTTCTGCGCGAATGATCGCGCAATATTCGAAATATATATTCCTCAAAATAACAGGAAAAAAAAACTATATGAAGCAAAAATAAAAATGATTTTTACAGTAATTTCAAAATGATTATTTGTATATATACCATTACATATATACACATATATTAAATTAAGATTTTTAATTACAACACAAACAATTTTTTAATATTGATTACAATTTTGATTTGGTAAGAAAATGATACACAAAGCATCAGAAGAAATACATTCAGGAAGGAATCATAACGATAAATGTAGTACAATGTATTATCAAAAAAAAAAAATCAAAAATGAAATAATTTTTGCTATTTATATATGTATATTAATATTTGTAATCCACAACAAATATTATAAATATTGATAAGATTATAATTATCAAGGTTAAATATTTATAAAGTATTTCCATTCCAAATTCAAGTACGATTAAGCACTTTAAATATCTGATGCAATCTTCCAAATTATATTACATCATATTATTCTTCTAATAACGTATATAATATACGTTGATGTATTGGGTATACATGAATTTATATTTATATAAACGCAGTGAAAATTAATCTGAATTATCAGAAAATATTTATTCAAAATTTTTTTTTTCCCATTTTAATGCTTCGATACTAATTTTTGTGATGTCACTAGCTTGAGTTCTACAACATCCACCAACATATCTTACTCCTAAATCCAACCATTCATGAATGAAATTTTCCAACGGTGGCACCTCACCACATTCTTTCCAACCCTCAGCAACTGTGTATATTTCACCACTATTAGGATACACAATTAATGGCACCAATTCTTTTTCTCTATCACTGTTGATACCCTGAATTAATGATGAAACAGCTGTGGGTGCAATGCAATTGATACCAACTGCAATTAATTGACCAGGAATAGCATTCTCGTAGCACTCCAATGCAATTTTTCGAAAATCACTGCCATCGACAATACTTTTACCATCTGTACGACATGAGAATGTTAACCATGCTTCAATATTTGGATATTCTTTAAGTAATTCAACAAGTGCTTCAGCTTCAATTTTACATGGAATCGTTTCGAGAGCCAATAAATCAACACCACCATTTATTAAAGCTTCAATACGTGGTTTATGCCATTTTTTTAAGAATTCCTTAGACACAGTGGATGCATATTCACCTGTATACTCTGAGCCATCGTGTAATGAAGCACCATAAGGTCCACATGATCCAGCAATTAATGGCTTGATATTTGATACATCATTGTTGTCTTTGATTTCTTCCAAATAAATGTTCACTGCTTCTTTTGCCAGTTCTACAGATTTGTGAATTAATTGAAGACTTTCTGATTCGGTAATACCTAGATGTTTAATAAAACCTTCAATTGATGCTTGATATGAATTTGTTTGTATTATAAATGCTCCAGCGCGTAAAAAATCTAAATGTGTATCAAGTACAGATTTTGGATGAGTTTCAAGAAAACGCGCGGTCCACAATGGATCACCGTCTATTTTTACGCCCACGTGTGTTGCCAGTTGTGTAGAAAATCCACCGTCCAAAATTGTTATTGATGCCATTGCTCTATGCACGAGTCTAAACGATCGACTGAACGCTTGGTATCATACAAAATTCGAAACGCTCTGTGCAACTGCTTAAATCACGTTACATTATGTCAAAGTCCAAAAAGTAACATGCAATATACCCATGAGATTTTATGTCATAAATAATATAAATATCTATTTTTACGAAGAAATTGCCAATTAAAGTGCGTAAAAAACGTCTATTATTTTATGTCACTGAACTTTTTATTCATTATTAATTAATAAAAATATATGCAAGTCCAAGTACTGATAATTTCACGTTATATTTGTTATTCTTTTCGTCCCGACATTCAATTGATAATAAATTTAACTACACAGATAAACACTTATACTTAACGTAAATAAGTTTGTAAGTAAACATTTTTTTATCGCAGTTCACTTTTGTCTGTGTCTTTGAATGAGAAAATATAATTATATACATATATGTATGTATTTATGTATGTTTATATATGAGAAATAATTATTTATTATTGAACAAATAAGTGGCTTTATGAGAAAAAAAATTATATACATCGAATTTTCTTTTAGTAATTGTTGAAGATAATATTCATTTCCGATAGTTATTTAACGTTTTATTAAAAATTTGAAAGAGAAATCATATACAAACTTGGTTTATACTGCATTAATTAAACTGAAATATTATAATTGTCAATATGATAAATAAAAATTACCAGTACATATTTGAAGAAATTAAAAAAAAAACAAAGAATCATAAATGAGACATTGACTTTGATAAAATTAAAAATGTAAAATGTTTATATATATATATATATTCTGTATGTATAATAATAATATGCTTTTTGCCGATATGAGTCTAACACAATGATTGTATTGTAAAACAAATATAAGACTCAATTAATTATGATTATATACAATTAAAAATATTAAAAATTGATACAGTAATTACATACAGATAATTATCACAAATTTATTCGATTAAACAACCTCTAATTTAAATATATTCATGAAAGCGTGATTTGATATAATTAAAAAGAAGAATGATGAATTATTTATTGATCTGATAAAATTGTCAGTTCGATTAAAGTTCTCCTTTGGTTCATTATAAAATTCCCCTGGTGATAATTTAACTAGGTAAAAAAAAAATTCATCACATAACCAGGACCAAAATAATCTATATAAAAAATCATTTACAAGGTTAAAAAATACCTTGTAATTGTATTAGTTAATTCTGTAAAATTTCATTAAAATGTGCGTTGAAAATCATGCGTGTAAAAAGTAGTGTCTTACAAATATTTAATTAAAATTATCGAATACTACCGAGGGGGAACCATTCAACTGTTTCATTCGTTAAATCAAAATGTCCCAAAGGTAAGCGAATCCCCCCAAGAAATTCATTCTCCTGTAAAGTATCATGATTCCAAATTGTTGCCTCCAATGTCCGTTCTTTTATAACATCAAGTGGCATTCTATACTCCAACATTTCCATAAACGACGGATGGCAATTTTTTTTTACAACTTTTGTTTTACGTTTGGTTGCCTTAGTAGGATCAGGTTTAAGATAGACTTTAACATATGTATTGGGTTCCTGAGCATTGGCAACTTTTGGCAAACCTCTTGCATGATGAATCATAACTGATAATGTACCACGAGTATAGTGAAGTGATAACTTTATTTGTCCACATTGCGCGTTGTCTCGAACTTTTTTCTCAGCCCACCAATCACCAACTGAAATTAATAATAATAAAATCAATTCAATGAGTCAGTTAATTATTTTAAAAATGAATTTCTGTGCAATACCTTTAACTTTACGCAAATGAATATCTGCATTTTGTTGATCTCTCAATAAAGGATGAAAGAAAGTATAAACAAGATCACTCTGTGATATTTCTGGTGCCATTTTGAAAAGACTATATAAAAATTTTTCAATATCAGCTCGACGTTTATCCGCAACTTGTTTAATATTTGATCGTCCCACGCTCATACCACTGGGTAAACTGTAAAATAACAAAAATAAATATGATTAATTATAAATTTTTGTTTCGAATGGATTTACAGATTAAAAAGCAGAATTAAATATTCGTAGAAATTATCACACAATTAGAAATATATAATGCAATATTCTTTCATGCTAATGTTTTACAATTTCAAAGTATATCAAATACAAAATTATATAGATCTTCGAATGATTCATACACATAAACGTTAAATCGTCATTATCTCAATTATATATCGTTAACTTAAAGGTTAATAAATGCTTAATAGATAAGCTTATAGATAAAAAATTGACTATAATGTATCGAATCGTCTATAAAATTCTACGCATATTGACAATTGATTGTTCAATCACAACAGTGTCAACAAAGGATTGATTACATTTATTGAATATAGTTGTTTTGTTTCCTTTTTTTTATCTCTTGTGAATAAATTATTAATAAAACATGGGGTTAAAGTGGTTTCGAGCGAGAATAAAAATGGGTAAAGCTACAAAACAAACATCGGGCGTGGCAGGATTTTATCGGTCAATATCACATTTCGAAGATGATAATGGATGGCCGCCAGTACCAAAAATGGTACTCAAACAAAGAACAATTCCAATTGCACCGCCTCAACCATCAACAATTTCAATGTCACAAAATCCCATGGCATCATTGGCAAACAGGAAATCTGACAGGAAAGTCAGTTCCGATGGGGACCAAGCACAAAATAAACAGGATAATGATTATGAAACGACGCCCATTAATCTTCCGAAAGAATCCGCAGAGCTGATAAGAGATGATTTATCCGAGAGCGATTCGCCACGGCAGAAGATAAATAAAATGAAAAAATTAGAGACGAAAAAGAAAGAAAGGGCACCAATGTTAAAATCAAGTGATGATAATAAAGGTAATGAAAGCTCTAAAATTGATACCGTAAAAACATTTCATGAAAGTGAAATTGAAATATAAAAAAATAAATGAATAGTAAAAGTGATAATTGGATGTACCTGGTAACTTTGGCCAGTGGAAAGTGTATACACAGCTTTTGATAAAATTCACAAAATTCTTTATAAGATCGAAATAGATAAGTTGGATCCGGTTGGCCTTTTCTTTGTATCCGCAAAATATACATGTAATATTTTTCTGGATCATAACGTTTTTGGTATCCATGAACTTGCACACTTGTGAGTTCACCCTCCTGTTGCATTCTATATTAAATATTTAAATAAATTTATTCACGCATGATGAAAATTGTTGTACATTAAATACACAATAATTTATTGTTAAACTTACGTGTATGTACGTGGGATAAATGACAATAGTTCACCATCATTGTGATCTCCAGTGAATCTTAATTGCGCCAAATTATGAAGGAAAAAGTTGAATTGAGTAAACCAACTTTTCAAAGAGCTTTCAATCATCCGTGCAAATGTTGCAGCCGCTTCAGGATTTGTTTGACCTGGTAATAGAGCTTTTTGGACGTAACTCACAGCGTCCATTGTCACTCCAGGAATTCCTGAAGATGTCATCTGTGGATCAATGTATTCGTTCATTTTTAACTTATTCGAAGACTCTTTGATTTCAATGTCCATTAATTTTTGATCAGTTGTACGACAATTATTATGCATCAATTCATGCTTTTTTGTTTGTAGTAAATTTTCCATTTTTATATCAATATTATTGAGAAATAAATGAAAATATTTATATTGATAAAATAAAATAAGTGACGATTCTGAAAATTAAAGTTACAATACTGCGAATGACTCCCGGACAAAAGATTTTAATTAACTATACAACTACTACTACTACGGAATTAGTTGGGGCGATAGCAGTCCACCTTCTGATAATGCGACAGGATGAGCTCTTCCGTTGTGGTTTCTCATATTTTCAAACAAATACGCATAAAAAATTGAATGTATACAAATGTATGATAAACTATCGAATAATAATCTTTTTTCTCTATTCATTAACAACTAATTATCACATTATTTTAAAATTATAATTAGTATGTATTTAAAATAAGTTGTTTACCAAACCAAATAAATGAAGAATGAGATTTCCATGTTTTCGTACAACATTAAAGGCCTGACAACACAAATCAACAAAATTATGAAATTTTGCTGATGGTTTATCACCTCCATTAATTACATAGGCCATGTCTGAAGTCAACACAAATGGAGTTCGATCCCTGGAAATATAATTAATATTTATTATCATTCTTGAGCTGTTAATAATAAGTATATGAATAAATAAATAGATTGTTGTACCTTTTGAAATTGCCAAACATTTGTGCATCACCTAAAAATTTTCCGAAATCAATATGGAACAAATGTCCAGACGTTTTTAACATAATATTATCATTATGTCTATCACAAATTCCTAAAATATAAGTTGCAACGCTGTATCCAGCACACGATGCGGTGAAATTCTCAACAGCTCGTTCATATTCCAATTCAGATGGATTATGTTTTGCAAGCCATTCAGCAATTGGTCGATCTTTGAATGAACCAGTCAAACCAAATTCAACTTGAATTTTTCTTAACGTTTCGGCATTTGTCACCATTTCAATCATTCCACGTCTATGACCAGTTGGTACACACGCAAACGTTACCATTTTCAAATCCAATCCCTCTTTTAACCACAATTTATCCATTATTCTCACCATTTGTAATGTTAACATGTCCTGTTGCAAATCATCACCAACTTTAAAAATGGCCGGACTTATTACATTATCACATCCGATGAAACTGATTTTTAATGGTAATGTGAATGACGGAAAATACGAACACGTTTGTACATTTATTCCAAATGCTTGACGACTTGGTGACAATGGTAAACACGTGCCGTCAACCTCTGCTAATTGACAATGAATATTTTGCAAACCAACTTTCAATGCGTCCATTCGTAATGATTCTTTTGTTACTTTTATATTTTCCGCAACTTCATTTAGATTTTTAACTAACAATTGTTGTGTTAAAAAACTATTTCTTAAAGCTTCGCCAATGACTGCTAAAAGGGCGCGTAGCATTAATTGAAGTCTTCTTTGGTATCGTGTGAGACTTATACTTTTATCATCCTCAGTCAATCCTTCAGCAGAATTCTACAAGAAAATACGGTAGAATAAATAAATGAAAGCTAGTAAATATAAAAATGAATATTTAAAAATTATTAAAATACCTGCGGGCTTTGTCCAGGCAGCGCCTGAGTTAATAGCCAATAAATATGATGAGCAACACGCGGTGATAATAATGCACGTTCCAGAAGAAATCTTGCAAGCGGCGATGCCTCATATGTCTCATGCTTCAGTGCTTGAAGTAATTGTGGAAGATAATCAACAAGCTCATCATTACTTAATTCGCGAATCCAATTAACTGCCATTTCGCGGACTTTTATATCTGGAAAGCAAGGAAGAAGTAATTGAAGAGCTTGGACCGGTGGTAAAGAGCTCCAAATACGAAGAGAAGCATGAAGATCAGGCAGACATGCCCAGTCCCAGCTGTGTGCAGCCAACAAAACTTTTGGTAATGCTTCAGGAATATCATGAAGATAGTGTCGTTTCTCCCACAAAATTTCTCTTTCATCAATTGGCGGTCTGGAGAAAGTATCTTGCTGCGTAATATCTATTAATAACTCCTTTGTATTTTGATCCAATGAATTGATATCTAAAGACTCTACATCGTGATCGCGTAATTCAGTTGGGAATAAAACTCGTCCACCGTAATCCGGTAATTCAATACCAATAATTGGATTTGTATTTCCATAAGGATGAATACCAGGTGTAGGTGCTGGACCGAGTCTTTTATCAGCGACCGTTGGCCATAGAGATAAGAAAAAACTTCCTTGACTAATAACTCCATCGTAATCAAAAAATTGAATAGCACCCCAGCCCAATTCTTCTTTTTGCATTGACCCCTCATTCGATGAATTAGCTTCATGATCAGTTGGTTGAAGTGTTCTGCCATAAAGTACAAGCACTAATCGTGCTTCACGTGGTACTTGACAAACACTTATACCACGAAATTCCAGCCAAGTATTGAATAAAATTCGTGAATAGAAATTGGTATTGAGTGTCATGGGTTCAGACAATACGGGATTTCCAACTGGACGAGTACCGTGAAATATTTGCGCTGCCACAATATAATCATCATGTTTCCAACTTGGTGGTAAACGATGTATAGCTCCAACTCGTACTAAAACAGTGTCCAATACCTCTGATGAGATTAGTGTATTTGTTGGAAATTCACCACGTGAATTTAATTGAAAATCAACACGAAATGCATGACAAAATGTCTCAACTAAATCCTGAATAGCATCACGAATTTTATGACAATGTGATGCTAATACATCAGGAAATTTTGTTCTTAATGTAACAACAGAATAATCACCGTCTTCATGTAGCACTTCAGGTTTTTTACATTCAATATGAGTGGTATGAACTTGTGGTAAAAATTGACAACATGCATTTACAAAATTATCAACGGCCTCGGTAATTTCATACGTTTCAATATTTCCCATTAAAGCACATACAGCTTTAACTGCTTGTTCAACACCGCGTGGTTGTAATTGTGGCAACAGACTTGAACTATGATTTGTCGTAGCAAGTTGAATAGCCGCTGTTTCAATACGTTCCATTTCTTTTTCAACAGTTTCTAATAGAATCAATAATGTATCGTATGAAATAGGCTGAAGTGGTTCATTTGGAAGAATATCCTCCAATTTCATATCTTGATCCCGATTATCATCCTGCAATGTACGTGCTATAGATCGTTTCATCTGTCCTCGTGTTATAATTGCCAGCTCAATATCTTTTTCCAATTTAATACACTGATGAATATATTCATATTGTGCTAATGTCGTATTGGGTGACAAATATTCCGCCAATCCAAGTACTCTCAAGCAATATTTTTGTACATCAACTGTATCTTCATCCTCTAATGAGCACGCAACATTCAATATCACATGCTCAACGCTACAAATGACATCACAGGTAAATGTTATGGACGGAACAGATTCACTATATCCTGACAATTGTGGATGAACAACTAATTTAATGCTTGTACCATCGGGATAAAGATTTTCCATCATTGGACTGATGACATGGCCGATATTCGTGCTTGGATCATTGAATGGATATTCACTTCTAATAGCTTTTATCATTTTATGAAATGCTTTCAAATCACAGTCGTGTAATGATCCTCGGGCTTTTATTACTGTGACATTTTCATATAAACGAGTTTGTCGTTTTTGTCGACGATGCAATGAGGTACGTCGTCGTTCAATTGTGTTCCATGCTGATGAATTTCTTGGTGGCAAGGGCGGTGGCGCGGCAGGCGATACTGCTGGAGATTTTGCTGTTTTTTCTATTGCAGCATAAACTGGATCAGAATTAACGCTCTCATTTGTACTATACATATAATCAAAAGGGTCAAACGGATCGTAAACTGAACCGTCAATTTGGCTGCCACATTTTTCATTCGTTGTTTTTATATCAGTATTAAATTCTTCAGTCTTCACTAATAATGGATCAAACGCTTCTAATACACTGACACGAACATTCGTTTTGTCCTCAACATTCTCGAATACATTCAGATCTATTAGATTATTATTTGGTTTTTTCTCAATTACTTTTAATACATTCAGCTGCCCTTCATCAATTGAGAATTTTGATGTCGATGATCCAGTAACGTTTGTTCTGTAGTTTATTGGCAGGGGGGGAATCTAAATCAAAACAATTATATTAAATTATTTATTCAAAATAATAAAAAAAAAAAAAGAAATTTTTATTTGCAATATAATCAAATTGCTATTTTATTTATATGACAATGAAATTGATTGTGCACTGAATAAAAATTTATTAATAATTAATAATATTCTTTAAATTTGTGTTGAAATTATTATTTAATGAAGTGATTTTTAATAATAATATCTTTCATTTTTAAAATACCTGCGTGAAAAAACAGTTATTATAGGCAAAAAAATTCCATGCCGGCTGGAATCCAAGAGTAATCGTATAACAAAATTGTTTTCCAAAAGAAAAATAAAAAAAAAACGTTCACTCTAGAACTAAGTAACAATAAATAATATTAATTATTATCAAAATCAAATAATACACACCTGAGGTACATCTGGAACATGAGTATTTACACTTCCTGCGCGTGATACAATGGGACTGAGACCAGGCGTTCCTGGTGTACCAGGAGTGCACGGCGCAGTGGCAGCTCGTGGTCCTGGTGTTGGTGAATGATATCGAAAATGATAGGTTGCTGCGGAACTATTACTTCTCGTTACTTTTGATGATTTTTTTAATAAAGTTGGATGCGTTTCCCATTTAGGTTGAATTGGCGCTTGCAATAATGTTGGTGCTGGTGATACACTATAATATTCATCTAAACTTGATTCTGGTTTGATTGGACTTGTAAAATTAATTAAATCTGTTGATGGATTGCTAATTGAAGAACTAACAGTTGTGGTAGAATTTCTTCTACATGGTATTGGTGGTGGTGCAATAATTGTAGAATTTTTCGTTTGAGATGCACCAGGCCTTGGTCGACTTCTCAATTGAAATCTATAAAATAAAAAATTATCCAATTTAATTTTTCCCAATTTTTACAATTACAATCATCTGTATATAAAATGCGAATAATAATCAAAAACTCACTTATCTCCAGATTGACTTGCATTATCCACCTCTGAGACATTACTACTGCTAGGACAATTATCTTTTTGTGGTGTAAATGCCTGCTGTACATAGCGAGAATACTCTAACTGTTTTTGCATTTTAAACTTTTCCAATGCCAAGCTCTCCAGACTAAGTGCTTGTGCTCGCTCCAAGTCCTCCTGGAATTGTTTGTCATAATCAGGAGCACTGACTCCATGAATACTCTCGTTTTTACCGTAATTTGACATCTGAAAATCAACAACAAATTATCAAAATAAAACAATCACTAATAATCATTCAAACTATTGAAATAAATAATTCTCACTTTTTCCACGTTACTCACTTGTATTTAATTAAACAATACACACACATACACACATCAATATAAGTACATATAAATAATTCATATCAGTAATTAAAATCTAATAGTACCGCAAGTATATAAAAGTGTGAAATTTTTCTGATTACCATTAATCAAGCATCGTTTGTATCGTTAATATTTACAAGTATATATTTATGTATACATGTATATACTCATATATAAATATATATATACATACATATGTATACGTATATATTATTTAAAGATGAACCTTATCAAAAGTAAACTTGAGACTTGGGTTGGATTGGAGTGTCTATTAATATATTAATGGAGTTGAATTTCATAGTGTGTTAAATAATGAAAATTTACATTCTCTTACCGTGGCATTATTGTTACGTTTTTATTTCGAGATTATAAATGCGCATGATGTGCAAATATGGATGGTAAATGTTGCGGATGAAGACCGTTATTTGTTAGTGAACAATCGTGACATCACGGGTGACATCCTGACATCCTCAATGGCTCCGCGTGTGATTGTATATTTTGTGTGTGGGATTTGTATAGAGGGGAAAAAAATGTATGTACACAACCTCTGGTGAGTATGTAGGTAGCTATATGAAACTTTTATATACATATATATATCATATAGTAACACCATAAAACTAAACCAATTGTTTTTGCTACTACATACTATGCGTGTGTAACCAGTGTGAAGTTATCTGCAGGTGTTAATATTTACATACATGTACATTATTCACTTGCATGGATGTATATATACATACCTATGTATAATATACTTATTATCAGTGACGTCAGAAGACAGTGGTGAAAAAAAAAAATATAAATTGTCTTCTGCGTATGTGTTGTTTTATCATATTTATTTGAAAAAGTCCGTTGGAATTTCGTGAAAAAAAAAATTTTGTGTTTTAATTTGAAGGTTAAGCATATAAGCATACACAAATGGTATGTTAAAATATATTTATTATCTTTATTATTCATTATGATAATTGAAATGTTTTGTTAATAATATTATGACAAAATATATATGTGAAAAATCTATATACATGTATATATGGATAATTATTTGCTTTGGAAATTTAAATTGGTGGAATGTTATTTAGTAAATTATTGTGAAACGATGTCGATATATGCGCATGATTATTTTTGAGTTATTAATTTCAGAAAAAAAATGTATATATGTGTATTGTAATTTATATTTTCATTTAATTTTCCGCATCGTCATTCCGTATTTTCCGTCGTCATGCATTATGTTTTCAATTATGTATGCATGTTATATATAGTCATTTTTCACGTGCATCTATTTATTTTACTGAAGCGTCATCAGATACATTATATAATAATCGATTAATAAGAAAAGTATATGAATGCAATGCAAATGATATCATATACGAAAAATGAAATAAAAATTATCAAGTAAATGTACGCTTTATTCGATATATTATAAGTTTATAAACAAATTTATCATTATTGTATTTATTTATCATTGATAATAAATTTCAATATATAAATTATACGTTTAATCTTAATAATTCAATTAAGAAAAAGAAAGACTTTTTAAAAAAACTTTCATAATAACGGGAGAAATCGCGCGCAAATCACAATCGATTATACGCAATAGTATATCGATATCTCGAATATCGTAATAACTGAATACGCACTCTATATACATATTTTTTAACTTTTCGCCATTATATATTTTAATTTATCCTTTTTCTCTCTCTTCCTCACACAATTTCTATGCTGAAACTTAGTGCTGTGGAGAGAGAAAGTAAAAAATGTAGTGGTGAAGAACCACGTGGTTCACAGTGAGCGCACGCGCAGCACGTGGTCGTTTTGCGTAGAAATTACATAACCTCTAAAAATTTTAAATATCTTGTAAATTATTTCTTAATTTAATTATCACACATTGAATATAAATATCATCGTTATCAACGATATTCAAAATAGTAGTATCATATAATCCAATAAAATTCTTTCATATGAATGTCATTGATATATTAATATAAAAAAATGTTTAGTAAATTTTCTCTTATTGCTGGCATATTGCAATTTCAATGGAGGGGATAACGAAGGTAGAAGAGAGACTAGAAGCCAGAAGGTAAAGCAAAATGCAATGGTGTGTGGAGTACTGGAGTGTGTGTCCCGCCGCGGGTGTAATTTCTACTAACCATAACCAACAAGACAGTGAATAAAGTTGCGGCGGCCTTAACAAGACAACGATATTATCATCACACGCACAGTTCCCCACTCGTTCGCAAAAATATTTTTACATTATAAATATTCACAATACAAATAATCATCATCAAGATTAACAATTAATCTTCTTCTTTCAGTCAGAAGCACACACGAGATAATGCAAATTGTCCAGCGTTCTACAGTGATGATAAATTTTGTGATTCCTCGTGTCTGATATGATAACGCGAATTTTCCTCCTGAGAAGTTGCGAAATCACTTGTGCATTGATACTGTGAAAAATAAAACCAAAAAGGTTGAGCAAAATATAACAAAATAAATTTAGAATAAAAAAAAAACAACAGAGAAATTCACTGTAAATAAGTGAGAGTAATCGGTTGAGAAACAGATATAGAGAGAGAGACAAAAATAACGAGTGAGTTACAGATAGAGCGAGAAAGAGTGAGAGGCAAAGAAAGGAAAAAGGTGATCCAGAAGCCCAACTGCAAAAGAAAAAAAAAAAAGACTTTTTATTGGTTAATAGCTCATTGAAAGAGAGTGAGAGTGACCACGAAAGTTGTAAGTGGTTATACTAGTATTTATACCACCTGTCTTATTACGTCAATATTTGACAAACATGGACATCGATGATTATGAATCCTTGCCGACAACGTCTGTCGGCGTAAACATGACTGCCGGTGCATTTGCCGGGGTTATGGAACATTGCGTGATGTATCCGCTTGATAGTGTAAAGGTATTAATCTTAATTTTCTTTACTTTTTATCATTCATATAAAATTAAACTACATTTTTTACATAACCTTTATTTGGAAGATAATTTTTTAAATTCTTTTTTCACAGTCCATTGTTTTTGTATTTCAACATCGATTAGTCTTTATTTTTTTTTTCATTCGTCATATCATTTTTTATAAACATGCAAATGCCAATATGGATCTATGAATTTTAATTTACTCTTTTCAGAATTATTACTTTTGTATTTCCTGATTAAGTTAGAATACCCGGTCGTTTCTAGAAACAAACGTTAGTATGAAATGAAGAGAGAAAAAATAAGAGAATGATCATATCATATTACCAACGAGCTCATTATTTATTTTCATTATTTGTTATTTAACTCTCATTGATTATTGCTCATTTATCTATTACCGTGCTATATTATTTACTCTCACATCACAATGATGTAGTTAAAATGATAACGGAAACAATTTGCTTGAGTCATGATGGCTTCTTGTGGCACTGTAGTTGTATCCCTATATTTTTTTCTCTTTATAATATTCTAATGCTTATGAAATATCTCTGTGTTATCTTGTATATTTTAATACCACAAAATTCTTAGATATTATACTGCTTAATTGTGTCAATGCCACATGAATAGAACATGTAAATGCTATACTTCCAAAATGATGATTTAATTTTATTGTCTATTATTATTATTATTAATAGTATCATGATAAAAAATTTAATGATGGTGTGGTATGAGCTGGCAAACTCATTGGCTCTATCACAAAAGCATACATTTTCAGTGAGAATTATATAACACTTGAGGTATGCATCGATGTAGCAGGTTCTATTTATGATTCTAGTGATGTTGAATCAGAGATGAAAATTCTTTGACACTTTCATTAACTAATTCGATGACAATGATTTTAAAAAAATTGTAAATCAATTATTGGAATTGATTAAGAAAATATTCTCATGAATAATACTGTTTATAATATTATATACAAAGCTAAAATGAATATGAATTCAAATTTTCGCAAGATCATACAAATTGAAAAATAATTATTTATTTCATATCACTAATTTATAAATGCATTTATAATTTTTTATTAATTATCACAGACGAGGATGCAAGCACTAACACCTGGACCAGGTGGAGGTGGTGGTGTAAGTGGAGTTTTATCACAAATGGTACGTCAAGAAGGAGTATTGAGGGTATTTAGAGGAGTAAGCGTAATGGTTGCTGGAGCAGGACCCGCACACGCATTATATTTTTCATGCTATGAATTTATAAAAAATCGAATGATAACAAAAACACCATCACAAGTCAATCATCTAGTCTATGGAGCTGCTGGCTGCGTTGCAACACTACTTCACGATGGTGTTATGAATCCTGCTGAAGGTTTGTTGAAATTTATATTTAATAGTATTATAATTATACATGAAAGAAATAACAAAATTATTTAATTATATATATTTTATCATTGTTGGTTTAGTTGTTAAACAACGTCTACAGATGTACAATTCACCACACAGAAAAGTTATTCAATGTCTACGTCATATATACAAAACTGAAGGGATATTTGCATTCTATCGCAGTTATACAACACAATTGGCAATGAATATACCATTTCAAAGTATACATTTTATAGCCTATGAATTTGGACAAACAATTATGAATCCAGAACATATTTATAATCCAAAGGCACATGTTGTAGCGGGTAATTATAATTTTAATACAATATTTTGATATTGATGATGTTTATTTTAATGTTTTCAAATTTTTAAATGCGATTATAAATTAAATATTGTAGGAGGTATGGCTGGAGCAGTGGCTGCTGCTGTTACAACTCCATTAGATGTTTGCAAGACAGTTCTTAATACTCAGCAAGGTGGAATCCGAGTTCAGGGTATGGTACATGCCTTCAAAATAGTTTACAGGTATGCTGGTATTCGAGGATATTTTCGTGGATTGAGTGCACGAATTCTTTATCAAATGCCTGCAACTGCTATATGTTGGTCTGCGTAAGTAAATATTTGTTTATCATTTCAATTTTAATCAAATACAAAAATTGAATGTCATTAATCAATATGTATATACATATCAATTGAATATTGTCCTTGAAATCATTTTTGAATATGTTCTTATCATTTTCATGATAAGTCTTGTTATCAATGAGTATGAAGGGTAAATAAAAAAATATATCGTTCTATTTTATAGATTATAATCAAATACGTAATCATATAACTTGTTAATTTTTCTATTTTTATTTTTTAAATGTTATTAATGAATCTATAATTTATTTCTAGGTATGAATTTTTCAAGTATGCTTTTCACAATGATCGAGATGAATCACTCTGTAGTACCGAAATAGATGAAATAAATACGAGCAACACAACCCAGCCTCAACCAATGATATCAAGATCAACAAGTAATAGTTTTCCTGGCACAGGATTATTTAATAATAAAGCAGCTAGCCCCGTATTGCTTGATGTGACACGGAGCTAGATAAATGCGCATGTATCTGAATATTTTGTTTTTAATTGAAATGAACAACAGCTGCTAATTTTTATATTGCTACGAGGAACAAGTTTGTTATTGATGGACAATATTTTGTTAAATAAAAATTGAATGTCTATTATGTACTCGATACGTAAGTAGAATAATTTGCTGGGAGAATTAAAAAATTGAAACGAATTAGTTATTACAATTATCGATGAGATCATGAGTTAAGTTATGAAACAAAATGAAAAATTGAAGAGAAATTGTTATTTTTTTTCATCAATAAATAACAAACATAATTAATAAATTCACAAACTTTGCAGAGAGATAAATAATGCACTATGAAAACAAAAAACAAAATGGATATGTCCATCATATGATATACAAATTTATGATAGAAGATTGCTTTATTAATCTGCAAAATATGATGACGATGTCGTCAAATTCTAAAATAGAAGATCGAAAACATCACATGCAGTTTCTTTAATACGCATTAATATAGATAAAATAAAAAATAAAAAAAACACATCTGTTTTGAATTTTCAATCGTCGATTTACATTAAAAAAAAAATATTATTAGTATTGTTGTTGTTATTGTTGTTACAATATTACGATTGGAAATTGTCGAGAAGAAATGATCGTAATACATTGTAAATATATGAATTGTATTGGATCATTTATAATCTTATAATATTCGATGAATGACAAAAAAAAAATAAATAATTTGTATTTTTCTGTTCATACCCGTCAATTTAATTATTTAGCTATCAGTTGAATAATTTTGCGGCAGTGAATAGATTTGTAAATGGATACACTGTAAATTATTGTGGAATGAAAAATAAAAAAAGACTTGAGTCAACGTATTAGAATATACGGAGAATGAATTAAAAATAAAAATATTACAATGTGATTATGGCGTTATTGTGGGCACTGGTGGGCATGCGAGCACGAATAAAAAAAAATATTAATGAATAGAAGTAAGCATAATTAATTACAAATATTTTCCAACTTGATACCATCAATTATGCGTGTACCAAGCAATATATGAATAACTTCTTTATACTTCAATATGTGCGTTAGTCGAGTTTCGAAAGATATTCAGTATTGATATTAATTATGTGATGAATAAATTATTTGAATAGATATCAAATTTTGTGATATAAAATATGGACAAAAAAATTATAGAAAAAATAGGAAATTTCATAAATTAATAAGAATTAATATTATTGAGTGTGTGTTTCGATTGTACGAGTAAATTAGCAAATCATTATTTGATTAAATTAATTATAAAAGGAATTTTTATGTTTTTATAGCAAATTAGAAATTTTTATTCAATTATTTATAATAATAACACTGCTTTCCGTGAATAATTGTGTGTGGACAATCCAAATGTCATAAAATATTACACTCATAAATTCTGGAAATTTTAGTTTATTATTTTTTTCGTCTTTTCATTTTAATTATTTGAAGCCCTCCAGTGTCGAATAAACGCGGGATTCGGAATGTATAAAGAGTCAATAATTTGGTTCCAAAATGATAATTTTATCGTCAGACTTTGCTAAAAATCAGCTATAAATCTTTTTCAGCACAGTTTATATTTTCTATTAGTTATTATTTCTTTATTATTACTAAACATTACTGCACTGAAATGCAAACAGTGTTACTGTTTATCAATTACTTCGAAATAAAAAAAAAAGTGGTCTCTAGGCTATAGTGAAAGAGCCTTTGAATGTATCAATAGTGTAAATAATAAAAGGATAAATAAAAGATTGTATAGACTCAGTGGTAATATAATCAAACTCAATTTACCTTAAATCTCGATGAACTTCAAGTGATTGATTTTGTACAAAATATAATTCGCACTCTAAATTATTGTTTTAGTCAATTAAAATAGTAGAATATTATTAAGAATATAATGATGCGAAAAACTCAAGCGTGGGATATAAATAATCAAAAGATACTCATAGAAGCAATTAACAATGAAAATACATTACGAAGAAAATGGTTTGAAAAAAATAGAGAACGTTTGTTAAAAAATTTACAGGCAGATAGTAGCGAATTAGTGAAGAAAAAATTGAAACGATTGCAAGAACAGCGTGCACACTGGGAAATAAAAGAACCAATTGTAAATATATAAATGTAATTAATATTTTTAAATAACTCAATCAATTAATATGTAATGAATAATTTATTTAATTTTTAGATCACGCAGGAACAATTACCGCAACTGTCATATTCACATGAATCAAAAAATATTATTACGGATTATATGCGTCCTGTGGACGAAAAAGTTCTTGCAATTCTTTACGAAAAAGACGTAAGAAGTCATGAAGCTCGAAAAAATTATTTACGAGAAAGGTAACAGGGATCATATTAATGATAAAATGTATTTTCATTTATATTAACATTTAATTATTTTAATTTTAGGTACAAAACTAGTCCAGAAGATAAATTCTATATTACAGATTGCACGAATTGGAACTATGGTTGGCGCCTCAAGGATTTTCCTTCATTTGCAATTTCAAAATGGGGACAAACATCAACTGGAAATGAAATGTTTTTAGAGAGAAATTCATCAGCCTTGAAACGTGATCCAGATATTTCACGAATGCCACAAGCAATTTCTCCAAAAAACTTTAATGACATTCTGAAATATTAAGTGAACAAACAGTTGACGATATATTGACACGAATATTAACCTTTATTTGACTACGAAATTTTAGTAGTGAAAATGTTAAAGTATCCTGTGCCACGATGGTATCAGGAACTCTCAATCCCTCAGGTAAATTTATGCAAATATTTTGTGTAAGATACGAAAGTTTATTTATTGAAGTGAATTTTTTAGTTGAAACGAATATGTGCTTTGGGAAAAATTATCAAATGTGATCATGAAGAAACAGTAACTGGAAGAACCCAGAAGGTTCTTCGAGAAATCGGCATAACTTCTACCTTTGTTAAAATATCGTCAAAAGAATTGAAAAAAATGCAAAAACTTAGTGGACTTGATCCCGCTCGATTTCTCTGTGAAATTTATCAGAAAATAACTGGAAATTATTTTGAAGAAGAGGGTTACAGTTAGTTTTAATGAAAACCATTGCAAAAATAAATAACCAATTGCAGTTAATTTATTTTTTTAATTATTTCAGAAAAATTTTATGATTGCAATGAAAGAATTGTCCTGTCTGCAATTGCTTTTTTAAAATTTCCGGAGACCATTGGGGAATTGCATCAACGTATTCCAATGGGAGTAACGATAAAACCGCCTAAAAAACGTTTGTCATTATTTTTATTGTGAATTATTCAATGGTAAATATCTAAATTATGTTTGTTTGTTCAGCTGCTGAGCCGCAACAAACAAAAAAAAAAGTACGGAAATCCAATCAATCGCCATATTTAGCGGAAGTTGTCCAGCAATTAAATCAGAAGTCACAACGAAATATATTACAAAAATGGCGTGAAAAAGTAAAATCAATTGTGAAACCTACGGCGATATTACCTATTACTGATGATCGTGATAATCACGTTAAATCCTTATCAGAAACTAACAAATCACGAGCGATTCACTCATCCCAAGAATCAAAAAAAGAACAGCAAAAACCAGAAACATTTACTGAAAATATTAACGATGAGAGAAAAAAAATGAAAGAATTATACGAAAAAATTGAAGAATATTTTCGTGAAGATGATTCTATTGATTGTGTTTCTGAAGTAGGTTTATTTATGGAAAATCGTCCAAAAAAATTTTATCCACCTGGGAGAGAAAATTTATCAAGAAATTGGCAGAGTTGGTTGTATGATAGAGATTTAGAGTTTGAAGAGTTAGCAAAAAAAGCCGATTGTCTCTTGGATGATGTACGAGAAATAACAAAATTGATATTCAATCCTAATGCCTGTGATAAATGCTGTGCTTGTCGTGAATTTCGAAAATCCAATTTTAAAAAACAAACCACAAATGTTTCTCACTTAATGATTGATTCATTAATTTTTGATGTCGATGATGATGCTGTTGAAAAACAATTTGTTATAGGATCTTTGATATCGCATTCACCAATGCCGAATCAATCAGATTTATCTCTGAATAATTTTCAAATAATTCCATCCGAAGAAAAAATTATCAAAAAAAAAATTATCAGTAATATAATTATAGATGAAAAAGGAGTTACAAAATATTTTATTTCTGGAATTATTAAAAATATTCATCATATTCCCGAAAAAATTCGTCATTTACCAGTGCCAATAAAAAATGTTCCACCTTGCAATTGTAAAAAAAATGTAGAGATTAAAGATGTAAATGAATTAGGAATTCCATGTACAATAAATGATAAATGCGTTGCAAAAAATTATGGATCAAATGAATTTGATGGTTGTAAAAAATGTCACGATGAAAATTTGTCCAATAATATTTATAGGAATTTTGAAAAAGCCTGCGAAGAACGTGAAAATAGAAAGAAACAACTTGAAATACCAATTGATCACACAACAAACACACAAAGATCATTTCATGATGAAGAAGCAAGAGTGGCGATTGAACCTGAGCCAGAAAAATGCACAAAATGCTTTGATACTTTAGGCAAATGTCAGATAAATCCTTTGAAGAATATTCTTAATCAGATAAATAATGAAAAATTATTAAACGTACCAAAACAATCAAAAATGTCGGAAATAAAAGAATACAGAGACAATATTAAATTCAATGTAGGTGGGATTGTACAAAATAATGACGATGATATTATAAGGGGCTGTATTTTGTCTGGTATAACGCTGCAAACACCAATAACAATAACACCAGTATCTAGCAGTAAATCTGACTTGTCATACACGCCTTCAAGTTCACATCATTATTGGTCTATCATGGATTTTACTTCTCAACCCAAAGCGATTGAATCAAGCAAATCTAATTATCGTTATTCAAGCAACACTGACAGAATGAAAGAAAATTCATACGAACCTGTTCCAAAGGCGATAGATAAATTATTTGATAAAGCTCAACAGCTTGATGTTTTGAAAAAGAGTTTTGATGATCAGATAATTGAAGAAACTGGAAGAGAACCGGGTATTTTACAGAAGGAAATTGCAAATAATGATAATGAAGGTATTAAATCAGGAATGTTGATGGGAAGAGAAAAGGGTGGTGGTGATGTTAAGAATGACGTGAAAAAGAATGAAAAATTACGAAAAGAAAAATTTAATTTACCGAATTTAATGAAAGTATGTCTACAAATTAATTGATGAAAATATTAATATTTTAAATAATCATTAATGTTTGAATAATTTACTCAGATTGCTCTAAAAGAAATGGCTGACGAGGGTTTTCTTCTTGCCAAATTGCCAGATTGTCATAAAATACCTCAATTACAAGCGTGGGTCATGTTCCGTGAAGGTTTTGTTATGAATCAAGAGCAAAAAAGTAAATATTCAATTACATAAATTAATTCAAAAATATAATCCATACTCGTTCGAAATTTAGATGCACTTTTGGAGAAAACTCAACATTTATGGAACAATGCAGAATCACGGAATTTCGTAGAAGTAATTCCACCGTCTATGCAAATATTAGGAAAGAAAAAAGGATCATTAACTCATGCTGATATTTGTAGGATTGAAAAGGAGGTGATTGAACAAAAAACAAAAAGGATTTATTGTTTATGCAATGAATTTAATATTGTTAAAAATTTTATCATTTAATTTTGTTTGTTCTTTTTTTGGTAGCTCAAACTTAAAACGAAAATATTCCATAGTAATGTAAGAAAAGTGCGAGTCGTAGGGGCTCGGGCTATGTGGAATTTGATGGATTACCAGATGTTTCCAAGTTTGGCATTCAAGCAGGCTTATTTTATTTATCAAGCGAGCAAAGAGAGTGATGGACACGTTGAAAGACCATATGGTTTCTCCCGATTATCTGAACATTAACGATCGATCGAAAACAAATATATCATACTTTTGCAATCAGTGATAATAAAATTATAACATAAACTATTCCAAACTTATCCAATGAAAATTTTACAATTTATGTAAAAATAACCAATAAACTAGGAAAAAAAATCTGCATTTTTCATAGTAACTTCAATATGTACATTAATAACAATAATGTTGTAAACAAATATATAAATGAGACGTTAAAATCAAAAGTGTACACGTACGTATACATGTAAAAATCACAATAGAAGAATCTATTGTATATGTTTTCTTTTTTTTTATTTATTTATTTATTTATTTATTTACTTTTGTATATATTTACAGATAATCGATCACCATTGTGACAATGGAGAGTTTTAGTTGTGCTCGTGCTTTTTTCGGTAATCGTCGCATTTGTGGCTTGAGTTTCTCCAAAAAATAATTAATTTCGCTTGTGATTGGTAAAAGAGTTCGTTTAGCTCGTGCGGTCATTACGCGTTTTGGTTTGCGTATTCTTCTTTGCATTATTTTATTACTCACATCATTCGATGAGGAGGCTTGAGCAGATTCATGACTTATAAATAAATTATTAAAAACTGGTTTCGGCATATCAAGTTCTTCAGACATTTGAAAATTCAGTTGGTTATCATCATTAGATTCTTCATATGTTTGATCATTATGTTGTTCAATATTATCAATTTTTTCAATTGCAATATCACTATTTATATCTTCCTGATTTATTAGTTCCTGTATTTCCAAATTATTCTCTTGAATATTCAATAACTCATCCATATCGTTTGAATTTTGTATATTTATATCCTGATTAATTTGATTTTTTGTTCGTCTACGACCACGTCGTTTAGGCTGGTCCATTTGCAATTGAATTTGTGAATTGACTGCTGCAGTGTGATTTTGCTTTCGCGATTGTTTTGTTTTATCCACTGACACCGATGAAGCTTCCGGTAAATCAATTTTAATGAGCAAACCTGGTGGAATGCTTGACAAACTTGAAACAGGTATTGGTTTACCTAAATCTGAAATATTTCCAGTAAATGGTAAAATAACTTTTTTTACGTCTGTTGTATTAACATTTGTTATTGGTGTTAAATTATTGGCAATTGTTATTGGTTGTAATTTCCAAATGTCACAATTTCTCGATGCTGGTGGCAATGGTAATTTTCTCAAAATCCGATTATCAATATCAATAAAATGAGGTCGAGGAATGGTAATTGACGTAGGTCTTTTCGATTTACCTCGTTTTTTCGCCAATGGCGTAGGTTTATCAACAACAAATGGTTTTTTGCTCGAAACTAATGGCAAACGTTCCTTTCGAAAATTTTTTCTTTTATCATTAATCGAATCTAATTCAATTTCCTCAAGTTCTTCTTTCATTATTTCTTCACGATTGATGATTTTTGTAGGTACATTAATTGACATCGAATCAGTTATATCTTTGATCGTTGGTATAGCATCACAAGAGCCAACTTTTTGAAACGATTGACCAGAGAGAAAATGTTTTGAACAAAGAACAAGTTTTCTTATTTGATTCGGTGACATTTTTAAAAGGTCTTCTCTACCAAGAAATTGACACCAACGTAAACATCGGCCAATTTCATAAGCGGGAAATGGATGAAATTTATATTTTTCAATTCGATTACTTGGATCTGATCGTGATCGACCACATGCCGCGCATGCTTGACTATCAAGAACTTCAGGTGGCAGTGGATCAAGTTTTTTTGGCTTATCACAATTCAATTGCTTAATATCCGGTATAACTTCCATAATAAATCGTTCACTGCCATTTATTTCCTCAGGGAAACGTATGTTTGGTATTGCATTATCAACTAAACGATTTTTATATCCATACATAAATTGTGATTTATCAAAATGATGAGAGCAAATATAACAGAATAAAATTTCTTTTCTTGTTAAACGATAATATGAATCTACACCAACAAAATCCAACCATTTTAAACATCTAAATTCTTCTCCAGGGAAATGATGAAATGTTGTACCATCATAATCAGGACTAGGTGGATCCTCACGAAATCTTCCACATAAAACACAAGTGATATTGTATAAACTCTGTTTAGGATCATAAATTGTTGGAACAGCAGTACAATTCAATCGATCGAAATATTCATTGAGAAAATCCTTCACTTCAAAATGTTTTGAGCATACCATACGCTGTAATAATTGTTTCTTTGTAAGTTTATAAAGATCTTCGCGTCCACAAAATTCAAGCCATTTTTTGCAACGTTCATCATTATTCACTGGAAAACCAAAAAACATATATTCCTCTTCACGATTATTTGGATTCATCCGAGAACGTCCGCAAACTACGCACGGATGTGGCATTTTGCTTCAACTTTTTCTCTTTTGATACTTGTAATATTAATTTCATTGTACTTCATAGCTATATTGAAAAGAAAATTCTAAATTACTCTATATCATAAAATAAAAAATAAAAACAAACATTTAATATTATATTTTAATAACTTACGGTAATAACAAGTTCATTGTTAACCAAAAAAATAAATATAAATCTTCAAAATCATTGTTTATATATATTAAATTTCAATGATCCGCAGAGAAATTTCTCAATCAAACAAATGACTGTCAAATTACTTAAGTAATAAATTCAAAATAATATCCACAGTACGATAAATAATTAGAAATTATTAAAAATTCCAATAACAATCATTCAATAGCAACAATACCAATTTTAGGTTATAGACAATTGTTAAGTATTATTATATATTATTAACATGTATATATCTGGATATTGCGTTTTATCAAATATGTAGTAGTACACATATATAACTTGTGCACACTTCTTCTCTTCTTACAATTACAAATATATAATATATAGAAATCTGTTTTATTTCCATTGCAGCTGCGCAGTAACGACAAAAAAAAAGTAATAGTAGTATAGTTAGCCATTTCAAATAATCTTATAACGAGTTTCGGTAAAGAAGATTCCCTACTATATTACCGACTGAGAATTCGGGCGTAAACCGTCAAAATTATATACTTTTTTCTTTGTCTTCTTTCAACAACAACAACAACAATCATCTTCTTCTCTCCGTCTTTCTCTCCCTCACTATGTACATATCAGTGTATAAAACAACGCCCCACTTTTCCATCCCCCTAGCGGAAATAATGACGTCATGAATGAAAGGTTGAAAGGTATATAGCAAAGCTTGCTCGCGGACGCGAATTCCGGGCTACCAGCACACGCACACACGGGTAACATTAATTAATCCATTTCTATTTCAATCTATTAATTTTATTATCTCTCTGAGAGTTTACAATTGTTTTTTTTCTACACCCGGATGGAATTTGTATCGATTTATAACGCATGTATAAGACTAATTGACGAAACCTGATTTGGATATATTGTATTTTCATCATTTTATAAAGGTAAGTTGTATCTGGGATTTTTTACGTTGAAATAAAATACAATTGGGCCACTGTTAGCCGTTATGAAGGTGTTTTCAGGCGTTTTATGACAATGAGAATTCATTATTTTGTTAATCACGCCCTGAATATTTATCATTAACGATATTATAATTAAAACTTTCATCATCTTCATATAATATTTATATTCTATTAAAATTTTCCACATCTTGTGTCTTGATGAGTCATATAGTTGACTCATAGCATTTTAACCTGTATATAATGTATTAAATATAAATTTATCAGGTGTACCTGTGAACATTGAATACAATTAAAATGTCGGACTTTGGGCCAATCGCACTTAAATGGGATCCAAAAAATTTGGAAATACGTACAATGTCGGTGGAAAAAACTCTGGAGCCATTGGTACTTCAAGTTACGACTCTTGTTAATACAAAGGGTCCAAGCAAGAAAAAAAAAGGAAAATCAAAACGTGCAAGTGCATTAGTTGGTACTGTTGAAAAAGCAACAGCTAATTTTATTGAAAAGGGTGAACAAATCGCATATGAAAATCCTGATATCACTGCTGAAATGCTTTGTGCTGTTGAGGAAGTAAGAAAAACTGGTGCTGCTATGAGCATTGCAGCAAGAGAATTTTCTGAGGATCCATGTTCATCATTGAAACGTGGAAATATGGTGCGTGCTGCTCGTAATCTTCTTTCAGCAGTGACACGTCTGTTAATTCTCGCTGATATGGTGGATGTTCATTTATTATTAAAATCACTTCATGTTGTTGAGGATGATTTGAAAAAGTTAAAAAATGCATCGTCTCAAGGTGAATTATTGGAGAATATTAAACAATTTGGTAGAAATGCATCAGAATTAATGAATCAAGCAGCAAAACGCCAACAAGAATTAAAAGATCCTCAATTGCGTGATGATTTGGCAGCAGCTCGTGCTGTATTAAAAAAACACTCGACAATGTTATTGACTGCATCAAAAGTTTATGTTCGTCATCCAGAGTTGGCTGCTGCCAAAGCAAATCGCGATTATGTATTGAAACAAGTTTGCGAAGCAGTAAATACGATAAATGATGTGGCACAAGGTAAAGCACCAGGTGATAATCAACATCCTTACGATGGACCAGGTGAACTTGCGGCCGCATTGGATGATTTTGATGAACGTATGGTAATGTCACCACTGGCTTACAATGAAGTACGTACACGACCGAGTCTTGAAGAACGTTTGGAGAGCATCATCAGTGGTGCTGCATTGATGGCTGATTCTTCGTGTACACGTGACGAACGTCGTGAGCGTATTGTTGCTGAATGCAATGCTGTACGCCAAGCTCTGCAAGATTTACTCAGCGAATACATGAATAATGTAAATATAATTACCATTTTTTTTTATACTTTTCTAATTTATCAATTGTCAATTACAATCTATTTTCTTTACTCTCATTTTTTCTTTATGTACATGGGCGAAGAAATTACGTTATTGATTTACTTTTTCTTTTTCTTATCTATCTTCATTGTTATGACGATGACAATTACAGCTTGCTCGTGGTCGAAAGCGGGTAAATATATCATTGAATCCACTCTACGTGTGTTGGTTTTTTTTTTAATTCCACACTCACACGCAAATATTTTTATTGAATCGCCAAGAAGCTTTTTTATCTATAAATTCTATGTATTTACAATTGTAAATCGCCACTGATATATTGACGCACTTTGTATTTTTAACTGTATAATCCACAAAAATTAATTATTATGAAATAAAGCAGAATATAATATATTTGCTCGATAAATAAACACATCGCTCACATACAATTCTTGTGAATTATATCACGATGTCAGGAAGCTCGATGTAATATATAGACATTTTTTTGCTTAACTTTTAATTGAATATCAAGCTGTTGTCATTATCAATTATATAATAAATTAATTTGTCTAATCAAAATGATTTTATAACAGATGGGCGTTAAGGAGCAATCGGAGGGATTGGAACGTGCTATCGATCATATGTGCCGTAAAACTCGTGATCTTCGGCGTCAACTTCGCAAAGCTGTGGTCGATCATGTGTCGGATAGTTTTCTGGAGACAAGTGTACCACTTTTAGTGTTGATTGAAGCAGCACGAAATGGTCGCGATAAAGAAGTCGAAGAATACGCTCTTGTTTTTACTGAACACGCAAATAAACTTGTTGAAGTAGCCAATTTAGTTTGTAGCATGTCTGGCAATGAGGACGGAGTAAAAATGGTTCGATATGCTGCATCACAGATTGAAAATCTCTGTCCTCAAGTAATAAATGCAGCGCGAGTTTTGGCTGCGCGACCGCGATCAAAGGTCGCATTAGATAATATGGAAGTCTTCCGACAGGCGTGGGAAAATCAAGTGCGTGTTCTTACTGAAGCTGTGGATGATATTACAACAATTGATGATTTCTTGGCAGTATCGGAGAATCATATTCTTGAAGATGTGAATAAATGTGTATTGGCATTACAAGAAGGCGATGCTGACACTCTTGATCGCACCGCAGGTGCAATACGTGGCCGTTCAGCACGTGTTTGCAATGTTGTTCAAGCAGAAATGGACAATTATGAACCATGTATTTATACAAAGAGAGTTTTAGAAGCAGTTAAAGTACTCAGGGAACAAGTGATGCCGAAGTTTGCACAAAGAGTTGAAGTTGCTGTTGATGCACTCAGCAGTAGTCCAGCTAAAGATGTGGATGAAAATGATTTTATTGACGCATCTCGATTGGTTTACGATGGTGTACGTGAAATAAGACGAGCTGTATTGATGAATCGTGCTGATGAAGATTTGGATCCAGAAGATGTAGAATTGGATGAACATTATACATTGGAAACAAGAAGTAAATCGAGTGCACAAACTGGCGAACATGGTGTGGATGAATATCCAGAGATTAGTGGAATTACAACTGCACGTGAAGCCATGAGAAAAATGCCGGAAGAGGATAAACAAAAAATTCTTCAACAAGTTGAATTTTTCCGAAGTGAAAAGCTTAAATTTGATAAAGAAGTCGCCAAGTGGGACGACGCTGGTAATGATATTATTGTATTAGCCAAGCATATGTGCATGATAATGATGGAAATGACTGATTTTACGCGTGGTCGAGGTCCATTGAAAACAACAATGGACGTAATTACAGCGGCGAAAAAAATTTCTGAAGCTGGTACTAAACTTGATAAATTAACTCGACAAATTGCTGATCAGTGTCCAGAGAGTTCAACAAAAAAAGATTTACTCGCGTATTTACAACGTATTGCACTTTATTGTCATCAAATGAATATTACTAGCAAAGTTAAGGCCGATGTGCAGAATATCAGTGGTGAATTAATTGTTTCGGGATTGGATAGCGCTACGTCACTCATTCAAGCTGCAAAGAATTTAATGAATGCAGTTGTGTTAACTGTTAAGGCTTCCTACGTTGCGTCTACCAAGTATCCAAGGCAATCCACAGTCACTGTAAGTTTACCTCAAGTTTTTAAAGTATTTTTAGATATTTACTACAGCTTTATTATTGTAATTATTATTATTTCTAATCATTATTTTATCGCTTTCTCCATCTATTTGGATGTGCAGTATGTAAGTGTAACAATTGCTATTGTAGATTATCCACATTAATGTAAAAAAAATTGATAAACTGATTTCATTTGTGATATAATTTATTTTTTTTTTTTCTATATTTTAGTCTCCGATTGTCGTGTGGAAAATGAAAGCACCCGAGAAGAAGCCTTTGGTACGTCCGGAGAGACCTGAAGAGGTTCGTGCTAAAGTGCGAAAAGGTTCACAGAAAAAAGTACAGAATCCAATTCATGCATTATCCGAATTCCAAAGCCCAACAGAAAGTGTTTAAATGGGTGAATATAATTATTGATATAATTAAATTAATGGAAATAAGTCAATATTATTCCATTATTCATTATTGAATATTTGCAGTGATGTTTTGTCGAATTGTATTATCAATAATTTTCAAGAAAAAACAAATCAAGAAACACCACTGATTTATCATTAAGATATTATAAATATATTGATTTATTCTCAATGTAAAGTTCATCACAAATAATACAAATACAGGAAGAATAAGCAATCAGTAGGAATAAAAAAAAATTTAAACACTTTTATAATATTCAAACAAGTATGAAGTTATATGCCCAAAGGGAAAACAAACTAATAATTAACATTAGTTTGGTCAATTAGATATCATCAATGCTTGATAATTAATTTATCCTGCACGTCTCTTATTTTGTAATTGCTCGTATATATATTTTCTCGGACAAAGAATTATTGAAAATAATACACCACTTTTTTTTCATATATAATATTACATTTTTCAAAAACTAACTTTATTGGAAATATTGTGTCCATGTGCAGTATTTGCTTTCAAGACAAGAGACTGCTGATAAAAAGTATTCGAAATAATATTTCTATATGTAAATAGTTATATATATACATATATATATATATATATATATATATATGGGCGTGTGTATGTATACATAATTTTTTCGTATTTATGGTGGTAAGATGTTTTCATCATGATATATATTTCATTTGTATTTTTAAATTAATATTGAAAACAACTCGAAAAAAAATTTTTTTTTCTCTATATTTTCTATATTTTCTATATTATTATTATTATTATTATTATTATAATATATATTTTTTTTTTCATCAATAATCTATGAATAAAACAATCGACGAATTTAGTATATATTGATAAACAAATAATTAATCAGAAATCAATAATTATAACAGGCCTCTAATTGATTTTATACGATTTTCTACAGGTTTTTTATCTTGTATGGAATTTAAATGTAAGACGATATTACCTCCTTACATATCATTGATTCATTTTTTTTGTTAAATTTTTGAAGCATTGCCTGATTTTTAAAATTATTTCAACAAACGATAATTATTATTGTTATCATTTCCACTCGCAGTTTTATAAGAATGTGAATAGATTAGCGTTTAATTTTGTCAAATAATTAATCATGTAGATCATGTATAACATAATTACTCATAATGGCATAAAAGTATATGTATTTGCCACTATTGCACTCTGTAAACAGATTAACGAATACATTTACAATTATATTTGTTTGCTAATTTGCGACAGTTATTCAAACGATGAATCATTGTATTTTGCACTTGTATCAGCATCAATAATTAACATAAATACGTACTAATTTAGATACCCCGAGTTGTCGATTTGTTGCCAAATATTACATGCGGCAATAATGTGTTTTGGATTAATGAAAAAAAAAAGAAAAAAAAAACAAGAAACATAAATATATATGACTAAATCGTACATAATTTTCACATATTAAATGTGAACAATTGAAAACATATAGTATTAAATTGAGAGTAAAAATGAGGAATAAACAAATAATTCATATGTCATTTACAACATTCAATCCAATCGAATTATTTGGAAAAGATAATGAATAAAAATGTATTTATTATACATTAATCTTTCATTGACGTAATATAAGATTATTCCGCTGTCAAACTCTATGTACTTTAAAGAGAGATCGACAAATAAACTTTTACACACAACACTGGGAATAAAAATGCATTTTATTTTTAATAATATTCGAATTTTTATTTTCAGAAAAGAATGTTGCGAAAAATTTTAAAACATTTTTTTGTTTGTTATTTTTTCTTATCTATTATGAAATATAATTTTTATGTTGCGTGTTAAATAATATTAAATAATTTCCATTGATATAATTTTACAATTAAATATTTTGGATGAAAATAAAATAGCCAAACAAATTTTGCACTAAACTAATTTATGATTGTATTTTTTTTGCATTTAACAGTGATTGCCACTGTTTATTTATAATACATTAATTTATGTTTTGAATAGAAAGAGGTGATAACAATCAGAGAAGAAAAAGAGTAGTACAATTTTACAGATTTCAGAACAATGAGATATTAATAATTGCAATAAAATGTTAATGACAATTCCGAATAGACAAATTAATCGATGCATTTGATAAAACAAACAAGAATATCAAATTTAAATTGATTACATATTGGTGTAGACTTATCTTCATCAGTAAAATTAATTATAAAAAAGAAAAAAATAAAACAGTGACTTTATACAATTAAAAATATAAAAAAGAAATAAATGATGTGTTTAAATCAATTTTGCTATGTAAACTTTAGTCAATTGATCTTAATTTCCATTTTGTTTCGTCTATCCAACTTGCAATGATTCTTTTTTTTTTTACAATTTATAGATATTATGATACAAATAATTAATGGAAGACCGAAGAATATTCAGTAGTTGTTTGATTATGATAAACAGAAATAAAATCTTTAATTTGATGAAGAAAATCAATATAAATAAAAACATATAATTTATTTTATTATGCGTTTTCTTGTAGAATAATAATATTAATAATTTTTCAGCATTTCTTCTTTCATTAATAAAAAATGTATTGCGTAAACACCCGACTCAATTTCAAATTGCTTTGAATTGAGATTTCTCGACTGTATGACAAGACTTTCAACTTATTTGATTGCCCAATAATCCATACGACTTTCAATAGTATTTCATAGTTTCCCTTAGAATTCGAATTGACAAAAAATAAAGAATATTTCATATAAGCATGATACTAATCCGTTAATCCCAAAATAATCCTCAACTAAACTGATTATGGATTATAAAGTACAATTTTTTTACATATATATTTTTTTTTTCATCTGCCAAGCAACAACTTCAAGTACATAATTACAATATTCTACCCAATTATTCTCATTATCGTTATTTATTTATTTTTTTCATTTTCTTTTATTAATTTTTTTTTTCATTTCCGTTAATATTAATTTATTTATTTCAAAATGAAGTTTTCTGAGTATGCACTCCTACATTCACTATCATAGTAGCAAAGACGAATTGTGCACCGCCTTTAATAAAATCAAATCAAAAGTAAATAGCGTACGTCGTCTTGTTATCTATCGCAATTTAAAAATTATTAACGACACTTACTTAAAAACTATATATAATTATTTTCGTACATACTCGCAATATACATATATGTACGTGTCGCGTGCAATATCTAACGAGGGTTTTTATTTATATATTTTTATCATATATTGCTTTTTTTTTCGTTTTCGTTTTTGTGATTTTTTTTTTGTTTTTTTTTTTGCACTTGGCGATTTATTCATCATCTATGAATAGATCGCAGACGTCGTGGATAAATCCAAGGTCATTGTCAGTCGACTTCTTTTTAGTATATATAATTGTGGCTGCTCATTGACAGTATTGATGACATTCTACGACGATTCACTGCTTATCACTGATGATGAGTTAACAGATGCAGTTGATGACTTGAAGGATGGAACAAATTCAGCTGCATCTGGGTTAAGTGTACTCTGCAATAATTAAAATGAACAAAATAAATAAATCCATTTTTCAAATTCAAAATGAATATCATCCTTTTTGTTTTTGTAATTAGCTCATTACCGTTTTTGCAAGGTCACCATGCACTCGAAGGCTATTGAGCTGCTGGCACAATTCATTTCCACTGTTGCTATCTGCTGATGTTGCATGTGACCAAGCTGTAGAGGTTTGATTTCGCTGATGTTGCCTCTCTTCCTCCAACATTGCCTCTAAACATTCTTCCATAAGTTCTTCCTCCTCCAGCTGTTCCATGACCTGAAATAAATAAATTATAATCATAATTGAAATTGAAATATTGACAACAAGGTTCAAAGTATACATAAAATAATCATTATATAATTTTGTACCTGTTTGTCAAACTCCTCTTCATTCTCCATCCACATATACTCGGCGAAATCACCATTCTCACCAGCTGGAATGTCAACTTCTTGTTCGACATTGTCCAAATAAGAAATCACACCACTTTCGTGACCGTAATATCCGTTTCCGGAACCACTACTCGGAATCTTCATCTTCATACCAAATATATTTTGTCTGACACTGCAAAATATCAAGGAATAAAATGTCAAATAAATAATATTATCTTCTTAATAAATATATATATATATTCTGATATATCTTAAGTAAATAAGAGATAACGTGATTGAAATAAAATTTTAAATTATTTCGGTTATCATTTATATTATATTTGAATTTATGAGCATGAGGATTAAAATAAATATTAACGAAAGAGGAAAATGCTAATGATTTTATTGAATGACAACCAAAATGTAAGGAAAGAAAAAAGTAAACAAGTTTGGATTCTATTAGACCAAGTCACCTTGAAATATGAAATAATAATAAAAAAAAAAGTGACCATTAATATGCCCTCCAAAACTGCCTGCATATGGGATCATTGGCAAATACTTTTTAGCCTTCCTGTATACTCTCTGTACATGTCTCTATCTTTTTCTCTCTACTCTCTTTTAATCCCCCACTTTTCTAACTCTCTCGTTCACCCGTTGCTTAATTTTATATACATTCAAGTTACCTTGAATTTAGTCCTCGAAATTCTACACGAAGTAAACTAAGGATTTTGAGGTTTTACGTTAATGTCCAACGATTTACATGAGAAAATCAAGAGAGAGAATAAGTGACTGAGTTCAAGTTCTTGATAGATTTATATTAAAAATAATGATTCTTCAATATTCCCCCAAACGATAATTCACTCACTTTTATTTTTTTTTTTTTGTTTTCACACCCAGACGACAATGTCGTTTACTCCTACACAAAATGAGACGCATCTTTTGTGTCAAATTGCGAATGAATAACAACATTTCACATTGAATTATACAGTTGAATATAATTTTTACATACCTCACAATGTAGAATAATAAGTCAACCGTGTATTTCACACGTAATTATTGTAATTAAATGTATTTTAATTGTACAACGTAAAATGGAAAATGAGATGCCAACAGAGACGAACTTTACAAATACATATCGTCAATTTATTATATTACTTATATATGTATTTTTGCTTCCATGATCAGTGTTACCAGCTTATAAAATTTAATACTATACTTTCTTTTGTTGACATTTAAAAAAAAAATATTATTTTATATCAAACAACTAAAAACATACTGATGAAACAACATGTATTAATTATAAATAACTTAAACTTTTAGAAAATATTTTGAATATATTTTTCTAAAACAATAAAAAATACATAATGGAATGATATTTAAATAAAACGAGTAACTTGAAATGAGGCGTAGTCACACCTCATGAAGACATTCATTTGACTCTCGAATATTGCGCGCGAATATTTGAAATCAAGCTCCATTTCAAATACTAAATCAAAAAAAAAAAATCTAATATATATTTATTGTATTCAGCATACAATTATTCTATAAAATATTATCACTCTTTAATTATATACTTTATTGACAATTATAAAAAAATTCGATAAATCCATCCAGATTACATATATTATACATATTCCAATTTTCATAATGTTGGCTAACCTGATAATCTATATTCCATTACAACACAGTATAACTATACATTATTCATATTAGAATCAACAAGCATATCATTCAATTGACTTGTGTAGTTGTATTTACAATTAATACATTGCTTCTCATTGGTCGTGTTTCATCTGACGCGAGTTTCTGTTGACGTTTCATCAAAACAAAGCAACGTCTGACTTTTTTTGTTAGCGTCAAAGCATTTTATCGAAAAGATTCGCGTGAAGTACATCGTAGTTTATTGTTGCTCTTCATTTTTAACGCATTAATAAATAAAACTTGAATTAATTATTTCATTAATGATTGAAGAAAAGTGAATAATCATTCTCTCGTAAATATTATTTATTTTATAAAATCATTATTGATATATTATTATTAAAAAGGAGAAATTTAAAAAGATTTTGACAGTATAGGTTATTCCAGTGTGAAAGTGCTAGGGAAAATAACCACAATAATGTCGTCATCTACAGTAAAATATGCATTAGATGAAAGTTTAGGGGGTAAGAAATATATTTGTTTATTTCTAATATTATTTATTTATTTATTTATTTATTTATTATAATGTATAAATATTACACCCGCCATTTCGCGTGGTTTTCATCCTTGCTGCCAACTGACGCGTAAACAAATAACAACAGTGTATTATTTTGCGCCGCAATAAATTGATATTATTACACGTAGACAAATGAAAAAATTTTATTTCACTACGTAGTTGGAAGAATAATATTTACATATAAAATACAGTTATTCATTCTCTCACAATTGTTTTGAGTATATTAATAATTATATTCAACTCTTAATAATTTTGTTATTCATGTTTTTATTTTATTGTAAAATTAAATAGTTGTATTCTGGTATTGTTTTATCGATCAACTGTTTTACAGAAAAACAAAAAAGAAATAAGACGAGCAAAAAAAAAATAAATGAGTATATTTCATTTCGATATTGAAATAAAATTATTTTTTTATTTTATCGACGATTTATGTTGGTTTTGATATTATTTTCAATATTGAAAGTTTTATTTTATCCATATAGTGCTGTTGGATAATCGTAATTTATCTTATCGGCATTGACGACAAAGTTATGATCAATAATCCTATGAAAAATGAAAACAAAATAAAAATAATAATTGATTTCCCGATTCTTAATTAGTTAATTCAGTATAATCATTTTTGTCTTGGATTCATTTGATATCAACAAGTCAGGCGATTGATGTGATTGATTTCTAAATTTAGACAACAAAGCAATGAAATAAAAGTATAAATTGTCATAAA
>JAQQBR010000001.1:12924306-12975457 GCA_030347285.1 Microctonus hyperodae
AAAGATATTGCTCATATAATTGCCATACAATTTGCTGTTATGTATAAACATATTTTTCATATTTTATTTTTATTGTTAAAATGTATAATTGAAGCAAAGAGTTTGTCCGTTGATGTTTAAATGTAGTGCATATTTTTAAAAATCACCCAACGTGGCGCTGATGTAGATTTTAATAGCAGTGTTCTTACTATAGAGTATCGAACATCAAAATGGCGGCTTTTTTTATATTAGCACCGTCGGCAAAGAATTTCAACAGTGATACAAAGCTTCTTGAAGAAAGGCGCCAAGATCGCAAACATAGAAATTGATACATATGTACAACGAACAAAAATATAACAACAATATTTAGAGGCATCATTCTTGCAACAGTTAGTTTCATATCTGTGGTTCCCTCTTCTCTAGATTCGAATTTCTGCACGTGTGTTTTTCAATAATTCAAAGAGCAACTGTAATTATTATTGCATTAACCAATAAATATTAAGACCAAGTTGTTAATTGGCAAAACTATTTCTACAGAAGTGTGGTAGTGTTGAACTACCGGTTTAAAAAATTGGCATAGAGTTGGAGTTATGCCCGGAGAAGTCATGGAGCTAAAATCGGAGAGGTCATGGCGAAAAATACCTTCAACATTATATCAAGAAGAATCATTTGACACAACCATACTTATTGATAAAAGTAATTGGTCTCTTCATGACATGATGGAGGACAGTGCATCAACAGGAATGGTATTGAAGTCAGATAAACCATGGCGAAAGGCCGGCTCAAAATTGTATGAAGAATTTTTAGAGATAATTCAATCTCATTCGTCTGAGCCGCAAATTTTCGACACAATTGCTGATTTTATTCAAAATTGTACTGACACTTTAGAAGTAATGCGAGGTATGCAAGCAAAAGTTGATAATATGGAATTATCAGAGGAAGAAATAAGTTTAGAAAATGAAAGAAACACATGGCGATTATTGTATTGTTTATATCAAAATCGTTTAACATTTAAAAATTTTGAGACACAAATGGATACAGATTCAAATGGGAATATATCTGAGAAGGATGTTATAACACATTTAATTAATACCGATAGTCAAATTCGTGAATATCAATTGATAATTGATTGGTTAGAGAAAAATTCATTAGATTCGGCAAATAAATTTCCAAAGATTGAACATTTTACTGATAAAACAGTGGCATGGGAAAATACATTACATCAACTTCAAAATTATCAGGGTGATATTACTTTCGGCTCAATAAGACCTATTGTAACTGCTCTAGATCCAGATGCGCCAATAAGAGAAGGTAAACCACTTCATGATCTTGATAAAGAGGATGATGCACGATTGGAGAAACGAATGTTTATTGAAGTGCGTTGTGGTCGTTTGCAGAGAGCACAAGAATTGGCAATTCATTGTGGACAACCGTGGAGAGCCGCGTGTTTACTCGGTTGGCAGCCACATCATGATCCAAATTATACTAATCCACTGGTAGATATTAAATTGCCTATTGAAGGTAATCCCAATCGTGATCTTTGGAAATTAACAGCATGGCATATGTCACAAGACACAAGAATTGGACCATATTATCGAGCTATTTATGCCAGTCTTTGTGGAAATATTAATCAATTGCTCGGAGTTGCTTCAAATTGGCAAGATGCACTTTGGGCACATGTTAAAGTGTTAATTGATATCGAAGTAGAAACTGAATTGCGTGGTGTGATGGAGAAAAATTATCTTCAAATGCCTGATGAATATTGGAAATCAAAAATTTCATTAAATGATATTTTTAATGATCTTCATGCATCAAAAGATGAAGTAATTCGAAATCAAGCAAATAAACCCGATCATATTATTCAGAAATATTTAATTCTTAATGACATACCAAAACTTATGGAACAAATTGAAAATTGGATTGACAATACAAATTGTGAGCCTCAGTTTATTAGATTTCTTGCGCATCTTGTTTTATTTTTACGACAAATAGGACAGAATAAAAATGATAAAGTTGGAGATAAAGTACTTTTGGCGTACGTACGAGTGTTGATAGAAATTGAAGATCCAGTATTAATTGCATTTTACACAGCGACATTACCGCAAGATGAACAAGTTTTACTTTATGCATATTACCTTGAGCGAATACGTGATTCTAATATGCGTAAATGCTGTTTAACAGCTGCTGAAAATGCTAATCTTAATGTTGATGCAATAACAAAAACGGTTGTTGAAAATATAAGAAATAAAAATATTGAGCAAATTGACAGACCTAATAGAGAATTTATTGGAAAAATTAATGATGCAGATCTAGAGAAAATTGATGCATTGGAGTGGGTGACTTATTATCAACGCCAACGTGAGGAAGCTCTGTGGCAAGCCAATGCACTTATTCGTTATTTCTTAACATGCGAAAAAATTGACGCAGCACGAAAAGCCTTTAATAAGGTATGATAAAAACAAATTAATTCATTCTTTTCATTATTAATATTGGAATAAAATATTTTATTAATTCATTACAGATACCTGCTGATTCAATAGAAATAATTATGATGGAACATCCATCATTGGATAACACACTGCTGGAGCAACTTACAATTAATGACGTATTGCAGAAAGCATCTGCCTCTATTCGTGAATACCTTTGTTATAAAGCATATTTAGATGCACAGGAAGGTTTTCAAGAGTGGTTTCAACAGTTTCATCAAGGCAAACCAACGCCACTTGATCCATTACCTGCTTATGCAACATTCACAGAAAAAGTTGCGTATGATCATAAAAAAGCTCAATATGAAGCTGAATTGGAAAGGTGGAAGTCGACAATGCAACATCATACAAAAGCAGTTAAACAATTGTTATTTAATGTTCTTCTTTTCCCTGATGGAGGTTGGTTAGTTGATGCAAACAATCTGGCACCGCGTGATCCTATGCGCAAACATCAATTGGATAAACTTCGTAATCTTTGTATTCCTAAAGTCACTTTGCTGTTACTCACTGTAATGTCAGAAATGAATGAGCATTCAGCGTGTATTGAACTCGCTGATATAATTGCATCAGAACAATATAAATTGTATACAGTATTTTCCAAAGATGCAATGCGAGAAATTTATAAAAAAATTTGTGAATCATCAGTTGTGTTGATGGATCAAAAAAAAGACGCTTGGGGATATCCAAAATAAATAGATAATAATAATATAATAAAATATTGTCAATAAATAATAGACATTGTGTAAATTTCTTTCCAACATTAATGAGTTTACAAAACGATTTTATTGTCAACCACACGAAGTGAATATAAAATTTGATACATTGGATAATTAATGGTAGTACTCAATAATCATATTAAAAAATTGTAATAATACCAACAATGAGATGATAAATACAACGAGACCTGTAATTAATTCTTCTTGTTTTTCAAATTAATTTTAAACACAGTTAATTTAGGTTATTCATGTAATGGATAAATAATCTAATCTACTGTTTTTTTTTCTGGTATTCTTTAATTTGTTGTTGAATTTTTTTTTCCTCAATTTCTTATTTTTGATTGACGGTTTCCAATAATTGTTACGCCTAGGTTTACGTATATATGATTTATACTAATCTACAATGGCTGGTTTGGGTCAGCATGGACGAAACGATTCCATTTCTCAAATTAATTAATTTCCATAATGTCATTTTTTATCTTAAATATATAACTGGAATGAAGCAATGATAATACATCAGTGATAATACTTATACTGGATTATATACCGGATTTTATAATTAATAAAGAACGATATGTTAAATAGAGAGTGTCTTACATATAATAGCACAAGACGACTCTTGACATGTATATTAAAATGAGAAGAAAAAAATTAAACGAAAAAAAAAAGGAAGAGTATGAGCGATGAAAGGGGAAAAAAATTTTCTAACACTACGACATAATACTTTGAAGATGACCTTAATTTTCTCACTGTCAACAAATTTCTACATTACTACATATATGTATATTATTGACAAAAATTTTATTTTTCATTTTTTTCCCCATCACCATCATCATCATCATTGCTGTTTTATTATTGTTTCGAAACTATGACCAACTACAATTTGAAATTTTATTCATATTGTTCATTTTTAATCACTTAGCAATATTTTATTTAATGTTTAGTGATGCAATTCATTGTAATATCAATTTTCCTACCGCATTGTGTCCCCAACAGAATTATATGATAAATTTAATTGTACTATGTATTTTTTTATTTATGCTTTATAAAATAAAATAAAAATTCTCAATTTACTGAATTAATAATGTGTTGATATGAAATATTTTCCAATGATTATTTATCAGCGTTATTAATTTATAAATGAGCATGACGATTGTATATTGTATGTAATATTTTGATAATACATTCTCGTTGGGTAAACTCACTACGGTGATTAAGGTATCCCTCTCTCATTCATCATTATTATTAATATTTTATACATTGTTAATAGTACGTTATATTTATAGTAAAAGACGTATCGCTTATTGTCTAATTGATAATAAAGTTTTTTTTTTCTTTCTTTCTTCATTTTTTATTCCCTTCAGATTTCATCTAAGAAGCTATGTAGCAACCCTGGACTTTGCCGGGCTGCCCCGGATTATAATCACACTCTTATATTTGTTTCTCTAATTATAATTCATAAAATAGAAATCAAGAGAGATAAAGATATGCCATTTGCGTGTAAACGATTAATTATTTTTGTGAACTCCATTAACACGTTTATTGATAATAATATTTGATGATATAATTGTTGCGTTTAAGTTTTTAATAATCGCAGTATTAATTTGGAGCAGCCTCACAATTAGCATTATCGTCCGGTATTTAATTTTAAAAATTTTCATTTATTGTCAGATTCACAGAAGTAGGAGATTTTATCCACTTATAATCTAAATATATATATTTAATATTTATTTTTATTTTTTTTTTCATTGTATTATTATTAAGTAAATGTGAGTTTTTTTTTTATGATAAATATTTAAATTATGTAAAGGACAAATGTATCGTCTCACTTGATTTTCTCATGCAACTCGATGTTTTATTTATTATTGTCTTCAATTGCCGAGTATTATCCCATTTAATAATTAGCGAATTTATCAGTAATTGTGTTTACTGTGTGATAATTATTGTCACTCATATAGAATCTACATACATATTATAGCTTATCAATTTTATATATTATTTATAATACCTCGCAAAGTAATTACTTTCATTGTTTTTAAAATTTTACTTATTATCTGTTTTCCCTGTCTCATATTATTAAATTTTCGATTTAATAGAATAATAATTTTCATTCCACTATAATTTTGTTTATACTTTTTTAAACATGAATTCATAATAATTTCAGAACTCTATGTTTATTTTCATGAATTTTTTTTTCTTGTTTCTTGGACAACCCACTTGGAACATTGGATGGATAATATTAAACTCAGTTGTTTATTCAAGAGGATAAGAAGAGGATATTATTCATACATTTTTCGTCCGTCTTTGAAATAACGTAAACTCAATTTTCTTATACATATTTGTCACTAGACATTTCTAATCTGATTATGTATTTCGCTGATTTCTTGGTTGTTTCAACGACTATTTAATATATAAATTCCTCAAGAGTTTTATTTGTTTATTCACACTTTATTAATTATTAAATCTTCATTTGGGATTTTGAGTATTTTTCATTTTATATTTCTTGCTTTAATTCTATAACTTTCATTGATTGCAACGTGATGTGGGAACAAGAAGAGTATTATTATGCTTATGTTCCAAGTTTGTTATTTCAATTCTCAATTATTCGACTCTGTCATATTACACTGTTTAATCCGAGTGGGTGTCCGAAAAATTCGAATTATTGATTAAATACATATAATTACTAATAAAGTGAGACATGAAATACCATGCACCCAAGGCACGTTTTATACTTTCACTCCGTTCAAGGAAGATCCACATTTTTAATTACAATCGTGTCTTTGCAATCTTTCATTAGTGTTATTTATTGTACACAACTTTCATACTCGTCTTCCCACTTTCATATTTTCTCTAACCGATGATAAACGCAAGTTTCAATGATAATACGAATACAGTGATATTGAAAATAATAATAAATGTGTATATTTTTTTTTTTTATAATTTTATATTGTTTGTTGTATCATTGTAATAATGACGATAATTTAATTATCCATTTATAAATTCACGCTGAATCATTCAACTCATTTTCTCTTGTTATATTCAATTATATCATACGTTTTATTATTGTCAAACAGACAGCATTTTATCGAGAATTATTATCGTGTTAAAGATAGCTAATATCGAATTAAATTTACAAAATTATTTTTTTTTTAAATCGATTGCTAATATTTTGTGCAAAAATTTACACCATTTTACAACCCTATCACATAAAATATGTAAATTTGATCTTGAATTTTTAAAAATTTTCAAGATCACCACATGTGTATATATTTTTTCATATTTTTCATTATTCATTCATGTACGAAATGTTTTCTTATATGATACGTATATTACAACACCACAAGAGATGGACAATAATTCATAATTTACAATGTTATTTTTTAAACATCGTTATTCATGATTTTATTAAATCCATGTTTATTTTTTATAATTTGGTAAATCATCAAAATGAATTTTCACCATTTTATTATTGTCGAAATTTCGTCGTATTGTCGTTTAATTTATTCTTGCATAGTTGATAATAATAACATATTATTGTCAAAGATATTTTTAATTTATTTTCAATATATCTTTCTTATTGTCATATTAAAAACCGAGTTGTTGAATTTCCTCACTTCTCCATTATTACTTTCAATTTTAAGAATCTTACTCTGTTTTAATACTTTTCATATTTTCTTTCACGAATGTATATGCATAAACGTTATCTAAAGTAATTCTCTCTCACTTTCCCAAAAGTTTTCCATCCTACACGTATAGTGAATACGTAATACATATGTTTATTTATTTATTTCTTTTTTCTTTTAGTATAATATATTATGAAATATTGAATTTGATAGGCTCTTAAAAATATCTCGCTAAATATTTCGCGTATAATCAAATCTTAATTGCTAAATACTTTCTTACAACCTTTCGATAACTTTACCTTTCATTATATAATCACCAGTCGTAAATTTACTTTCTTTTCATAATTGTTTGTTGATTTACTTGTTCGTGTTTAGTTAATTTGTTTCAACATCTTACAAACTATTGTGCCTTATTATTTGTTTTATGTTTTTCTTCAATGATATCGAGATAAAGATTCATCTAAATACTGCATAAAATCCATTGATAACTATAATAATTGTCCACATGGTAGAGATTAAATTTTGCACAGCGCCCGATGTGTATATTCGTGATTTATGACCGGGTGCTTCTACATGAATCTTCCAACCTAAATTTCTGTGCGTATAACACTAAAATAATTCGATATATTAGTACTGATAATTATTATTAATGTTATATTTTGTCCATTAATAAAAAATAAAAAAGATAAATTATTGTATACCTGATAGTAAACAAGATCTGGAGTATCTTGTGTAACAGTCCAGACAAGTTTAGCAGGTTCGCCTTGATCACAATCGAGTCTCAATGTCTCGAAAAAACTTGCAAATGTCGGTGAATCAGCGCTCATATCAACAGTTTGATGTACCCATTCGCAATAACGTCCAGCAGCTGATGGATAAGGATAACCATCGCTACTCCATCTAACACCAGCAAATACTTTTTCCGAATTTTGTTGTGTCTCAGTTTTTTGTCCGTAACCACCTTCGGGACTGTCAGTAATATAAAACGGATGATAATGTGCTCCATTTGCCGGATCATTTCCACCCTCAACGATAAACGTATAAGTTTGTCCGCGTTCAACTGTGATTTCAGGAATTAACATGTCATTAATATACCAAGAAATACCCCACGATGGTTGGCCAGTAATTCTTGGATATCCTCTTTTGCCACCACTTGGTCCAATTCGTGCTGTAAAATTACTCTCGTCAATTATAATAGCAGGTGGCCATGCTTCAAGTCCATCTTCCGGGTCATTTGGAATATTGTATAGTGAATTTGTGCATTCATGAATATTTTTTGATGTAAAATCAATTTTTATATCCTCCTCGGTTTTGTCACCTGCCCAATGTGCATTTGCCTCACCGCGATCATTTATGGTACCAATCGCTGCTATCACACTTGTTTCACGTCCTTCTGGTATCATACGATCTTTTACAGGCTCATTTGTTCTCATTGGTCGCATATAAGTGACTAAAAATAAAATAAATAAATAAAAATAAAATAATATAAAATATTTTATAGATATAATAATAAAATTACCAGTTGTAATTCCATTTTTTCTCTCGCCATCAATAAGAATTGCATCATTACGTCCGCCGACACGTTCATCCGGACAAACACCCTTATGGCCATCGCACTGAGCAAGATCCGACATGTAATAATCCACGGCAAAAAATTTTTTATTTTTTTTATTATATCCAACAACGACAACATCACCACCAGACATTTGTGCTTTGCCCTCTTGACCCGATAACCCAAAAGCGACATACTGATCCTCACTGATCCGTCCTGAAATCCGGATCTGAACGTCCTCATCTATTAATTCCCACTGTACTTGAACTCGACCTTCAAGCAAATCTTTGCAATTGCTTAATTCTTGCGTTGATGACGGTGGCATCATTCCAGATATTGGTGGACTCATGCTTGTCTTTAAAGAAAAAAATAAATAAATAAAATAAATGAATAAATAAATATACCATTAAAAATTTTTCAAGATCAAAATCAATTATATTGATATAAAATTTAATATTTTATTCAATAATATTACTATATGACTATACTCACTGGATTATACCACCATGGCGGCTATTCCATGTGCATTTAATATGAGGTAAATATTTAATTGATTCAAATATATATAAAATACTAAATAAATATATTTACCGTGATTTTCGTTTGTCCAAGAGCTGGTGGTACATCAAGATCTTTTGGTATCATTACATGTCCAAAATTGTGTTTATATTGAACACACCAAACGGCAAGCCAATCGATATCGAAGACTGTATAATTACCTGGCAGAACAATTTCAATATCCTCTCCTTGATAGCCCCGTAACTTTGTCAAACTGCAATTTAAAGTTTCATCCGGAACATAAAAAAAAGTTGGAGAAAAAAAATTAAATCCGTTAGTTCTGAAATGTTAACCTTTACAATTGTTGATCAAACTCTTTCACTCACTCACCTTCCAGCCTCATTGGGAACTTTGAAGCCCATTGTGTTTGGCTCTGGACCAAGTCCGGCCCAAAAATAAGCATCAGGCCCAGCTCCATCATAATGAAGATTTGGTATATATATAGTTTTACTATCTAATATACTGATATTACCACTGCGAAGACCATGAGCAAATCGAAAGAATTCTGGAAGTACTCGAGGTTTAGGAATATCCAAATTCTCAGGAATCGTCACATCACCAAAATCCACCTGATGAAAATAAAATATATAAATATAAATATAATATTAAATTACACAATATATATACATATAATTATCAATTAAATAAACTTCTTAATCACATATTTACTAAATGCCACATATCACTTATATATATTTAACGGAATGAAATTCGATCAATCATTGCTTTGGCTTTTGCTTTCGTTCATCTCCCATGGGAGACACTCGATAACTTGCCAAAACATTGAAACGAGAAAATGGACGAGGGTTGAAAATAAATTGAGAAAAATTGTAGAAATATGACTTCATTTCACTTGATAGTTACCAACTTTTACTCAATCTTTATATATACATATAATGCTATCTACATTGAAACCAACCGTGATAGTTAGATCGTTTATCTCGTAAAGCTGAGATTTAGATCCGGGTATATCGTAAGGGCGGCCCATTACGGCACTCGTCACTCTCTCTCTCTCTCTTTCTCTCACTTCTTCTTCTTCTCGTTTTTTCCCCTCATCTTTTTACATTCACACGTATACATGTATACATCGCCACCATCTCTCTAACCCTCCTAATGTGATCTACCCCCGAGGCACTTTGTGTCAAGCCGGTGACGCCCCTCTGACTATTATCAACCAGCAAAGAGTAAAGCCGTGCACACACAAGGGTAAACGTAAACGCATCATCAGAATCAGAGAGGAGAAAGTGAAAAGAGAAAATAGAGATGTATCATTTACGTTATCACTATTGTCAGAGTATTTACAAAATTATTTTTCTTCAAAGCTGCAGGCAGGGCAAAAGCTGCAACAGTCAAGATAAACCGCTTATGAAGTATTAAAAAATAAAAAAATATAATGAAAATAAAAATAAATGCAATGATGATGTAAAATTACTTGAAATAAAAATGAACGATATATTGAAGAATATCGATACATAATTCAAAATATCAATTTAAATGAATATATGTATGTATTTGAATTTTTAAAAAATAACGAAAAATTAAATCGATATATTTAGTTCGATATTTTTAATGTATCGAAATTTTTATCGTTACATGCATGTATCGATACTTTTTAGTACACTGATGTTCATTCATAACCTCAAAATCAATACGGTGACAATGAGAATTGTTTGTCAGGTAAAATATAATTATATGTATAAATTACATAAATTCATTAGAAAAATATCTTCATCATTATACATTTTATTTCGATAATTAATTTCAGATTATATTGAATAAAAATGTGTATATAAATATAAATTAATTCACCGCGAAAAAACATGTCGCTAATGATGATGTAACTGTGATACATGAAGACAAATGGGCATCAATAACTTTATGAATTATATCAGATATATGACCAAAGATCAGCTTGAGGGGTTGGCTTGACATATATATATATCCATATATACCAATGATATTTAACGAGGCACGAAGTAGTCTCAATTTCCGAAACGAGAAGCCCTTAGTGGGTGGTCCCCTCGGGAATTGTAATGCACATAATATAGACAGGGTGATAGAAAAAAAAAGGAAGTAAAAAACCAATGGCACAAAGAGTAAAATAATATACGACATTCATTCTTATTACATCTTTATCTCTAATCCCACCCCACATTGCCCCCTCATTTTGTCTAATGTTCTTTTAGGTATACGATAGAGGCAAAAATCAATCTTGGAGATTCCATCAAATCAAAAAATGTTCAATAGCTCAATTCACATATAAAATCATCCACTTTTCCTATATACTCTTTATACACTTGCTTGAAAAATTCTCAAAGCATCTTATGTATAATTTACTACAAGTGCATATAGAGAGTATACTTGATAATATATTTATGGATAAAATATTTCGATGGGAAAATAGTGAATTGGAGAAAAAAGGACATGTGGTGAAATAACTGAAAGAAAAAAGAAAAAAAAATATTTCATTTCTTTGTGATATTATGTATTTCGTTAGTAAATGCAGGTGATTCATATATACATATATGCACACATACATACGTATGATATGTGGACAAAATTTATCCAGCGATGTTTTCTGATGGTGAGTGGGCGGTGCCCCAAACTCTGTACCTGGAAATTTCGCAAGCTCTCGCCCAATCCGCTTTGTTCCCAGGGGTCGAGATGAGAATTTGTAAACTATGCGCGCGCAATGTTCGCCGTGAGACTCTCCTTTCACAAGCGCGCTAAAATTATAACTTTTCTGGGGGAAATATAGTAGCGACAGTAGTGTGGCAATAGTAGTACTAGTGACAGTAGTATGAAACGGGGGAGGGTGAGAGAGAGGATGAAATGCCGAAGCAGAGTTGAGTAAAAGAGGATGAGTAGAAATGATGGCAGCCGAGGTCCGCGGTCAGACTGCAGGCTCGACACTAACTTTGTTCTACTTTGCCTTCATACAGCCTTTTTTTTTATACTCTTCTCTTTTCGTTCTATCTCCTCCCTTGTTATTGCCATGTAGCCATGATACTATTTTTCCTGCTTTCCTTCTTTTGCCTGCTTTAGGTTTATCCTATTTTCACTCCTTTTACTCCCTCTTGTTTGGATATTATATCGTACATTTCATGAAATTTTTGTACACCATTCGCACATATATAAATGGGAATGTGAAACATGAAATAAAGATTAAAAAACGCATCATGACATTGCGATGAAGTCGTGTGTTGCATAATAAATCTTAACTCCATTCAACAAATCGAAAATAGCTTTCATTATCATCAATGGTACATGAATGAAGTGAACAATTTATTTGAGCTTAAAATTGCATTTTTTTTTAAACCAATTTATACACTTATCTCTAATTATTTTCTTTTTATATTCCTCTTGATGTAATCAAGAATTTAATCATTTTGTTCTTTGTAATTTTCAGATTTTCAACGATGGAAAACAACTATGAATCAATTATTCCTCTTTATTCATTCGCTTCTCCACTAATAATTACATCATATTTTTATGAGTAATTCAAGGATATTCATGATGTCAATATACTTACATACACATAAATTATACATCCATACATGATTCTGAAGCAATATCCGTAGGTGAATATACATGGGTGACATAATGATTATTATTATAAACTCAGAGAGAGAATATTGCTCGATTGGTCAAAGGTTATAAAGGAAGTCATGTGTAAGTGAGTATTTAGATAATTGTATATACACTTCCTTCCTGTACACACTTCGCTTTATCCATTACCTAGATTACTTCTCTCTTTTCGTTTCCCTTGTGACTTCACATACATATACATGCATGCAAGTTAAGCTTATAAATATACAAAGTAGATAAAATAAAATTTTACTAAAAAATACCACTGCAAAAAAATTGCCATATTATTTAAACATATCAATACAACATTTCCATCTCAATATCATCCATCAAAAAAATATAAATTATTAATTAATTAATCCGATTATATAATTTAATGAATTACACGATTATTTCTTATATTATAAAAACATTTCATTTTATAGATGGAGTTTGGTGAATCGGCTGGACGATATAATATCCGTCAATGATACCCCCCTCAGGTTTCTACTGCGCGCTCAGGCCAGCAACATCGACCGGATTTTCACCGTGTCGTGGTGGTGAATATAAGCGCGTGCGCGTCCTTCTCTCTCGTAGGGATATATACACGAGTACACAAGCATGTACCCGTCTACTATATATGTACATCTATTTACTCACTCACACATACATGGGTACATATATATAAATAAATAGAGACAGTAACATTGAATAGAAATATTGCAGATGAACAGAGATAAGATGATAAGTAAGTGTACATATGTATATATGTATATACTTTTCGTGAGTGTATTTGAGTTCTCTTTACCCTTTTTTCATCTCTATCTTTCTTACGGGTGATCCGATATTATTCGCCGATCGTAGCAAAATCTCCGGAAAGTCGGACTCATCCCTTTTGACATTCCCAAGAGGGAGAAAAAAAAAAGATAGCTAGAGATAAATACACTTGGGTTTATACATATATATTTATATATGTATATGTAATGTACATACGTTTATACATATGTATATATGAATATCTTGTAACATTTAAGCTCAGCTGATATGTGTATTGCTCGAGGTAATAACGATTAAATTGTTCCAAGGATGGAACACAAGTCCTTGCTCGACTTTTGTATTTCACCTTGAGTATTTTATGTATATAATACATATGTATAAATGAAATTGTATGAATTACGTATGTATTATTGTATATTTCTTCTCACAATTATTTTCTAATTCACATATATATAATTGATGAGAAAAAAAAAGTAAAAGGAATTACTTTTTTATTTGTGTATTTTTTTTTTTCGATCTCCGGTTTAGTTATCGATCAATGGCGATCAATCTCACGCGGTGCTTGCTCTCATTTCCGCTCTAGAATACTGATATAAATTTATATATGTATGTATGAGTGTGTATATGGATAAAGTGCATGTAACTATTGAAGCGTGGTAGCGATATACGCCCCGGGCTATTAATATCTTTAAATGGATATATTATATCGTTGTCCCCACGGGGATAAAGCTTTTTTTTTTGTATGAGTATATATGTATGTATATAGATATGTATACAAACATATATATATGTGTTATATTAAATGTAAAATGTCGAGTATTGTTGGTTGTTAGATGCAAGTGAAGAGAAAGCAGAGACAGTAAAAGGGGGCGTTACTTCTTGGTCCACTTGGTGCCACAAGCAGCTCTCTGGGGCGGATTTTGTCTTTCAGTTTATGTACATATATATGTATATATTCTCTTCTCTATGTGTTTCTCGTCGACGACGATGCTTAATTAACGCGTCACCATTGATGAAAGAGAGCTTGATAGAAGGGCTTCCCACAAACTTCAAGTTGATAAAGACATGTCAACTCAACTCCAAGTGTACATCTAAAATTATTTTTTAAACTCCATTTCAATTTATTAATTGAAATTAATTGAAATTATTAATTTATGAAATTAATTGGATAGATATTACTATGATATATTTTTAAACTAGAAAAATTTATTACGATATAATAGTGAAATTGAATCGACAAAGAGAGAGTGACGTGAGCATGGTAAAGGCAATAACGAGGTAGCTAAATCCTCAGTTGAATTGGCATCTTGTGGGCAAGTATATAAATATAGTGAGCTTTATGGTACAGAATCTGATATGGTCTGTCCGATATCCACACGATGAATCTCACTTTTATCAATTGAAAAGAAAAATAGCATTGGATTTGTTGAAAAATCTCTCTGTTATTTTTTTTTCCTTTTATTCTTTTGGATGATGCCTGGATGCCCTTCATCTACGAATAGTCTGGCTTATTTCCAACAATACATCCTTCTAGCCCTTTATGAGCATTGAGGGGTAACTGATGATTGACAGACAGCTCTTGTCTACTCGATATCCAAGCAAAATCCACTCCCTCCCATTTCACTTTTTCTCCCTCTATCTTTCCCTCTTTCTCCATCAATTTTTCGTTCGTTCATTCACTCTCTTAAGCTCTCGATTTACCCTCGGATATGAGTCTGATTTTTGCCATCAATCCGTGTAACACCCAAACCGTCTATCAAAACTCGCGCGTTTTCATCTCAAATGCATTTCATGGAGCTTCTTTTATCAAAGCTCTGTGGTATAACCACAGTATATATAATTTTTTTTTCTCTCCTACACTCTTTTTTTATTCGTTTTGCTTCGCTGCGGTGACGGAGCGTGTCCGATTGAGAGGGTGATCTTGGTCATGGTTGGAGAGCACGCAATCTGAACGCCCACTCGATATATTTTTTATTCCTCACACTTATATTAAACTACTCGTCCAATTTTTCATAAAAAAAAAAGAATGAAATAAAATAAAAAGCCCATTTTCCTTCTGGATATTGCGCACTTTCTTTTGCCCTTCATCTTTTCTTATTCCATTTTGCACAATTTATATATACAATAATGCTATGCAAGATGGAGTGTATTTATTATATACATATATATACATATGTAGTACAACCCGTCTGACTCCCCCTTGTCTGCTCAGTGCCTTCAGCGTTTCCGTATCCATCAAACACGCGCCATTGACCACGAATACAACACGCGTTCATCCTCCCACATATCCACCCTTTATATAATATATATTTATATGAGGGTAGCCACCACCTTAATCCCCGTTGGCTTCTTCAAAAATCTAGTTATCTCAATCGCACTCTATTCCATTCAAAGACAAAATCAATCAGTAAATTATTCTCCATTGCGATTGTTCTTTGTATATTTATTCTATATATTTAAAAATTTAATATATCAAATTTATTTATATTATTATTTGGTTTTACTCACGGTAAATCTTCGACACCATACACTCAACCACTTGATGTCACGTATTTTTTTACCCTGTGGTAACCTCAGGATGACATCTGTATTGTTGTAAGCCTTCAACACTGGTGGATCCCTGCATACATAATATATGTGTATATATAGAATGACAGAACAAATGAAATTCAATTGCTTTTATTCACTTTTCTTTTTTTTTTCTTTCTTTTATTTATATTATTATTTTTTTTTTATTTTGCTCTCACTCGTAGGAAGATTAAGGGAAAATAAAAGTAACGTGGGCGAGAGATAGCACAAGCAAAACGGAATCGTTCAGGAATTGAAGCTCAAAGGGGCGATTGAAGGAGATGTTGGAGATGTTTGCATTTGAGAATGTGCGAGGGGAAAAAATATAACTAGAGTAGCTACAGTCAACGAAATGGAAATCGATCTTTATTACATAGACATATACGAGTTTAATATTGACAGCCCAATAAAATTCAATTGTTGAAAGACGAAAAAAAAATTCTTTTATAATGATAAAGACAATATTTTTCTAATGATAATTAATTAAATGAATTACCTGCCAACATAGTCTTCGGGATAAGGAATAATATCACCTTCAGGACTAGGCCGTGGAGTTTTCCCAACCCAAAAATAAGCATCAGGACCAGTTCCATCATAATAAAATCCTTTTATAAATATTGTCGTTTCATCAATGGCATAAACAGTTCCTCTAATTCCATGAGCATAATACTGAAGTGGTCCAATCAGTGTACCATAATAATTTGATAATTTTCCTCTTGCACACGACCCTAAAATCATAAATATACAAATAAATATAATATTACTAAAATAAATAGAAAATTTAAATTAACTATTATACAATATACATTCATATACTTGATGTCTTTTATACATTCACATCATTTATAAAATTTATACATATACTTTAAATGAGTTTTGAATAGACCACATCAACATACTACATGAATAATGCAAAATAATACCACATATTATATATCTCAAAAACGTCGTAATTGTCACAATCAATCTTGATTTCATTTACTTCAACACATTTCAATGAATATTCACAATGATGCTAGACAATAGTTTATATACTCATGTTATTATTTAGTACTTGTATATGATGAATATAATTATTACTATTATCATACTCTGAAAATTGTCAGTATAAATTCATATAATGATCCATCTAATCTGCTTCTTTATCACAACTTTATTCAAAACAAATAAAAAAAAAATGAAAGCTTCACAAATAAGATACTATAAGTAGTATATGCAATGATGATAGAGTTTACAGTGAGCATACAAACGCAGTGCACATTTATACACTCACACATCGTACACGCAATAATCCCCGAGGGCTGTATTATATTATATTTGCGTTGCATTTTGTAACAAGGGGATGAAACCGGAGGTGCAACGCGACATGGTTGCATCTCTGGCAGAAAATCATTGAAGAGATAGGGGAGAAGAGATAAAAAGAGTAGAATAGAAGTGAACCTATATCTTTATTTATCTCCATCCACTGTTGTATTTTTTATCATGCTTTCACTCACATTTTTTTTTACAGACTGGTACGTATTATTTGTTAGGGGGCGCCTACATCACTAATGGATCGGTAATCACCCTGTTTTTTAAATATATATATATGCGTATGTGATACGTGAATGTATGTATATACATGTAGAAATCAGGAGGGTGTGAAATAGTCGTTTAAATGTGAGTATACATATGTGTATTTATTTATTTTAAAAGAATTGTGATGAAGGAATTTTTTTTTCTAGATGTTTGATTCAACTTGACTTGGACGTTAATGAACACTAAACGAATTCATCCATCGAAGAAGCCTGCAGGATGTGTCAAGTGTTTCTAGTCGGTGAATACACCCATTGTGTATAAGCATACATGTATTTATGTATAGAAAGACGAAGAATGAAGGAAGAAAGGGTGGCGCACGTTGATTTTAATCAAGATATGGCCAGACAACCGACGGCAGATCAAGTCTAGCTTATTGATTTTGCTCCAAGTGCTCATCCAAAACACCAAAGAGGCAAAGAGAATAGAGTGGAATTGTATGGCATAAGAGAAGAAAAAGAGCATTGTATCTATGTGTAATAGCTGATGATTATATTTTTGATGTCATATTAAGAGGCACAAGGAAAAAGGGTTAATTTTAAATTTTAATAATGGACAGTGTGGCAATGTCCTCAATGAATTTGCTCATTGCAATATACTCAACAAGTTATAAATAAGCATTTTATCAACTAGAAGTAAATGTTGAATAAGACACTATGTAAAATTAATTGACATTAATTAATCATTTGATTAATTATTCAAATTGTTTTCTTTTAGTGCAAACATAAATGAGGACAACTTGGACTTATAGAAATATAAAAATGGCTGTTACTATTTTATTATTTTGTTTAAACACGTTTGGGATAAATTTAAAACGTGCGGTTATGTGGTTGTGATATAATTCCTGCAGGGATAACTTCCAACTCGCTGATCATCATAACCAGTTTCACTCTTTCTTCAACATTACATATATATATATACAACTATACATATGTATTAAGTACAAAGTTATAGTGGCATATGCGCTGCTAAATTCGATCTTCTCTTTATGCATATTCACTGAGCAAACCGATACTTTTCTCAATCGGATTATAAAATATACAGGAATCAAAATCTCAGATAAAATCCATTTACTAAACAAGATAAATCCAAATGAATAAATAAATTACATTATTCGATATGACAAAAAAGAAAAAGTATAAAAAATTATATGCAATATCAAAATGAAACAAAATCGATTGGCAGAACACAATTCTTATCCGAGACAATTATATAATGAATGTAAGTTCTTGTGACATTGGAATTTATGATAAAATGTAAGATAAAAAAAAAATTCCACTCTTTCTCATTCCACAATCGTTATCCAACCACCCTTGCTATATTGGTACGAGTGTATAGCGAGAGAAAAGCAAATTCCGATCATGAGAAAAGAGACACGATCATTCTTGTCTCTGCATACACATATATACAAACGACTGTAGACTATTTTTTTTCCATCCTGATACGACATTGTCACTGGAGAAAAAGATTCACATAGAAAATATTGCGATGGCTTTTGAAAAGGATGGATACACACAAACGAAAAGAATAAAAACGAATATACATACGTACGTATATATATTCTACTAGTATAATAGTAATAGTTATAGTGGTAGTAAAATTGGAATGAGAAAGGATATGGTGACGTTGGATATCGCGAAGGGGGTGAGTCTTAATGCATTTGGTGAAGCAGCCAGCCACGACAGTACGCATCAACGACCACCCTTTTCGCAAGCTCGGCATTCATTCCCCTCATCTCACTTATATTCTTCCTCGTTCATATACTACTCTTCGTACAGTTTGCGTTCGTCTGTCTCTTCGTTCACCCTCCTCATCATCACATCTCTTCTCTATCGTCCACGAGTTCTCACTTGCCATATCCTCCCCAAATACACACCCCATCGCAAGCCTCCTCGACGACATAATGGCTCTAAAACGAAGCGCACCCCAAACTCTCTCTCTATCAACGATATACCATTCTATATATACCGATAATACTCATTCTCTCTCCACTTGCTTTGACGTAATGCCCATACTACTCCAACCTCGTAATCTCTTAACAGCCCACGAAAACGGAAAGGAAACTATATAGACTTCACAGCTCGATTTATTATCATTCAATTTTTTCCAAATGAATCAATTTATATTTTTTATATTTTTCTTCCGAGTTTTATAACTTTATTATATTCTTTTTTGCTTTATTCTTTTAGTTGTTTATACGCTGCGGAATTTATTTATGTATTTTTTAAGTTTGTAAAGCAGGTAGCGATTAAGTTAAATTTTATATTGTATAGACAAAGGAAAAATGTAGATATAAATTTAATGAAATTCACTGAGCGAGAGATGATAAAAATTGTATACAAATAACGAGTGAGAGTCGCGTGGTGAAATATGTAGGCCATGGCTGTTCCCTAATGTTTCCCCGTGCCTCACGTTGCAAATCCTCGAGTCTTTTCCCGCCAGGCATTCCGGCATCATGGATGCCCGCAAGAATGTGCCAGACTTTATTATATATAAATAATATAACATTTCTAAATACATTTATGTATGAGTAAATTTGTTAGTCTACTTCTGGCATTGGGAAAAAATTTATAATGATGGTTAATGTCTGTCAAGGCCAATAATGTTTTTTCATTTGTTTGAATTTTACATGGGAATATTTTTAAATATACAATTCATTGAATTTTAATTATTCAGAAATAAGTGTAAAATTATTTGTTGAAAGTTTCAGTAGTATTTAATTTGAAAATTTATTTAGTAGAAAAACTCTTTTGTGTTTTCTTCGAGGCCACGAAATTAATAATAATATACTAAATAATTATTGCCACGTTGTACTGCACATGTTCATGCAAATATATCCAGTAATTTTGTCCACTTACTGAGCATACAAACATATCACATACACGTATTTTACATTTATAATACATGTGTGTGCATGATCCCAAGTGAAAGTTTCTCGAGGGCATATTTATACGATTTCACTCTTGATTGCCACAACTGATGACCATTATTATACATATATTAATTATTTAAATGCACTTCTCTAATAATATAATACACTGACAGAATTTATATATCAACTTATTCATTGAAATCTTATTCGAATATGTGTTATTAAATTTTCAAAATAAAAATTTACTTAATGTGCTAACAGGAGAATATTATTGTTTGGATATTTTGATAAATTAAATATTGTAAGCTTATGAAATAGATAAACAAATAACTTGCCGAAATTTGGTGTAGAGATGAGGACGATAGTACAAAGCCAAACAAATCCCATTGTTTTCTCCATATTTTTATAAGCTAAATTGCTTTACTTGTGAATTGTTGGCAGCGCAGCGTCGATGTCGCAGCTCGTATAAGCGGTGTATTATATGTCTCTTCGTTCCTTTTTCTATATCTTCTCTCCCTTCTCTTGCACCACCTCCACGAGCACACTACACACTAGCACATTATTTTTATTTATATAATTATTTTTAGTTCTACTTTATATTGTTGAAATTCCATCATTTTCAACCAATCACTATATCAGTAACAAATATTTATTGCTCACCACATCAAATTATACATGCATCACTTTTTCCATTCATTTTTCTTGCAACTCTATGTTGTATACAAATCTATTTTTGATATTGATAATGATTTTTAGTTTTCCAATGCCTTTGTATTAATTTTTAATTTCTTTTTTTTTTTTTCCTCTTATGATAAATGACGTGCTGACACGTTGCGACGGGAACGAGGACGATTAACACACTGAATAAATATTTTACACTGCATCCACACTCACGTGTGATCTGAAAAATAAATTAAACAAATAAAAAAATTGGAAATACACAAATGATTAATTAAATATTTTATATGTGTGGTATTTGTGTAGATTGTGTTCTAGATATAATGTAGAATAAATATAACGTCAAGTGTTTTTATATAGCGATTAAATTGTTACACTGGCGTACAAGACCAAATGTTTTTTGAGACCTTCGTGACGCGCTTTTGGCTAATGAATATAAAGGTGAAAGGATTTTGTGTGAGTAGACCTTGTAAGTAAATTAAAAAACGAGAGCGACGTATATGTAATACAATATTTTTTTTTTACACAACACGGCTGATGACTCGAATAAATAAAATAATAAATCAAAATTTGTACAAAATAATTGTAGAAAAAAATTAAGAATGTTTTTTTTTTTTATATTTTTTTTGCCACAAAATATTTCAGAAAAATTTCACTAATTTTTTAAAGGTATTAAGGATTAATATTTATATATGAAATTTGAATTTATTTATGTCTGATATGTAAAGTGTAACACGTATAATTAACGCACCCAAATAAATCATAAGAGATGGTATGTAAAAGGGGCTTGGAGAGCCGCGGAACGCACGCGGGTGCGTCGCGCGCGTTTCCGACTCGAGGACTGAGGGTGAAAATTTCCTCGACGGAATATCTATTGGCTATAGTACACCCCCGCGAAATAGAAGCTCCACCCACACAGCAAGAGAGAGGAGGGAACACAGAGGAATATTATGAGCTTGCGCGTCAAACATTTGCGCAACCCCTTCCTTTATATTATTCGTTGTCGTTCTAATTTTATTATTTTTTTTTTACTACTACATTTGGACAAAAAAAAAAATTCTTTTTACGTTTTTTGTAGTATTATTTTTTTTTTATTCATACCCAGAGATATTTGCTAACATTTCTTATACGATTCCGTTTTATATTAAATGCAATAATATTAATAATTTTGTATTATTTTTATTGGTTAATTGAATGAAAATAAAAAAAAAATATTTGTGTGTTATTTTAAAGACAGTAAATTATTTTATATGTTTTATATGATGAGGAATATTAAATAATTGATAATTTGTCGGGAATTATTGAATGTAAATTATGTATAAAAAAAATTTATAAACACATCAGTCAATAAATGAATAGAAAATAAGAAAGCAATCACCGTTACTGATATTTCTATACCCACAAATATATAAAATAGCAGGCATATAATGTCGATAGAAAAAGTCGGTCGTGCGTTCATGAGACGCAAACACGGTCGGTGAATTTAAAATAAGCTTCGTATTCCTCCCCCTTTTATTTTCCAAGTGATACCCTCACTCATTTCCCTCTCTTTTTCCGTGAAAAAGTTCCTCTTAGTTTCTGTTGCCACTGAAGAGAATGATCAAATTCAACCCCTCGCTCTTTGAAAAGCGCAAAGAATATCTTTTTTCCTAAGAAAAAAAAATAAATAAATAAATAAAAAAAAAACGAAAGAAAATAATCTCTTTCTTCTCTCTATTCATCCAAGTACCCAGATGCTAATTAAAAAAATTCCAAACTTTGAAAGAACGTGTCTCACATATTAATATATCTCTTATTTCAACGCATTAATATTTATTCACCTATTGAAATTTATTATATATTAATTATTAAAATACATATAAATATTAATTATTAAAAAAAAATATATATATATATATATATTTATTTATTTATTAATGAATATATTTATAAATAATTAATAATAATGAAAAAATTAATAATAATTTCAAATATATTTCAAATAATTATTATTTCAGATAAATTTAATATTTATATAGAATATTTTATATTTTTATATTTTTATAAAATTGATATAAATATTATGAAATTATTATTATTATTATTATTATCTATTAATTAATTTACTTATTTATTTATTTATTTACTTATAATAAAATAATAATTAATATTATTATTATCATCAATAATAATAATAATAACAATAACAACAACAACAACATCAATAATAATAATAATAATAATAATAATAATTTCAAATCTTTTTTTATTTTGTATAAATTTGACATAAATAATATCAAATTATTATTATTATCATTATTATTTGTTTTTTTTTTATTATTTATTATTTATATTTTATTATTATTATTATTTATTTATTTATTTGTTAATTTATTATAAAAAAATAATTAATATTTGTTTAAACAAATAATTAATATTATTATTATTATCATCTATAATAATAATAATAACAATATTAATATATATGCAAAGATTTTATATAAACTTTCTTTTTATTATATATATGCATTTGAAAATGAAAATAAAACTCTTGGGCTGATCAACACATTGATTTATTCTACTTCTCCCTTCTGGATTTTAATTAATGAACTGGGGACAAATCATCTGTAGATATATATATATAATACATATACAATATTGCATGAGTCACGTGGCAAACTCGACCAATGATCGTCATATCACAAATGAATATATAAAAAAAAATATATACATATGTATGAACGTATAGGGCAGCGATGATGATGATGATGATGATACACACGTCGCTTTGTCCCAAAAAGTTTAATATCCGCCAACGCAACTTGCCTATGTACACGGGGGAACGTTATAAATATAGTGTGAGAGTTTATAAAAATAGAGAGAGTGAAATAGAGATTGGTATATGGATAGAAAGTGTGAGATATATCGGAAGGGAGAGCGGATTATGATCGAACGATAGTATACATGTACACGTGGCTTTGAGAAACAACCCCCGTACGTATTACTTCATCCCTTTAAAGTACGATACGCGAATGATCACTTGGATGTATATAGGCGTGTATTATTTATCGATGGGAAAATTCCGCGATTTTATTTCCGCGTTTAAATGTGTTTTATTTTATTCTGAATTTAACGATATGAATTAATAAAATGTTTGGGAATGATTAGGATTGATTTATGTGTTTATAAAAAATTTTTATACATGATTTATAGCCAATAATTCATGGTAAATTAGCAATTATTTAATATTGAATATTATGTATTTTAATATGTAGTATGTAGAATAATTTACTCATCAGTAAAAATAATTCAAAATTATTACCATTTTCACTTTGAATATAAAACTCTGAGAATTAATAAAAAAAAAAAAATAATACTACAAAAAAGAATATTTCAGTAATAAAAAAATTACAAATTACAATTGTAATTGTATTTATAAACAATAGATATTCATTGTAATAATTTAATAAAACCCATAAAAAATCCCCAGTAATTTTTGTCAATTTTAATGAAAATAAAATCTAAAATGATTTATAAAAAACGAAAATAAATTCATTCCGATAAATGACGCATGTATTTTTTTTTCTATGTTTGATAAAATAAAAAATAAAATAAAAAATAGATAGTACATGTCATTGTGTACATTATGTATAATAATAGACAGACAGGTCGTTATCAGTATTTTCGGATCGTTTTTATGTAAGTGAATCCGGCAATATATTCAGTATAATCACTTTGAAATGTAGCGCGCGTAAAGCAAATCGTACATCATGTATATATTATTATATATATATCTATACATATATATATAATTCTCTCATCGCCATTTCCCCTATTAGTGATTCTCCCTTCCCGAGGGAGCGATAGTAATCGGGGCAATTACAAACGACCGTGTAAAGTATAAATGCACACGCAACCAATTCTCTCCATCACATTTTCTCTTTGCATAAATAAATATATAATAAATAAATATATATATATACGTATAAGATAAATAGACAAACGAAAATTAAATGTTCTATTGCATATGCGTATATGTAAATTATTTTGAAACTTCTCTAGGGAATTATATACGGTTATATAGTTATATTGTAATGGACAATTGGTATAGTTTGAAAACCGCCGTTACGAATCAAGTTATTTTGAAGGGGTGGCAAAACGTAGTGGGTGGTCTAGCCACGGCGCTAATCTAATTCTCTCCATGTCTCTCTTCCTCATACACTTTATGTAGTTTTGGACTACGAGCGAAAGCACCGATAAATCAACCAGTTGCGCGCCCTCCCGGTGGAAAACCGGGTCCCGCGCGCACGCCCCTACCATGTTGCCAGATGGCTTAATTTCATTGTGGCACACACAAGTGCAACAGTAAAACGATAGAATAAAAAATAAATAAATAAAAAGACAAAAAAAGATGGCAATTTTACTCGTATCAATTTATCAATTTCCACCTCTCTATCTGAACAAATAAAATTCCCATACAATTTATTTATAAAAATAAATTTTCAAACTGTTTCGTCTCATTTATATATCAGCGAATTTGGTGGTGATGAAAAAATTTTTTTATTATATTTACGTGTAATTTAAATTGATTTAATGAGACAGATTTTTTTTTTCTTTTTGACAATGCATTTAACACGTTAATCATGATAATGTATGCTTTTGCATAAATACATGGGTAAGTATGTTAGTTAGTATTATACTTGAATTTTGATTACGTTCCAGTTCAAGGTGGAAAACAGTCAACGTCTCAGTGAGTGTCGCTCAATCGATCGGGGATGTGTAGCGCGCTCATGCAGCAGCTGGGTTCTGGACTACTCTCGTTGCGATAGAGAGAAGGAGAAATCAGGAGGGCAAAATAGGATGAGGTGGTGAAAGAGGCAAAGGAGAGTGTATAAGAGAGAAAGTTGGAAAAATAACGAATGAAGGAATATAACGATCGATGCGACAGGTTGACCCACATTTTTGTCTATTGTTCTCGTGCTTGGTTATCGATGCCAATCTCGGTATTATTTTTTACCCTCCCTGTCGTTTATTACTATTATTATATTTTATATCTAATCTATAGTTCTATATGAACACACATAAAATTTATTTTATAGTTGCATCAACAAAATGGACAAGTGAACGAAAAAAAAAAAACGATTTGTAAAATTACATTCATAACTATAATGAAATAATATGTTGAGCTTTAATTGAATGTTTTTAGATTAATCTGCGGTAAAACAGCCAAGAATATTTATTGTATTTGCGCTAAAATAAGCCAAAGAAATTATTGCTGATTATGCACGTGGATTAATCTCAATACAACAGAGACATTCATAGATATATTAATAAAGTTCATTAAGAAAAAAAATATAATGAGAGAATGAACGAAAATTTATGCTAAAAGACAATCTCTGACGATAAACAAACATGCAACAACGCGCTCGATCGGATGAGAAGAAAAAAAAAATGAATAATTATGTAACATTAAATGACATTAATACAAAAATAAAAAAGACGATAAAAAAAAAAGTACAAAAGATAAATGAAAACATAACATCTATAAAACACCAGAGACAGCTATTTTTTCTCCCCTTTCACTCACGATTCTCTTCCCTTTTCACAGTCGTATATTTTATTTCATCCCTACTTTCTATTCCCTTCCGTTTTGTGTACAAAATATACGGTATATATTAAATGTTTATATACTCATCCATATACATATCTCAAAGATGTATACAGATATATAATATATTGTGTGTAAAAATATATATTGCTTTGAAAAATCCGTAATACGTTTTTTGTTGTCCCGACGCTGTTTATTGCGCGTCGTGACGTCTCGGCTCCACCGTCGGTGTTTTTCTCCTCGCGCGCGCCGTGTACAAAATGCTTTTTAGTACAAACGAGCAAACGCGTAACGGAGAGTGAGGTGATGAAATATAAAAGAGAGAAAATACATTGAATATGTAGTGGGGGAAATGGATGAAAATTCACGATGAGCGTGGTGGTGCCACCTGACAGTCTCTGGGAAATTCGAGAAAATAGAATTTCCTCATCTCTCTTGGACCATGCGCAAGAAAATTTAATCGAATTTCCCAGCCGATTCACTACTGTATCAATGTATATATATATGTATATATATATTTCGTTATATGTAATGCGTATCTTTTTCTTCATTAACTAGAAACAATAGAGGACATTGAAATATTCCCCAGGAAAACTGTAATAATAATAATGTTATAGTAACAGCAATGATAATTATATTAATGGTATATTGCTACTGTGTCTTTCTTCTTCTTAACGTTTTTTTTTTATTCATTTTTTACCTGCTGGTCTTTTTTTTTATTCTCTCCTTTTTCTTCCTGCATGTCTGGAGCAGTGGAACAGTGTCTGCTTTATCCCCTTATCCAGAGCATATTTCTCTCTCCAACTTTATGAAATTCGCGTTGGGAATAGCTAAGTTAGCGACTGCGTACGGTGAATCAATTGAATGTTAATATGCGCATGACGTGAAAATTGATTGTCCCATCGTCACCACTTCGCCAACAATATTTCTCATCGATATTCGATACAGCAGGATGTTGAGGGAGCGTAATAGGCCCTTGAATAATTTTGTATTGTTATTTTAGTAATAATAATTTGTCATATTTATAGACGATTGATTTTTTTTTTTGTAGTCTTGTATGATTTTGTTGAATGTCACATTGTGGTGATTATTCATTATAAATGTATCTTTGCAATTGTCGATGGAGATGAAATTTTCTCTGCATTATAACTTGGCAATTTTTTTTTTCCACTTAACCTCTTTGTTTCATATTTTTTAGTAGGAATATATTTTTTAAATATGATTAGTGAGGTCTAAAGGCGCATGCGCAATTAATGTTGTAAGGTCCTGCCATCTGGTGAATTTATTGTTGAAATAAGAGTCATCTTCGGCAATCATCGACTATGAGTTTGTGTAGTGGGAAAAGGACGAGAATATATGACCGAAGATACCCGAAGATGATTTTTTAACAGCAGTAGAGCTTTGGCGATTATAGCAAAAGTGTCAAAAACGTGTCGAGCTTTAAAGGTTACAATGGCTGCGCCGGCAAAAAAACGTGAAATTGAAAGTAAATCAAAAGATGATGACATGAACATTACTGACAGTGGTAGTAGTGATGATAATGAAGAAATTGTTAATGATGAAGAGGTATGATGAAACTTTAATCAATATTTTATAGTTATTTTTAATGATAGATTTAACCTAACCTAAAAATAATTTATTGACATGCGGTCTAAATTAGAAAAATATAAAATTAAATTGATAAATAAATAATATAAATAATTTATTATAGGGAACAAAAATCATGGTTGATTTTGTTGGACGTATTCCTGAAGATTCAGATTTTCATGGAATTAAAATACTTCTTCAACAATTATTCTTAAAAGCTCATATTAATGTTGGAGCATTAGCTAAATACATAATATCGCGTAATTATGTTGGATCAGTGGTGAAACAAAGTTCAGATGATCAGGATGACGAAGAAGATGAGGATGATGACGATATTAATGATGTTTTTAGTGTTACTAGTGTTATCAATATTTCTCATGGACAAGTAAGAATAAGAAAACTATTCATTAAATTTTTATTCCTATAATTTCATCATATTACTAATATGTTCTTGTTTTTTTTTTAGAATGAAGAATGTGTTCAACAATTACGAACATTATTGAAAGATTTATCGAGCGAATATGCAACAGATTCAGTGAATGGATTGATAAAAAATATTATTGAAAATGATTCAGCAGCGTTGGGTTTAATCGTAAATGAAAGATTTGTTAACATTCCAGCGGATATATCGGTACCGTTGCTTGAAAATTTAATTGCTGATATGAAACGTGCCGTATCGAAAAAGATGTCTTATGATTTCCAATATTATATTTTAATTGCCAAACTTTACAAGCCCAAGACATCAACGAAAAAAAATGCAAAGAAAGGATCGGAAGAGCCTGAAATATTTTGGAGTAATCAAGAAGAGGAAGTGTTTAATGAAAATGCTATGTGCACATTTGAATTTGCTGTTGATAAAGAATCTGATACAGGTCTGTCGGGAACGTGGGCCGAAGATGACGATGAAATGATTCCATATAGACGTGTAATGGTTTTTGAGGCTTGTCAACTTCAACCAATAATTGATAAAATTAAAAAATTCATATCACATTGAATTGCTTTATAAGGTAGAAATTGAAATAAAGAAAATTATATAATCCAAAATTTTCTGCAAAATTGAAAAGAAAAAGTGCTGCCAATATACATATATTTTGTTTTTGTTATTGAATTTTTTTTAATGTACATATGTATCAGTATATAACACGTATGTATATATGCATATATACATATATATGAAATCTTAAATGTAATTTGCTATTTTTGCTATTGTCATCAAAAGTGTATTTGTAAAATGGTACGTAATTATTATTGTGCTCAAATTATGTAGAAACATCTGAGAAATTGAGGGATTGTCTGATGGGTTTAGCACGTCGTCGCATGGTACCAAGAATATTTAACATTTCGGAAACAGCAGCTGGTGCACTTTCCATTTCGCGTTTTCGTCTTCTCTCCTCATCTCTCTGTTTCTGCATATTTGAGGGAAAATAAAATTATAACAACAATTATGGACGAATGAATAAATAAATGCCAGAAATATTTTATATGTTTTGCAAACAAATAAAATATGAAAAATCAAAAAAATACTTACGTCTGTTTGTTTTAATGTAAATCTTCCTCCTTTTATTTGATTAATTATATCATCAATAGCTGCAAAATGAATTTATTATTATAACAATTTATTAAATTAAAATTTAATTATAAAATAAAATTTACCAGGTTGTTGTGGAACTGCAGGCGCTTTTTTTGGTAATCCAAGAATATTTTCCATATCATCAATTGCTGAATTTCTACAATTTGTGTTTAGTAATCGCTCTTGTGTAAGTAATTTCACAGTACAACGCGAAATATTTGAAGATTGCGGAAGTGGTGGCGGTGGCGGTGGAAGTGGTGGTGGCGGTGGCATCATATTTTTCTTCTCCAATTCAATAACTTTATCCTCCAATTTTCTCATAATTTCTCTCAACTTTGCCATCTCCTTTTCCGCCCGCTCCGCTCGCTCTTGCATCATATTCAATTCTATTTCGGCAAACTTCAATTTCTCCTCAACGATTTCAAACTCAACATTTGACTCCTTTTCTTCAAGTTTATCTTGTAGCATTTGAATTTGTTCAATATGTTCCTGTTTTTCCTCTTCGAGTGAGCGTTTGAGCGTTTCCATTTCCTGCAATACTGCAAGCAATCTTCCATTTGGATCGTCCCCTACTTCTGCCATCAATAATGCACTTTGATGAACTAAAATATTTCTTTCTTTATGTACACGATCTGCTTCTAATTTAATAATCTTTGCATTTTCACGCTCACGATCGCACTGAGTCTTCAATGTTTCAACTTCTTCTGCAACCATACGTGACACTCTCTCCATATTTTCCTTTTGTATTAGCAATTGTTTAACCATCTCATCACTTTTTTCTCTCATTTGTTTCTCATCTTCCAATCGAGCGTTTGACAACGCTGCTTGTTCTTGCGCTTCAAATTCTTGAAGTCTAGCGGCATTTAATTCAGTCTGAAGTCTTGCAACTTCAGCACTCAGTTCTATAAATTAATTATTAAAAAAATTTATCATCATTAATCTTATTGTGTTTAATTTGATAATTTAATAAATTATTTTTTTTTTTTCAATAAACCTGTGATTGTTTGACGTAGTTCTTCAGCGTCATCAGAATCATTAGCATCAACTTCATCCGACAAATAAGAATCATCGGCCAAAGCGTCGGGACGTGAATCCATAATTCGCTGAACCAATACTTGCGATCGTCTTTTGAGTTGACGATTTTGTTTGTACCACTGTAAAATACATTTGAATTAATTTACATTTAAATAATACACACGTATATTAACGAAATATAGAATGATAAATAAATGAGAATGACATTGAAGCACATACTTGTGATGCTTGTTGCATCGCTTTATGCATTGCCCCAGTCTCTACGTCATATTGCCGCTTTAGTTGTTCGTATTCTTTGCAAACGGCTTCCGACACTGAAATTAAAATCAAAAACATAGTTTATTATCCTATTAATGCTGCTTTTTAAAATATCCTCAACAAGATTCTTGAAAGTTAATTTATGATTCATATTTTCCACTTACCCGTACGTAACTTTTGCAATTTATCATCTTTATCGCGCAATTGAGACTGCATTGCGCTGCTTTCTTTCAATAACTGTCGCTGTTTTTTCTCCAAATCTGCATTTTGTTTACTCGCTAAAAATCACAATTAATTTATACATACACACGTATGTATTAGATAGGTTAATATATTATTAAAAATATTTATTATAATTACTGGCTTCGGATTTTTGAAGTAAAATTTTTCTCTTTTTCTCCGACTCTTCATATTTCGATTTCCAATTCAATTCCATATTTGCCACACCATTATTATTCGTATTACCATTGAATCGTGAATTATTACAAACAGTTGTTATTTTTTTCATTGCCATTTGCTGTCCACTGTCATGAATTTTTATTAACGAAGAATTACTGTCATTTAAAGTTCGTTTGTGTATATTCGCAGCAGCTGCAGCAGCCGCGTCTAATTTCTCAAAAGACGCTCTTTGGGCTGCCACTGTCATTTTTCTTGTTTGTAAAGTTGGACTCTGTGGACAACTTTTTTCTCCTGCCAATGTGTTTACTGCATTAGGTCGTTTAGTGAAGGAATGAAGTGTTGATTTATTTGGCAAACCAAATGACTTTGGAATTGGAATGTGCGAATGATTGGACATAATCGATGTGGATTTCATTCGATCTATCTCTGGTGTAACGAGATTATAATTTAATTCGCTCCTGTGCATCGTTATTTCTGAAAATAATAAAATAAATTGAATAAAAAATAAAAATTACAATTACAATGTAATAAAAATAAATAATTTCAACTACTCAATTAATTAAAATTTTTCATTGAATCATAACAGAAAAAATCTTATAATTGATTAATTTATTATGAAAGATTTTTTATTAGTCATCGTGTGAATATTTTATAAATAGATATTTAAGCATCACAAGTCAAAGGGTGAAAGGATATACGACCCCATGGGGTTCATTGAACACAAGTGAGACAGCTCTTTCTTCTAAAAATAATCAATTTTCGTATATAGTCTCTTCCTCCTCCCATGTAGTCAGGATGACGTCGCTCAATATGTTCCATGTGTCTTTTGCTTCTTAGACACAGTTAAGTTTTCTCAATAAATATCTACATGATTGAGCATTACGTACACGTTTATATAAAATAATCCAAGTATATATATATAGAATGAGTTTTACTCGCAAAGAAGGAATGTATCGTATACAGCCACAAACACTTTCGTTAAATTACTCAATGCATTACAACTCGTTATACAGCTGTATTCAATTTCCTTACATACTTTTAAATCAACAAATATAATATATAATCTCTTATTACGATAATATAATTCACAAAAAAGAAATAATTATATTTCCGCATCAAAAATACTGTTCTTGAAATAATAATATCTTTTAAAAACAAATCTATTAAAAAGTTGTGTACAAAAATATATGATAAAAATTATCGGATTTTAGCACGCGCGATATATTTAAATGAATTCTCAGATATGTATGTATCAATTTCGCGGAAGAGAATAAATTAAATAAAAAAAAAATATATATATATATATATATAAATATTCAGTTGTGATGCAGAAATAAAAAAAATTGATATTGAATCATCGTGTCTCGTCATTGTATTCATGAGAGAAAATTGTGTGATATGTATACACAAGTGCAGTTACACGCGTTATAGTCTAAGCACTTCAATGACGACACGCGTATCCATATAATTTAAATTATAATATAATAATATAAATATGTGTATATCCGTAAATAGTGTATAAATGTGCATAGAGTTGAGTCATAACTATATGAATAATTGTCCCGTATCTCCTTTGTTCTTGACGTTGAACAAAAAGATTTTAACGCGATTAGAAATGATAAGCACACTCGCTTGGAATTCAAATGGATAGTACTGATAACACCTTAATATTTCAAAATTCTAAACAAATAAAATAAATATAAAGAAAACTCGTGAAGAATTAAAACGAAATAATTGATAATAATAACTTTGTTTAATTCCTTACGTATTTCTTATCAAATACTCCGTGGAATAATCATGAGAATATAAAAGAATTCACATTCACTTTAATACTTTCACAATGTTTCAAGATGCTGGAGTCATGTGTATGTTACTCGTCGTGCAAATGGAGAAAAACTGACGATGGAAACACCGCGAGTGTAGCGAGACGGAGATTAAGAAAAAAAAAAAGGCAACCAGAGTTTCTTACACGTATGTGGAGGGATATATTAAAGTGTTTCGAAGTGGCGCGGCGCCGGCGTGACTGTTACTGGTTTATATGAACCTTTCAGACATTCATTTCAGAGTTTCAGACGCTGAGGAATGAGTAAGACTTGTCGTGGCCTCTCCCACGTGTTACAGAGATTGGTATAACATCTACACGATTCTATACCACAACTAAACGTGTGTGGGATCCAAATTCTCAGTTTTATACACGCATTCCATCGGCACGAGTCAACCAGTCAACTCAACTGAAAGAAAAAAATTATATCTATATATTTTTAACATTGTGATGAGTTTGATAGACTTGGCACACATTCAATGAGCTCCAGGATATATACTGACCTTTTTTTTTGTTCATTATTGTGTCATCAGTTAATTTATAATTCACTGACAAAAATTATTATTAAATATAATTGTTAATAGCTTGAGGGGAGATTTATTTCATAAAAAACTAATTAATGTAACTCGTATTAATCGCAATATGTTTCATTGTCATGTAGACTTTATTTATTATTTTACGTTCAATGTATGTTTTATCATTTTTGTGGTGTTTTCGATTGATCTCCCCTCTCCTTCTCCCACCTTTATGCGGTTGCATTGTGGGTTTTATTTGCTGCGCAACAACATAAAGTCTGACTCATCATTATGATTGTCAATTGGTTATATGTATGTCAACGTAAGATATTATATCAAAATTATAAACTGATAATAACGAAGAAGAGATTCCTCACTTCACAATGCAATATCCAATCGATTAAGTTCTCTTGTCGTTATTTTGTTTTATAAATAATAACCAATGTATGTCAATAATTTTGCTCATTTCGTTATTTGAACCATGACTTTTATTATTATTGATTAATAAATTTATTTTTATCCAAATATAATCCAAAGTATGTCATCAAATTTCGATAATTTTATCGATTCAATCATGGATATTTAGTCACTGGTGTTAAAATGACCTGAGGAATAAAATTATCGTGTCGATTATGTCAGGTGAAATATCTTATAAATGTTTTTTTTTTTTTTAGGATAAATATTACTCGTTATTTTTTTTTATCTATTGTATATGTTGGTATTTATATTTTTAAATTATTCTCTCAACCATCAGCTTCAATAACCCTTGAAATGTTGCGTTTCACCGTGGAGGAATTACAAAGACGTCGTGCTGCTGTCACATCAAGAATGATTGCACTTCATTTGATCAAACGTTATCCTGTGGAGAGAAATCTTGAGATTCTAAAAAATGAATTAAGTGATAAATTAGATTATGCTGTTTCACGTGGAATTTTATGTAGATGTAACTGGGACACTTATTGTCTTCCATCACTCAGACAAACGGCTTACAATTACAAAACAGATTTCTCCTCGTTCTGGGAAAGATACTACAAAGTGATTTATATTGATGAATATAAAAAATATATTTACTTGTAATTATTCATAATTTATTATTATAACAACGTTTTTAGAAACGACCTGGACGTCGTTTACGTCCACCACCTCCAAAAAATAGAATTTCTCCATCTCAAGAAAATGATAGCGATGATTCCAGTGATTATTACAGTGATTCCGATGATGAATGATTGATGCATTGCATGTGTATGTTTAATCTGGAAAGTTATATAAAATCGCGCCATATTCAGTGGCAATTAAATTTTTTTTCAATCGAAAATAAAGATGTCATGTTAGCCAATTGTCAACATGAAAATTATGATTTACCGACTGCTATAAACAATATTATAATATTAATTCATGTGTCTGAGAATTTTGAAATCATATTATTTACTCGTATAATTGAGTAACAGCGGTATGTAAATGGAATTTCAACAATAATTTTAACAATATGACTATATATATATTCATGAATTTGAATAACAAATAATAAAAGAATTTTGAAATTAAATAGGTGCTGCAGACGCAATTTTTTTTGTCCATATAACTCTTTCATATTTACACTGCAAAATTAATGTTTAATGTCTAAATATGTACATGCATATACATGTATATAATGCAAATGTAGATGATATTATACATGAAATAATTCGTGGAATCGTAAAATAAAAGTCATCACGAAAAAATGGATTTCTTTCATCTGTATCTATGTAGATATATTTTATACCCCATCTATATATCAAAGTGTGTGTATATATATATATATGAGTTTTATAAATTTTTACTTCTAAATTCTATAAACTCATAGTAATTATAATCGTAACCTACGATAATCCATCCAATTCATTAAAATTCAAATGAATTAACCTCAATTTTTATCCATACAAATACAGGCCTGAAACATAACCTCTGAGTCGATTATTTTGAGAAAAAAAAATATGAATAAAAATAAAAATGAATGAATGTAATATGTCATCAGGAATGTCTTACTTGATTATCAAAATTAATTTAATAAGAAATTATTTTTATGTATTTTTCTCGCAAATAATTCTCTAATTTATCCAATGAGCAAATTTTTTTCGTATACATGGAAAGCTTGAAATCAAATAATACTATTGTTAATTATCAATCAACATAACTTATTAAAAGTTATAGAATAAATGTCTGCTAACCATCGCTATCTTATAGAGCAACTATCAAATTAACTATAACTCTTGTCCATTTTTCTCATTCTTATCCCAAATTTTAAAATCAGTTAATTTAAATTTGAATTTTAGGTTATAGATCTTTCCACACCGAACAAGAGCGCTGTTGTGCACCACACTTGACTGTGTGAAGTTGGCTGTTCATCACCTGATTCGGTGAGCAAATTGATCTGATAAATTAGCAGTTAAACAAATATCATTTTTAATATATGTACATATATATGTATATCAATTAAATTTATATTTTTGTCTTAGCGATTACATGACAATTAATATTAACCAAACAATTGTTACCCATATCAATAATCGATTTCCTTTCAAATATCGCGCCATTTAACTGCCAACTGTTCTAATATGTGTGTGCTCTCTCCAGGTTATAGTTCATTATTTCAATGTTGCCAGCATTGGATTTTCCCGTGTGTATGTATGTGTGTGTTAATAAAAAGTAGAAGGGATAAAACGAGTGTCAACTTGTGTGTACGAGTGTGCATGTGTTTAAGATCAATTGTGCGTCGTGTATCGGCTTATCTCTATGTAATCAATTTATTCAAAATAATTTTACACAAATCCATCAATTTATAGTTATTTTTAGCCTGTCGGTTTGAATCGGTGACACGTAGACAATTAAAAATAATGAATATAAAATCAAATTAACACTAGACTGCAGCTCCTGTGGCAACGTCACAAATTTTTTCTTGAATTTTTTATTACAAAATTTTTTTGTATTATTACTTATATACCTATTTACATTTTTGAACTTTACCTCAAAGTAAAACTTATTATCTATGACACATATTTAATCTCAGCCTCTTTAATTTTTATTATTTCTCCTTAATTATTTCGTCATTTGTGAATAATTGAGGGACAACGAGAATGGTAAAACGCACCTACAAATTGGATCCTCAACTATACATGTCTCAACAGTGTTATTGAGTGGATTATTGTGGTATATATGTGCTGTCGTCATGACTGTAGTGACTTAGTTCACGAGATAATATAGAAGTAAATAAAATAAACAAATAAAAATAACAATAGTTTATTTCGGTGGTTTTTTACATATTTAAATTGTAAGTGGCGCGAATTTAAATTTTAGTCTTTATACTAGAATGCATATAACGCATTGCGGTTCCTTCCCCACCATCATCAAAACATTATTTACATTATCTTGTATAAACTGGTAATGATCTTATAATATTATAATTCATCTCATGATTTCCAAATGCTTTAATATTATTTTAATAGTAGCTAATGTTTATATTTAATGGTTGTCTAGTTGTGAATTATAATGCATATTGTAAATTATTTTCAGAATTGAAATGAGTTCACAACCAATTATGGTTCCAACTAATGAGAAATCTCATCAGCAATTAGAATCACATTCAGTTTCAATTGGTCACGGTAGTGAAACAATGAAAAATTCAACACCACCAAATGTTAGCAGATCACTCAGTAATCGTAAGTTCATTTACAATTTTATTTTATTACATCGTCAATTTATTTTTATCATTTTTCTTGCTATGAAAATTTTCAGATAATTTTCCTACTGTAGTTGATAATGAAATAATATTCACTGGCTTTGTAATCAAAAAATAAATAACTGAGAAATAATGTACAGCAAATGTTGTTGAATATTAACATATTTATGCTACATATGTTTGAATTTTTTTCATTACTTGTTATGAATAGAGGTGACGGAAGAAAAAAAAATTATTTCATATACAGCATGACGAGGAATAAAAAGTAAAAACGAGATAAAAATTGTTTCATGACATTGTATATTTTTATATAACAATTTATTTTGCACTCTGTTTTTAACATCGTGATCTGAACACTTGCATGTATGCAAAAATTGTATATTTAATTTGTTTACACACATATACAATCATCAATTAATTCATAGAGATGAAAAGAAAAAAGAATGACGTTGCATATTTTTTCCTTTATTCTATTTTATATTCATTAATATATTTAGATAATGAAAAGTATATATCAGTCAATATTAAAATTGCTACGTGATATCCTTGAATAAAAATTTATAGGATGACCTAGACAAAATATTACACGTATGTATACACATAAATAATATACATATATATGTATACATGCAGTACATAATGAAATGAATGAAAAAGTTCATCAATATGAATTGAGTTACAAGCAACCAGCGAACTTTGTATTTTTCATATAAAAAATTATAATCAATATACAACTTTTGTATACATGTGAATTATTCTGTCTTTATAAATGTCTTTTATTTTTATATAGTCATAGTTTTTCCTAACTTCATTTCGTACTATCAGTATTTATTTTGCTTTTGTTGTTCTAATATCTGCACTTGACAATTTTCTATTTGCCAAATTAATCATTGGAGCATGAAGTACGTATATTATTTATATCGCGTAACCAATAAATTTTGTGATGGGTAGATGGATTGAATTGTGTTGTTCACAAGGTGAGCACAGTATAATAATCAATCATGTCATAGCTAGTTTATGATAAAAAGATATTAGTTAATAAATATTATAACTTGAATTGATGAAACTATAAAATAACGATTGAATAGTTTGAAGATTAAATTGAATTATTTTATCGTATAAAAATTATGAAAAACACAAATGCAAATGTACATTTACTAGATGATAATGTGTAACAGGAAATCAGAGTTATGAAACTTTAATAAACAATATAGCACCGGCAGACGAACGAAGACCACGTCAAGGCAGCGTGAATGCACAATCAACTCATATGTCCAAGCTACCATCATCAGAATCACTCACTGCTAATGTTAATATTACTTCAGGTGTTCCGCCACTTTCTCCAGGTATTTTATATAAATTCTTTTCTAATTATTTATTTATTTGAAATACAGTTATTTATTTATTTATTCAAACACTTTCATATTTTCTGTATTAAATATTGTGCGAGTGTTCGCGTGTCTGTCATTACACTTGTCCATTGGCATTTCAAGTATGGCTTCAAACATGTACATATTATTTTCTCGCACCATTTAATTACATCACATTTGACAATATAATACGTTACAGATTTTTTTATATAACATATTATTGTTGCTTGTTATATTATTGCTTTATTTGAAGAAGAAGAAAAAAATATTACCATTTTTTATTTTTGTTTTGACGCCAATCAATAGCTTCAGATGCCACTGGTAATGTACAAAACAAAATTAAATTATGACAATTATTCATTTAGAGATTATATTATTATAAATGATTATGTTATTTAAAGTGATTTGAATAATTTTTTTTTCTGTTTTATTTATTTTTAGGGTTATCTATGATGGGTGAGAGCAATCTTAAGGTTGATAATTCTTCCGACAAGGTAAGATTATATTGATAAAATATTTATGTATGAAAAGTATTGATCAAGTGATTAAATGCTAAAAATATTATCAGTCCATTGACACGGGAAAATTAACGAGGAAGGAATCATACAAGGCACAACGTAAAAATTATCGAATTGAGAAGAAACGTGTGGCGAATGAATTGTTGAGCTCATTGAAGGATCCAACTGTTGTTGTTATGAGTGACTGGTTAAAAGTTCGAGGAACTTTGAAAAGTTGGATGAAACTTTGGTGTATTCTCAAACCTGGATTGTTACTCTTGTATAAAAGTCCTAAAATGAAGGTGAATATTTAAAGTATTAAAGAATAATTGAGGAAAAAAAATAAATATTAAACGTTTATTTTGGCTTATACACAATTGTGAAATATTTTTAGAGCAATCACTGGGTCGGAACGGTTTTATTGAATATCTGTCAAGTTATTGAACGTCCCAGCAAGAAGGATGGCTTTTGCTTCAAATTATTTCATCCATTGGAGCAGTCTATTTGGGCTCCAAGAGGCCCTGAAAAAGAAGCAATGAGTAATTATTTTTTTCTTATTTTATTTATTTTTTAACTTGATAATTATGAATTAACACTATTTTAGGTGCAGTGCTACAACCATTACCAACGTCTCATCTTATATTCCGTGCACCGTCACAAGCGGCTGGAAAATGTTGGCTTGATGCATTGGAGTTGTCTCTACGTTGTTCTTCACTTATCGTACGATCCACGAGCATTTTACCACGTTCACCGCAACACGATGCAACCACCACCCACGAAACACAGTGGAGCGAATCAGATTATGAAAAACATTTTATTGATCACGGTGAGAATACAAAATACATTATTTTTCATTATTATTACAAATTAAAATTATCAATTCGTCATTTGCAATTCAAAAAAATGAATAGAAAAAAAAATTGCGAATCACTAATTTATCATAAATCATGAAATCTGTCAAAAAAAAAAATTCTTTTTTTTAACCTCATCATCATAATTACATTTTCAATCAACTGAAAACAAATATTTAGATGCAAGAAAATATCTCGGTATGGTATTAACAATATATTCTTGAAATCAACTTCATTTAATGAGAGATTTTTCATTAATTTATTTATTTTTCATTCACTTATCAAGTGCATGCAATTAATTTTATTAACATAGAGCAAATAGATTTAATGATTCTGAAGCTTATTTCACTTTCCGTATTATCATTTATTTTTTTTTTCATTATTGTTATTATTATATGCTGTGATATTAATAGAAAATTGATTAGAAAACGAGTAAAAGTAACTAACTAATGCTTCGCGGTTATTTTTCCCCATTGCTGCATTCACGTGCTGCGCTCGTTGACCCACACGTGACATACGAAAAATACAGAAAGCAAATACGATTTTTCACAATTAAATTTGAACCGTTACGCACCACCAACACCAACAACTCCTCAAAGACGTTTGCTTTCATTTCCACCACCACCATTATCCCCAATAACAACAAGTGACAATAAAAGCATATGTCCCTCACCGACCCCAGTATTCCAACAACTTTGCCACGCAGTGGTTTATTGGGAAAAACAATTGCTTGGCAAATCACCGACACGATCAATCGATCGGCCAATTTCACAAATTGCTGGTGAGACTTTGGATGACGATGGGACAATTAATGAAAATTTATATCATATTGATGATAATATTTACAATTTACCCTCGTCATCATTACCATACGTTTCATCATCAATTCGGCGCATGACCATACCTTCCATCCATGTCCTAGAGTGTGCAAGTCCCCGTCAAGTAGTAACGCTAGATCCTGTTCGTAACCCATATACAGACCTGGACGACATCAGTCAACCGGAGAACGAGGTCGTCGCTGACGCGGAGATCAGCGCGACCGACAGCGAATCTGAACAATCTGTTAAAGAAGAGGAGGAGAATATATGTGAAACTGTATATGTAACTAATGAGAACGAGTTTTTGGGCACGGTAATCATTATTTGATAAATTAAAAGATTATATGTTTTGTACAGATATATTTATTCTTCATTTTATTGATTGATATTATTTTTATTTAGGCTGGCGAAGTTGTTGCTGAATTGCAGGATGAACAAAAATCTCTTATTTGGTTTTTATTAAAACAAGTTCGACCGGGAATGGATCTGTCAAAAGTAGTTTTGCCTACTTTTATCCTGGAACCTAGATCTTTTTTGGAAAAACTTGCTGATTCATATTATCACGCTGATCTTTTATCAAAGTATGATTACGAATGTTTTTTTTTTTTTTTTTTTTTTTTTTATTAAAACATTAGTTCATTGAATTATTTTTTAATAATAAAATTTTATTTAGAGCTGTGCTAGAAGACGACGCATTTACACGAATGAAGGGTGTTGTAAAATGGTATCTTTCTGGATTTTATAAAAAGCCACAGGGTTTGAAAAAGCCATACAATCCATTATTAGGTGAAACTTTTCGATGTTATTGGCAACATCCTAATGGATCACGCACATTTTATTTAGCAGAACAGGTAAGATAAAAGCAAAAATATTTTTTTTTTATTCAAGTTATTTTCCACTTATTGGATGAAATTCATTTTTTCTCCAATCAGATTTCACATCATCCACCGATATCTGGATTTTATGTGACAAATCGCCAAGATGGTTTTACAATAAGTTCAACAATTATTGCCAAGTCAAAATTTTATGGAAATTCAACGTCAGCTGTTCTCGATGGTACAGCAGTGCTAACGATGCTTCCACGTGGCGAGGATTACACTATGACTATCCCCTATGCTCACTGCAAGGGGATTGTTATGGGTACCTTGTCCATGGAACTCGGAGGCAAGGTGAACATCATATGCGAGAAAACTGGTTATCATACTGAATTAGAATTTAAATTAAAGCCATTTTTGGGCGGCACTGATCAAATGAATCTAGTTGTTGGACGTATTAAACTTGGTAAAGAAACATTGGCAAATATTTCTGGTTATTGGGATGGACAAATAATCATGACTGACAAGCGTACGGGCCAAGAAACTGTTTTCTTTAATCCAACGCCTGAAGTTAGACGCGAGAGATTGAAAAAGTATACGGTACCAATTGATCATCAAAGTGAATGGGAGAGCCAAAAACTTTGGTTGGCTGTCACTCAAGCTATAAACAGAGATGATCAAGTGGCGGCGACCGAGGCCAAAACTGCTCTGGAAGAGGCGCAAAGGGAACGTGCCAAAGAGCGCAAGTTGAATAATCAGGAATGGATACCAAAATACTTTTTACAGGTTTGTTACACTTGCAACAATTAAATTCTTAATTTTTATCTTTCTATACTCACGAAAATGTATATATGTATTTGATTGTGTGTGTATGTTTTTTTTTATAATAATTAGGATATTATTACGGGCAATTGGGTGTATCGTCACGCAGATATTCGTCCGTGGGATCCAAGAAATGATGTGGTACAATTTGAACATGACTACATTGTGCGTACAAAAACACGTCACAAGACACCAATAATGCGTACTGGGAGTATTGTTTCAGCGGATCCACAATCACAGGTACAAGAAAGACAGCATGAATTTAAAAATCTTCTAAAATGAGCATGGGTCAATATCCACAAGAAGAGCATATTAAACGGGGCATTCACTGCATGTATTGTGTTCTAATATATACATTCATCATACATACAAACATCTATAAATCCATACTTACTTCTTAAATACATATTTATTTATGAATATAAGTTTAATTAATGGGCTGTGATTATTGTAATAAATCTGTATACTCTTTTCTTCTTCTAACTTTGCGTCTGCAATAACAAAATCGATATGAAATAAAAAAAATTAATATCAATAAATAAATTTGATGAAACGGAATAGTATCACGAATTTTGGACAAAACACGTGAGATTTCTGCTTTAATGCTTGCTTATTTTCTTTATCGAGTGGCGATATAATGATTTCAGATGCCGTTATTACAGGCAGAATCTCGTTCGTCACTGTCGGTTCTCAAGTCATCTAAAAGACAATTATCAAATAATTTACCATTGACGGAAACTGTTCATGATTCAGCAAGTTCATCGGAGGCAATTCATTCAGAGTCTAGTCAATCTACAGGAAAACGACGACGTTCAAATGCTAGGTAAATTTTATTTAAATTCAAGAAAAATATTATTTATATATTTAAAATTTTTATTATTGAATTTTAGAATGATGCATACAATTAAAGAAGTGGAAAATCAAGTGTCAATACTTGATCAAAAATTAAATCACATTCAACGGGTGCTAGAACAATTAACTATACGACAACGAGGTCAACGTGAACCATCTTATAATAGTAATATGATGAAAAATTTTATTGACACTGTTATTGTTATCGTTGTGGTATTCTTTGTGCAATACATTATGAGAATAGGATATCGCAATGATACAAATCCCAAAGAGACATGGTAATAATATTAATATTCATCATAATTAATTTCTCTATCACCTCTGTAGAATTATAAAAATAATTCTTTTTCTTTCCAGATCATTGGTATAAATAATTTTCAATTAATTATTTATGTTCCGTCAAACTCCTCGGACATTCTGTGAAAGATTATCGAGCACCTGTAGACAATATAATAGATTAAAAATAATTTCAATTGAGGACTGTTATATTACACAAATGTAAAAGTTGATCTTTATACGTCCTGCCACATATTTATTGAATTTTCATGTTTATTTTTGTTTCCTCTATTGATATATTCGTAGCTATTGTTATAAATTAATTATCAATGTCCACATTAATTGTACAGATATAATTTAATTTTTATTTTGAGAGCAGCATCATTTAATTAAATTTATCTCACGAATATTAGTAATCACATTGGTAGAAATAATTATCGATAAAAAAATTCGCAATTTTCTCACACCAAAATATATAATTAAGTTTTTGCAATTATTGCTTCAAAGAATAGATGAAGAGAATATTATGAAATGTATACTATATCTATTAATCGTTCATAGTAACAACAGGTGCACTAAACGTATTATATTTGTTATTATCTCGGGGGGAAAAAAAGGAAAAAAAAAATATCTATAATACATGTATGTGGTTTTTGATATTTATAATGTCAAGGTATTGTTATCAGCGTCTACGAAATATTCGTAAATAAAATATTGAATGTTTATTTAGCTCGCGAAATATAAAACTATATAATTCATCGAGATATTTACAATTTGTATTGGGCCATGCTGGAGGATAATGTCTCAAGGTATCCAGGGTACGTAGAAAGTAGTTGCCATTTTCGAAGAAAAATAAAACGATAGATGTTACAACGAACATTAAGAAATACATATTGTAAAAGTTATGATAATACATCACGACATTTTGTCCTCAGAAACACCAGATTGAATTATATGAAAGTGAAGTATAATGGAAATAATTACAAACTCGCTTGTTAAATAAGAAAATAAAAAAAAAGTCATTCCAATGCAGATTTCAACTCTCCATATTAAAATTATTCTTAATTATAGTAAAATGATGAAGTGGTTAATTATTCAACTTTTTTTCCACCCAATTTTCATAAAAATAATTAATAGTAACACATTTTCCAAACGATTAATATTGTGAATAATCGTTTTTGTCAATATGTGATATTTTAGCGTCAAATTTCTGTCGAATACAATTACAGACGAGTACAGAAATAAAAAAAAATAAAAGAGTGTTCTATCAAATAATATGTGCCATGCTTCATTCGACAAATTTAAAGTTCATACGAATATACTTTATCCAAAACGGATATAATGTTTGTATTATTAATTATGATTAGATTGATTCATTGCCACTAAAGTAATTGAGGTGACTTTTTAAAACATTTATCGTTCGGAGAAAATTTATTTTTAGATAAAAAATTATGCATCAATAATTATAATGCATAAAATAATTAATTCAACTGCTTTAATTGTTCGATTCGGCAACATTTTATTAATCGTTCGATTATTTCTTTAATCAAAAATTTTTTTCATACGTTTGCTTAATTATACATTTGTAAATATATATTTTAATTGTATTTAATAAATATATATTCAATTGCGTGACTACCGGTAACTCGATATTATCATTTATTAATTTTAATATTATATACATTGTTTTATCTATTATTAGTGTTTTGTGATAAAAAAAAATTATTTAATGTGCATAATTAATACTGCAATCTAAAAATGAAGGCAGAAAATATATAATAATTAACTGAGTATTGATTAATCCATATTCCTCATGTGGATTATTGCTATATAAAAATTGGCATAAACATATTTAAATATAAATATCGGATTCTAATTTAATGCACGTTTTATTGCGAAAATAATTTTTAACATACTGGTTCACACATTCTTCCTCTGAAAATCAAGGAAAAAATCTCAATTGATTAACGCAATCATTTAAACATAATACATTACTGGAAAAAAGTAAATAAATAAAATTAATTACATACCAGGAAATGTGTTTTCAATGATAAGCATATCAGCAATATGTTTAGCGACTGTTTTAAACAGTAATCGATCTTGAATTATTTTTTTTGTATAATACGGCATAAGATATTTAACAACCCAAGGTGCTATTCTTTCTTTGCATGCAGTTAAATGTTCTTCAATGTGTATTGGTGAATCTGGCATCATTTCTTGTTCATCCGATTCGCCAAATAATACTAAAAATTTTTCTCGTAATCTCCCATGCTTTCTATAATTTCTCATTGACAATTCCATCATTTTTGCTTTAAGCTTTGAAACCTGATGAACACGTTCAACAAACCATATTCCTCGCATTTTTTTTGTTTGCTTATCCTCAATAATTTCTTCACCTTGTGCTTTTGCCTGCGCACGTTTTTTCATTTTTTTATAATTACTAAAAGACAACTTTCGCTTTCCACTTGTTTCCTGCACAACTGCTGTAATATTCAACTTGGCCGATTCTTTTAGCAACGGTTTAACAACATCATTTTCCTTCAACGTAAATGAAATTGATTCACCACACATTTTATTTATTTCTGAATCAATATTTGATTTTGTAATCCCTGAATGTTTTTCAATCAACGTCGTTAAGTCACTGCTATCCTCACTCTCACAGAACATATCCTCTAAATGTTGAATTAATGAATCGCGTGATTCCTCTTCATCATTTTGTATTGGATTATGTTCTTCACTTGATTCACCAAATATATCATGCACACTTGTATTGACATTGTGACCAGCATTAATGTTTTCTTGGTGATGATTATTATGATGACTTTTTTGATTTATTTTAATATTTTTTTCAACATTCTCTTTAAGTATCTCTATAGTTTCCTCATTATTATCTTTAATATGCATTATTGGCAGATTATTATCTGTACTTATACGATTTTCATGGAAAATTTCTAATAATTTTTCATCTACATTATTTAATTTACATTTAGGCTCTTGAACTTTTTCATCAGACAAACATTTACTATCATTCGATATAGAATGAATGGTTTTTTTTTCAACAGGATCTGTTTCAAAACACGTTTGTATCCCGATACTTGCAGTGGTTGGTGGTGATTCAAGATACATTGCAAGTTTCTTATGAATTTTTCGTTGTTTAGTATTGTCTTTAACATCCGAAATAATTTGTAGCATTGCCTGTCTATATAAAGAAGCCTCTAAAGAAGCTTTTACTGCTCCCAGTTCCAAACGACTTGCAAATTTTTTTAAATCAGAACGTGAAATATTTTCATTTTTTTCGGTGGCGCAAACATTATAATTATTGATTATTGATTTGTGGAGATATGAAAAATATACTCTTCTTACCTAAATAACAATAGAATTGTCTTTTGTTTTCATGTTTAACAATAAAATATAAATATGAATTCTCTTACCAAAGAATTGAGATGTAAAAATTCATTTTGTGTTTCAACTTGACTGAAACAATGATCCTTATCGAGAATTGATGGCTGAAGTAAAGAAGAATTGCTATCATCTTCATCATCATCACCATCATCATCCTCTTCATCATTATCATCATCATCATTTTCTGTATCTTCACTTTCATCATTTTCACTCATACTCTCTTCTTTTTCCTTTTTTATTTCCAATGGTAATGGTAAATCTAGTGGTTTTGTTGCAGTCATAATATTTATATTTATCCAAAAATGCCAGTGTGAATTATATTTTTAATAGATAAATAAATATCTATAAATATTTATTATAATAATTATACATTTGCCATTACATATATGCATATAAAATTATACAATTGATAGTAAATTGTTAACAGAAACTCCGAATATTTATAGTCAAATAATTTTATTTTGTTTAGATAATTCAAATAGAGTGAAAACAAAAAAGTGGGGTTAGAAGTATTTTATTTGTTCTTTATTCGTTATAGGTGGCAGCAGGTGTACGTATATAAAAAAGTGCGCACACTGCACATACACATAATGATATGAATATGTACATATGTACATTGTACATACATATATAAAACTAACCCAAAAATACAATTGCTATTTAGTCACCTTTTCCGACATATATGTGTCTGATAATTTATAGAATTAATATTTAAATATATAGTACAGTCATCACAATTATGGCTGAATTATTATTAGATCCAAATATTCGAGGATGGGTTTTTCTCCCAATTGTTGTTATAACATTTCTTGTTGGAATAATTCGTCATTATGTTTCTATATTACTTGCATCACAGAAAAAAGTTGAGGTTCATCAAGTTCAAGACAGGTATTAATATTATATTATAAATTTAATTTAATGTTGATTTTATTTATTTGTTCATAAAAACAAATTTTTTGGTTTTACAGTCAAGTTATGATTCGATCAAGATTACTCAGGGAAAATGGTCAATACATTCCAAAGTCAGCATTTTTAGTAAGAAGACATTTTTTTAATAATGAAGAGACAGGTTATTTCAAAACTCAAAAACGAGCACCTGTATCTCAAAATCCCATGACAGATCCCAGTATGATGACTGATATGTTAAAAGGAAATGTTACAAATGTTTTACCAATGGTATTAATCGGTGGATGGATTAATTGGATGTTCTCTGGATTCGTCACGAGTTAGTTGAATAAATAAAATTTATAACATTTATTATTATAATTTATTTAATAATTTTTTTTTATATTTCAGCAAAAGTACCATTTCCATTGACCCTGAGATTTAAACCAATGTTACAACGTGGCGTTGAATTAGTAACTTTAGATGCTGCTTGGGTATCATCAGCGTCTTGGTATTTTCTTAATGTCTTTGGTTTACGTTCAATTTACACATTAGTTCTTGGTGAAAATAATGCAGCAGACACTTCGAGAGTACTGCAAGATCAAGTTTCTGGCGCTGCTATGTCAATGCCACCAGATCCAAAAGCTGCATTTAAATCAGAGTGGGAAGCTCTTGAAATTTGTGAACACAATTGGGCATTAAGCGGAGTTGAATCTGAATTATTTGGACTTGAATGTAGAGGCGATACTGGTGATAATATTTATCATCAAAGCAAGACTAATTGATTTACAAATTAAATTTTATACTTATACGATCCTTTACATTTACATAGTGATGAAATATTTATTAATTGAGAACATTCATTGATGGATACAAATCAGTTCGTCTATGATTTTCACATGGCATATTTTTGCGAATTCGGTTTAATAATTCTAAATCAATTTCACCAATTGCAACACCTATTTTATCTGTACATTGTGCAATTATTGTCCCCCATGGATCCACAATCTAGGAAATTATAAATAATAATAAAATGAAATGAATTTACAAACGATAAGATAAGAAGAGTATAAAGAAAAATGTATAAAAAAGAATTATACAATAAATTAATAATTAAAAATCAAGTGTATACCATTGCATGTCCCCAACTAGTTCGTTTTTTATTGTGAACTCCAGTTTGTGCTGCTGCTATTACATAGCACTGTGTTTCAATTGCTCGTGCACGCAAAAGAATTTCCCAATGAGAAGCACCAGTTTGGTATGTGAACGCTGATGGGAATGTAAGAATTTCCGCACCATTATTACGCAACGTTAGCGATAATTCTGGAAATCGCATGTCATAGCACTAAAATAATCGTTAAGGATTTGAAAAAAAAAAATCCATATTCCATTCTTATAAACAAATGAAAAACTTGAATGAGATTAACTAGAATTCATATTGGATTTAGGATACAATGCTCAGGCCTAATTTACCAATTGGCGTGACAATTGGTGGAATAATTTTATTTCCTCGATTCACATAACTCGATTCCATTAGTCGTACTCCTGTATCTTTATTCTCCATATCAAAAAGATGAATTTTTCTGTATGAAGCAACTAAGACACCCTGATTATCAATTAAAACATGAGTATTTGATATTTTTTCAGCATCATTAGATTCTTTTTCGTGTATACCACCAAATGACAACCAAATATTATTCTCCAAAGCAAGATTTTTGTATTTAGCAATTGTTGATCCACTTTGTGGTTCGCTCATTGTAACAGTGTCTTTAATATTTTCTCCAACATAATCGCAGCATTCTGGCAAAAAGGCCATCTATATAAAACAATATTTGATCAGCAGATAAAAAAATTAAATATTAAAAACATTATTGAATTAATAAGTCTATATATTTCTATATTACACATGCTTGTTTTCTTTTTGCTTCAACAACAAGATCATGAACAACTTGAAAGTTTTTTTCTTTATCTCCAGTTGATGTCATTTGGCATACTGCCACCAATTGAGAGGGGTTAGGCATTGTTGAGAAAAATCGTTTTGTTGCTTGTCTGATGGATTAAAATTTTATTAATTAAATCTCTTATCATTAATATACATCTAAATGGTTTTTGAATATATAAAGCAATGTAAATATGAGATGATTGTCATGATAATATAATATATATCATATGGAAATGACTCGGTGATATATATATTACCTGCATGAATTACTTGACATGGAATTAAATACCATCGACCAAGCTCCAATCATATTTACAATAATTATTATGTTAAAGCAGGTGCCACAGTGGGAGTTGAAGAATATGTATTGAATTTATAGATATTTATCATCTCATAGGGATTGGAATTTATTTAATTTATTGCTGAAAAATCGAGTTGAAGTCGAGAAAAAATTTATCGTGTTATTTATATGGGAAATAGAATTTTTGAATTAGCTAAGCCTCTAATAAACTCAGAATATTTTTTGCCAATCGGGAATATTTTTTTGTATATATAAATATGTGTGTGTGTGGCGTCACAGCCTGCAGTACTTTTTTTACCTACATCTGCAGTACCAACGCAACACCAACAAGAAATATTGACTCCAGCCATGGTGTGGCGTTCGTCAGTCTGAGGAATTGGTCTTCAATCAGGTAAGACTACATTTGTAGCGCTCAACCAAGTCTTCTACTTACACTACTTACACTACGCACTAACTTAGTGCCAACTTTTCATTAGTGTTTTTATACTTATTTGCAATATTAATTAAATAAATATCTGTTTAATATTATCCGCTATATTACAAATAATAATTATTATAATCTAAATTATATATGTATAACATAAGAAGTGAGAATAGTGCCATCTGCAGTCAGAAATATTAAAGTTCCAAAATATTTCAATAACATAAAATAGCAACAAGACATCGTGTGAATTTTGTGTACTCAAACTCATATCACACTAAAAAACACTCTTCTGCAATAATAAAATAAATCAATCATGTCATTAGCAGATGAATTACTCGCTGATTTGGAGGGAAATGATGATGCTGATGTCTTTATGGAAGAAGAGGAGCCGGATTTTATTCCCGCCTCCATAGTAAAACGTATGGAAAAAGGTTAGTTAAGTCATATAAATTTATTT